>JAREIS010000253.1:600000-909030 GCA_030060385.1 Muscicapa striata striata | reverse complement strand
TGTTCAGAGATTCCATCAGGGATAATGACCTTTGCACAAATCTCTTTTAAGGCACATTAGAACCTGAGTAAGAAAATGAGCTCCTTTGTTCCACTGGCCTCACATCCCAAATTCCATCAGGACAGACAAGTCCCTCTCCCTGGAAGGCAAGGTCTCCTACCTGGCCCTGTGCCTTCCCCAGCCTTTGGTGGCTGCTGCCTCCATCCTCCCACAGTTCCTCATCTTCCTCCTCAGCATGCTTGGCTTCCTCATCCTGCAGAGCAAACACAGGGACAGTCAGCAGCCTGCTCATCCCAAACCTGGGCAGCAGGGATGGGCTGGTGGGACCCTCTGGATGGTCACCCCTCTGCTGGGCACTATCCCTGCCCTGCACTCCATTCCTGTTCCTGGCTTGGCTTCTCCTTTTAACATCTTTGGGATGTTAAACCATGAACATTTGCTCTGTAGGGCTTTGGGACATCAGAGACTCCCCCAGGGCAATGGGTAAAGCTTCTGTTCCCACATCCTCTATCTCTCAAAGGACCAAGGAAAGGAACTGCCCTCCCTCATCCCCAAAACAAATCCTGGTGCTGACTGGGAAAATGCATGTGTATTCTTGTTTCTGTTCTCCATTACAGAGCACAACAAGGGAAGGAGTTGAGAATGAGGAGGTTGGTTTTTTTTTCGTTTGTTTGTCAGTTTGTATACTTTTACAGTTATTTTTCCAGTTATTTTTCTGTTACCACCCATAAATTGTGTGTGTTCTATCTCTCTTCACAAGCACTGCAGTGCCCATGAACTATCTGGGGTTAATTCTACACTGACATATAAAATACACCCTGTTTTTCCCTATGCTTTTGCTTCAGAATTAATCAGCCTGAGACAAGGCAGGGAATACCAGACCATCAGCATTTCCTTTTCTTTTGATGTGTCTGTAACAAAGCAAAAAAGCAAAGTTCTTCTCCCAATCCATCACATTTGGAGCCATGAGAACTGTTGGATTTAAAAGATGCTGATTCACACTAGTGGTTATCAGATGGGTTTTCCCATCTGTGACACAATTCAGCAGCTGTCTGGCAGCACAGAGATTCTCCCCTTTGGAGCTCAGATGCTGCAGCAGCCAGCTCAAGTCTCAGCCTTCAGCTCTCCACTAATATTTAGGGAAAAGTCTAAAAGGAAAGATGCAAGTGCAAACTAACTTTTGTATCAGCACACCTGACCTAGGAGCCTTTTGTGCACAGGTACCATTTGGCAAGGGGATTTCATTCATGCAAGAGTTACAACACTGTGCCTGCTGGAACAGGGATTCCCATCAAAATGTATGCCAAGGACTGCTTAAAGGCACTGGGTTTGTTATTTTTATCTCCTCTCAAACAGCACAAGCCAGAGACTGCTGAAGTGGCCTCTGGTGCTACTGCCTGACACAACCTGCACTGCTTAATGATGCAGAGGCACAGAAGGGAACAGGAGCATCCTCACCTTACCATAAACAATTCCTGCCAGCCAGCACCACTAGTGAGGAGCTTTCTCCAGAAATATCAGCTCTGTCAGCAAAGACAGAGTACATGTACAGGAAGTACATGTACAGAGACAAGTACAGGAAGGCATTAAGTGGTTTTAGTTATGAAGGTATTAAGTGTTCTTATGTATCCTTAATGCACAGCTGCATGCACACGTTCCACACAAGAAGAGTGAACACAACAAAACCTGCCTGAACCTTCCATAAACCTGTGCCTTGCTCTTCTAAGTTTACAGATGTGGTTTGGCCAGGCAGATATAGGTCAGATCATAACTGCACACTTTAAAGCAGCCACATAAGTTCAGTTTTGCTTTGAAGCCCCGACAATCACCAAGGTAAGTACGAGAAGAAGCTGTCTCAGACATACCAACCTAACCTGCATGTCACCATTTAGCAGCTGAGGCAAAAGTTACCAGCACCTCCTTAAGGAAGGGCAGCAAATTCAGCAGTGGGACAGGAGCTTTACTGACCACCCCTAATACCACAGCATGTTTTATCACCCCCCCAAAATCCTGCCTAATATTTGGGCTCCTACTTTCTCTGTTGAAAACTACTGCAAAACAGCAGACTCCCCAGTCAGAGGCATTTGGGGGCTTTGTACCCCTTTTGAACCACCTCAAGTCAGCAAGATGTTTTTGGAACATCTGTCCCAGATTTAGGATCTGGTCCCCTCTCTGTGCTCCCTCCACCTTCCCAGAAAAACAAATAATGCAAAAGGCAACACAGAAAACCGGTCAGTTCCTCAAAGGAGGAAACTAACAAGAGTTTACAGCAACTCCCCTGTGCTCAGCAAGCCAAAGGCTGGTTTGATGCAATCACACCACCGACACGAAAGTGACTAAACCTCGGTTGGTTTCAAAGCTCTCCAGGGGAAGGATTTCCACTCCACTCAAAGTGTTCCTCTAAGTGGGGAAAGAAACATCAGAGAGCCCCCATCGGGATGGATTAAAGAGTAAAACCTCCTGAGGGACAGGGCACAGAGCACCTCATCACACCCAGCCCTGCCTGTCCTCAGCCACCCTGAGCTGGCAGCGAGCAGTGCCCAGACTCTGTGCTGCTCACACCGGGAGCAATGGGACCAGCCGGGAGCCTCAGGCTGCTGGGAATGGCTGTCACGGCAGGAATGTTAACAACCACCCTCCTGCTGCCAGGGGGCACAGGCAGAGCCTCCCCATGCACCTGCACAGACTGCCAGCATCACCCCTCTGCTCCCTGCAGTGTCACACTGCACTGGCAGCACAACCCAGAAAGGAAACAGGACTCACAGCTAAGGAGGAAAAAGGATGGAATTCACCACGGTTCCTGCCCCAAGTGACATCCCTGGTCCCAAGGTGCTCCCCCCTGCGTGTCAGGGACAGCAGGAAAGTTCCTCACCAGTTTCCTCCTGAGCCTGGGTCTGCTGCAGGCACACGAGCACAGGACAGACCAGCCTCAGCGTTCCCCAGCACAGCTCTTACACCCAGCTGCAGCAAGGGGATGAAATCCCAGGGCTCAGGGCAGGAGATGGGCTGCCCAAGAGGGAACCTGCTCCTCAGGGCCCCCTCACAGCCAGGCAAGCAGGTGGGGCTCCTGCTGCCTCCAGGGAGGAGAGAAACACCAACTCCACACTCCTGGCATGGGAGCATCAATGCTCACCTGTGAGCACACGGCACAGCACTGACAGCCACTGTCACTGCCAGGAGCTCGTCTCTGATACAGCTGCTCAGGCAGCCGTGCTAAAGCCAGAACTCCACTGCAATGGGCACTCAACTCACCTGGGGAGTGCTCTGGCTCTTCATGTCTCAGTGATGTGAAGAAGTTAAGGGGTCAAAATCTTTGCTGCACTTGAAACAGAGATCATCCTTCACCAATGGAAATCCTCAAGATACAGCTGCTCCCTTTAACAGAGGCAGTCAATCCCGAGCTGACACTCTGGGACACCTTCCTCCCCAAAGCTCCACGGTGTAAGCATGGAGAACATTCCCACTCCGTGACCCATTTCTGCTGTTTGCTTTTTGGAATGCAGCGACTCCTGAGTTGCTCAATGTGCTGCCCCAGCACTCGCACAGAGCCTGCACACGCTGCTGCTGCAGTGGCTGTGCTCGGGCCAGAGCACGGAGAGCCAGCAGAGCCTCCGAAGGCTCAGGCACAGCCAAGCCCAGCCTGGAACTCTTCCTTGTGCTCCTCGCTCACTCACACAAGGAGCACACACGTGTTACAGCACAGCCAAGGTTTCACAGCAAGGCTCCCCTTCCCCCCGGCACAGCCGCGGAGGTGCAAAGCACCTTTTTACAGCTCCGGCTGCCCCAGCCACGCTGTGAGCGAGCACAGCCATCGCAGCTTTTCCAAGGCACGGCTCGAGCACAAACAGACCTCGAAACAATAATTACAGGATGTGAGAACCCCAGGCCTTAAATCAAACCACATTTGTTAGCTCTAGATAAAACTCCTAACTGCAGTTTCACAGCACCAGTGCCTGAAGCGTCCTCCTAGAGCTGAAAAGATTAAACCGGAGTCCGCCAACCTCTGCCCAAAACTTCACAAAAAGTTATGTCAGGTCCAGCACAGAAACAAGGAACATGTAGTGTGGGCAGCCCAGAGCAAATTTTAGCATCTAATTGTCAGAACTTGCTGAAGCAACAGTAAGCTCACCTGCCTTTTTGTTTGATAAGGGATTTATTGTCACTTCAATGGTACTGAAAACAGTATCTGATACTGGAACTGCATTTGAGATTTAAAAAAAAAAAAAAACAAACAACTTCAACAACAACAAAAAACCAACAAAAAAACAACCACGTATTCTTAAAATCCTTGAAGACCTGGAAATCAAGTGCATAAAAAACACAAAGGATGGGGTGGGGGAAGACACTGATCTTTTCTCTCTGGTGACCAGTGAAAAGGGCCAGGGGAATGGAGCTGAGACAGGTCGGGGTCAGGCTGGATATGAGGAAAAGGTTCTTCCCTCAGAGGGTGCCTGAACAGGCTCCCCAGGGAATGGTCACAGCCTCAAGGCTGCCAGAGCTCCAAAAGTGGTTGGATGACACCCTCAGACAGAGGGTGGGATTTTTGGTTGTCTTTGCAGGGTCATGAGTGGGACTTTATGATCCTGATGGGTCCCTCCCAACTCAGGAGATTCTATGATTGTATAATTAGAAATCAATTTGCCTATCCTTGTGAAAAGATGAGGTCTAAGGATGGAACCACTCCTCACAAAGAATGTCTATCCACTCATCTGAAAGTATTTTGCTAAATACGAAAGTCCCAGTGGTATTGCCTTCTCTGCAATACTGCTTTATCTGTACACTTTCTGAAAGCAGCAATGTTTGAAGTCAGATTTTTTTGTTTAAAAGCATTGCACGTTACCTGAGCTGTTGTAGAGTTCAGAGTCCTGCTGCTCACCTTACAGCACCTTCCAGGAACACTCTGATAAACCTCACTGTTAGCCATTAACAGTGTTAGCCAAGAGCCCATTAATTATGGGACTTTCTCTCCATTGTGCCAAGGTTCTCCGAGTGGTGTAGGACGCGTTACAGATGTTGGGTCATGCACACTTGGAATCTACAAATGCCAGGGAAGAAAAGTCACCACCCAGACAGGGTTAGCACTGCGGCAGCAACAGCCAAGGTAGAGCTTTCCCACAAAACTTTTTACCATTTCCAAAGATTGTGTGATTATTTTTGATGGCTTTAATGTGAAAACAAATGAAAAATAAAATTATGTGCAGTGCCCACATACCTGAACTTACCTTTAACTGATCAGGCAGGCTGAGGTGCTGTATTGTCTTTGCTGTCCCACTCTGGATCATGAACAGAAACCTTGCAGCGAGCAGTCACTAAAATGACTTCAGCCTTTTATGCCTGTGAGTAAACCACATTTCCCAGTATTCTAAAAAGTGTAAGATCCACAGCAAATTCCAGACTTACAAAGCACCACAGGAAAGAAACCTGGTGTCAATCTCTGCTTTAGACTCATGCCACAGCACTGTACTTGACCATACCCTACAATGGAACCCCAAAAGCACAAGAAGGATCCTCCCTGCCCCCAGAACATCAAGTGATAAATGTTCATAGGTACACAATTGTTTAGGTCAAAAAGAGATCAAGTCCAGCTATAATCCAGGACCACCAAATCCACCACTGCCCATCAGTGCCACACCTGCACATCTTTTAAACTCCCCCAGGAATGATGATTTCTCCAGTGCCCTGGACAGCCTGTGCCAATGCTTAATAATCCTTTTTTTTTTGGCCTCAACATCCAATCTAAACCTCCCCTGGCACAACCTGAGGCCAGTTGCTCTCATCCTGGCCCTTGGGAGCAGAGCTGACCCTCACCTACCTCATCAGGGAGCTACAGAGTGCTGAGGTCTCCCCTGAGCCTCCTTTTCTCCAGGCTGAGCATTCCCAGCTCCCTCAGCTGCTCCTCACAGGCCTTGTGCTTGCAACAGGAAATGGAAAAGTTCAGGCTTCATGTGTGGACACCTTCACAGTTCATCCCTGGAGGGCATGAGGGTGCTCTGAAGCTCTGTTTGAATCCCCAAAAATGCACATTAGCTTGGATTGCAGGCCCTCTCTGCCTGGGGAGCATCACACTGAGCTACCAAAGGAGTTCCACATCCCTGTTTATGTTTTTAGGGCTGGAGCTTGGGATCTGAAAGAACAAGTACTTTATATTTCAGTTCAGTATTAGACAGAATTGCCAGCAGACTAACAGCAGGGCATCAAAATAGTATTTATTGACCTGGTTTAACCACATCCTACCATTACCATGCCAGGAACAAACTGTCAGTATCTTACTAGAATTGTGTTGTTACACAAACAAAGATAAGCACATACTATCTCAATTGTATTAAAAAATATCTATTAATTTCACCAGGAATATTTACAAGTGACACTTTTTCTTGAAAAGGCTGCTTTAAGCCAGAAAAAAATTACAAATAGTAAAGGGAGAATCTAATAAATGAATTGAAATTCACAATATTTTTCATTGACTGCAAAAGAAAGTTACATTTTTGGTTTTATTTTTTAGGGATAGCCAAGAGTCCAAAAATAGTGGTTTGAGTCTAGACACTTATACAAATCTTGTGAAAAAATTCATCTTCTCCTGCAGTAACAACAGCTACCCCATTTCCAAACTAATCCATATTAAAAAACTGTTCTAATAAAGTCTGTGTAATGTTAAGTTATTTATGTAGTCATTTATCTATGAGCTACAGTATTTGCTGGTTTATTTAGAATTTATTTCTAGAATATAAAAGAGAATATGCATTTTACAATGGCAGGATCTCAAATTCTCAAATTTAATTTACACAAATAGATTTCTATCAGTTCTTAGAAAGTGCCTGTTTCTCCCACTTTGCTTCATGATATAGCCCAAAATTCAGAAAAAGCAGAAAAGTTTATTTTAATAAAGCAAGAGAACTGATGATTTTGGCCCCATGTCTGTAAAAAAAGATCTGAATGCAGGAAATGTCATCCAAATTAAAGGCAAAAAAAAAAAAAAAAAAAAAAAAGTCTATGGAGTTAAGAAAAAGAAAAATCAACCCAAGAAGCCATTCTAGCAAATCACCATCACCAAAAACACATGGTTTGCAAAAGGAGTCATACTATCTATAAGATACAGAGCTGCTCTGCCAAGCAGAGGAAGCCACCTCATGTCCAAATGTGTCCTCAGAGGACAGGGTGGCTCCCCAGCAGCACAACGGTGACATCTAGTGATGGCCACATCCCTGTGTTCCCACTCCAGCCTTCCTAAAATCACCAGCCCAGGGGTGCCATCCTCACCTGGAGTGAGAGAGGTTAGGGTTGTACCTACGTTTAAATGTCTGTATTAAAAAGATGCACATGTATCAGATATCTTCAAATGCTTTCCTTTCATTACCTGAATTAAAAAAAAAATAAAAAGAAAACAACAACAAACCCAAATGTGAAGAAAACATGAAAAAAATCTGTATTTTTATGATATATAATCTAAAAATTTGTTTAAACCTTCAATACCAGAAATAAAAAGTTCCTCTTGCTATATTAGTGCTATGTTGTTCTAATGCAACCTCTAAAGTGCCATGTTCTTGAGTAAGTTGCTGTAACTGGGATACAATCCTTGCAAAAGCTGTTCCCAAAAGATCATCCTGCATAGCATTAACTTACACAGCTATAGTACAGAGAGATTTTAAAAAGTCACACACTCAAGCAGTAGAAAATTCTCCCAATCTCTCCAAAAACATAAAAAATGCTCTAGAATTTTAACATTTTTTCACCAACACAGTGCAAGCCTCACTCTGGAGCCAAGACTATCCATTCAAATTTCTCTAGTTAGTAAAGAACCTGGGACAAGACCAAAGTGCTTTATTACAAATAGAGCATTATTTTTCTCTGTTTGTATGCACTGCCTCTCTAATAATACATTACAAATAATACAAAACAGTAATTAAGAGTTTGTTGCTCTTTTCTTATACCCTTCTCCTGTACTGGGAAAATGAGTGTTTTTCTCAAAACACTCTCTTCTGTTTATTAGGGTGATCCAACCCCAATCCTTGCTCCCAGAACTATAGGCTTCCATTTTCACCTTTGACTGCAAAAATTGCACTGCTGAGAAGTGCAAGGAATCACAAACTGCATCATTTGAGAATTACAATACCTTACTTTACAACTGTAGTGTGTGCAAATAATTATTTCAGTTAAATTTAATAGTTACAAGTATTCTCAAACCATGTAGGTACAGTAGGTTCTACAGAAAGTATCATAGATAACCAATATTCTGAAACTTGAAACAAAAACAATAAATTAAGGTTTGAAGTATTAAAACTAAGAAAAAGTAATCCTGTACATTGTACAGTACCTTTTGGTTAAAGCTTCTTAGCAAAAATATACTAATGTGTTCTAAGCATTCCAGTTACAGATGGTTCAATATTAAAATTTCAAGGTTTCCTCATCATGAAAAAAATATTGCATTTGTCCATAGGTGCAGCAGAAGATGTCACTCTCTGAACAAGGCTTCAGTCTTTAAAAATCCAGAGACAGCAAGTCTGAATTCAAAGGAACCATTACAAAACTCCAATACAGTACTGAGGATGTAGGGTTGTTGTGCATGAGGGCTTTTTGACATTCCTTACTCCCAGCAGCAGCTCTAGAGAGCCCACTGGATATCACTGAGGTCAGCTGGGTCCCCCAGGCCTCCGTCAGCCTCCAGGTAATTCATCAGAGCTGTCATTGCAGTGTCATCGTTCCCACAGATGGCATCCAAGTCCAGCTGAGAATTGCCACCTACAGTCAATCAAACAGGAGCTTTGAAGCAGGCATGAACATTATGAAGCATGGAGAACACGGTAACGTGCAAAACAAAATTGGTTTGAAGCATCACCTGCCTTTGAAGTCAAGGCAAATATTTCTGTGTTAAAAAACCCTAACTTGACTCCCCTTTAGTTTAAAACATTACTCCTTATTCTGTGTTGTTGGGATTGTTTTTAATAATTTTTTCCCAAACCCTTATTAGAAGATTAGGTTTTTTTCCCCTTTTGTTTCTTTTTCAGTGTTTTTCTTTTTTGGTTGGTTGGTTTGGAGTTGTCAGGGTTTAGGTTTTTAAATTTTTTTTTGGACAACTTGAAGAAAGCTGTAGGTTATAAATAAACAAATACATCCCTGGTAAATGAGGAAGAACAGGGAGATGGAAAAGTTTCTAAGAGCTGAAATATAGGATCAGCATAAACATGGCTTATACATAATTTTGCCTTTTGTGCTAAACATAATGCAGCGGCATTTTCCTCTTACAGGGCCAGGGAATCCTTATCCAGACAAACTTAACAAGGGAAAGACAAAAAAAATTCTTTCTGAATCATTTTGACCAGTCCTTTGTATCAACTACTCCCAGTTTCCAGCCAAGGAAGAGGTAAAGTGATAAAAGACAATAATTCACAAAATCCCAAGAAGTTCCCTCACATTGCATTGAAATACCTTTTCCTCTCCATCTCTGTCCTGGAGGGAAAACAATAAAGTACCTCATGAAAAGCGTAAGAATGTAATGGTAAACATTAATTATAGATGTTGTTTTTTGTCATGAGATTGCCTCATTGATCAAATTTTGCTGTTTGCCTTGCAGCAATAACATCTGTTTTCAGAGTGCTCTCATTTTCAGACAGCCAAATCCCTTTAAAATTTATACATGGTTGTAAAGGGGTGCACTCAGAAATGACACCATTGATCAGAAATGTCAGCCCCTGCACGTCCCAGAATATCCCCAAGAGAAATAAATCTTACTGAGGAGAGGTTCATTACTGGGAAATGGAATAGCACCCTGGGTTTGTTCTGAATTCTCTAGAGCTTCTGTTTCTGAAGGACATAACCGAATCAACTCTTTATTTGGCACCTGGAAGAGCAGAATTGGTAGAAAGGACAGAATTAGATCCTAAATTTAGTCACAAATATTACACTAGTAAAATATCATAGATTGCTGTCAAATAACTAAGAACTAAATAGAGAAAGTGAAAAACATACATAATCAGGCAGATATTTTGCATTTAAAAAACAATTTTTTAGTAGTTCATATAGCACTGGACCTGGCTTAAATAAACTTGTGACTTACACAGCTGTCAAAGGTACTTCACAGTGATGGCACTGCCTGAGGGTCTAACTCAGTGTTCAGTAAATAAATCCAGCACCAAACGTACTGGTTTGCACTTTCCACATCTACTACCACAAACTACAAATTTCCAGTGACCTCATGTTTGTCACTGTCAAAACATTCCAATTAAGAGATTTAGAAAGCCCTCATACCTAGGTGTGATTTAATTAATTTGATCATAGCAATAGGGACAGAAGTCATCCTAACCCAAAAATTTTTTCCCTGATACTTGTTTTATTTAATACATATAGGTAATTTAACATGAGAGATTCCTAGGATTGCCTGACTTGTGTCTATTCTACCAGGAAATTAATGAAGGTGAAATGCTTTCCAAAATTATTTTAGGAACAAATGGGGTAACAAAGCCTAGAATCAAGCAAAATCTTCAATGAATATGATGAAATTATCTTTATAATGAGACATTACATGATTTAGAGAGTTCAGCTTAAGTCAAACAACTCTTAAGGAGAAAGATCTGTGGTAACACAGGGGAGAGCAGATCATAAAAAAAGGGGGAAGTCAAAGCAGTTCCTAGACCAGAATAGTGGGGTTTCTCCATAGGAAATGAGAATTGCAGTGAAAAGACAAAGTGTTTTTAACAGGAAAGAAATTTGCTGTTGGAGAAGTTTGCTCATGCAGTGTCCAATACATATTTACAACATATTTAGGTAAGAAGACATGTTAATTATTCCATAGCTATGGGCAATAAGTATGTTAGTTACAGTCTGTAGTGTTACAAGCACTAGCAGATTTACAAGCACTATTAGCATAGCTATCCATTTTTAGAAGAGTAATTAAATACCTTCAAAGTCACAATTTTAAGCATTTCAAAACAGCACAGATTTTTTAAAGTCTCTTCAAAAACATCAAGATTAAAAGTATACATTCTCTGACAAAAACAAATCAGGGCAATCTGGCTCAAACACAGGTTCTGAGCTGACATGAACCTTTTCATTTTGGATTTTTACAGGCAGGGGGGATACTCACATCGCTGCAGTTTACAGTTAAAGCTGGAGAAGGTGACTTTCTGAGGAGATGTGATGGACTTAACTCTCCAGAGGGTGAAGAATGCAACCTAAAATTGCATATGTTTAGTTGATTTACCAGGTCACATTAATCAAACAATGAAAAACAGGCTGTGTGGTGCAGAATCCACTCAGTGACAAAGCACAAGTCTGACAATTTGAAACAAAAATGTCTTAAATTCTCCTGAAGATTCTAAATCATCCTGCTCCAAGTTTTGGTAGCAGAAAACAGAGAAGAGATCAGAAAAGGCCATGGGTCACAATTCCTTGAGCACACTTTTCTTCCTCTGTTGAGGAAGATGTCAGTGATGTGCTCTGCCAGGCATGAGACTGACATTAATTATAATGGTATCTCATAATGCTATTCAACCTAAGAAAAGTTATACATATAATACAATAAAAGTGAAACTAGAGCAACCCTCACATAATCATATATCCCTCATCCCTATCTTAAAAGCCTAATGATGGTGTTATGCATTTATTACCTTTGTAATTCTAATATTTCATTTGCAATTTTGGTTCCTATACTTCCAGCACCAAGAACTGTTCCAGAGGACATTCCAGGTACACTTACTAAAGACTGTTTTACAGCATCTGGAGATTAAAAACCACAAAGTTCAAACAAAACCTTAAACCCGGAGCACTTTCACAGCAGAGCAAGGATTCATTTTAAAGGAGCTTTTGTTCTAGATATACTTATATATATAGACTATTTAAGTATATATATTCATATATGTATTCAAAAATTATATTCCTTTAAATATTGATTCATGGCAGAGGGTGTTGCAACATAAAGTGAATAATCTGTTTGTGAAAACTGTTGTTCTCCAGTAGAGAAATATATTTAATCACTGCCACCTCCAGTGTCTCTCACAGACATTGCAAAGAACACGAGTTTAAAAAAACCCTCGGATTTCTCATCAGCTGAAATGAGTTACTGAAAGAACATTTTGAAAAGCAAATATAAAGCCTTGACAGCAAGATAGAACAGCATACAGAAAGCAGAATCTATGCACTGCAGAAAAATAATAACAAAATATGTTCTGTATCAGTATTACCCTGTATTTTATAGATAAACTCAGCACAATTGCATCTGTTTAAAACCTGGGCAAAATATGAAGGGTCTGTTTCAGAAGCACAATATCCTACCAACCAAATCCCCAGCTCTAACAGAAGCTGCTGAAAATTAAAAGTAGGTTATATACACTTCTTTTTAGAGTTCTGTGAATTATATCAGTTAGGACTCTGTAAGTAACTAGACACTGAAAAAGACGTAACTTTAAAAAAAAAAAAATCCTTCCTTGCACACAGTCTAGAATAAAAAAATCCCTGGACTGGATAAATCTAAACTGACTGATCAGGAGATGCAGCTGTGATAACTCTAAGAAGTGACACTTGCCTTCTGCAGGTTGGGAACTGTAGAGGACCTCTTCTTCAGCTGATTCCTTATGACCTCTGAAATTTAAAGAAATAAAAAAAAATCCAAAACCACAAAAAGTCAGCAGGTTTTTTTTTTTAAGAGCAAAATCCAGCATATATTTATGTTTAATTTCAATAATACTTTACACAGAATCACAGCTATCATCCTCCAACTAGGGAAATATAAGATATTCCTCACATATTTCCAAGTTCAATTCTTTGTAATGTTGCTGAGCAGTGGGTGAAATACTAATTTCCACTTAGTCTCCAAGTGAAAAAGAAAGCCAGTAGGATTGTCTGTGTTCCATGACAAGGAAATAGGGCTGTCATTTTTAGTGTTAAGAGGGAAATCAGATAACCAGGAACAAGGACAGGGCAGTGGCTGCCTCGTGTCAGCAGCTGCTGCCCTTCTTCCCTCCTGCAAACAGCTGCAAATGCCCACATCAACAGAGCAGCAAAAACATGTCCTTGGGCTACTGGCCAGCACAGACTGTCTGAACTGCTCTTCTCTGTTTTCTTGGGGAAAAAAGACATGAGCAAAAGAGGTGGGTGATGCTGACTTAAGGCAAGAACCAGAATGGGTAAAAGGCCCCCTTGATAACTTTGTTTAATGGAAATAAAATCCCCTCTGTCCCCACTCAAAACCCCAATCACTGGCAAAGATCCTCAGTTGCACTGGAACAACCTCAATTACAGCTCCACTGCAAGGTGCAGAGAACAAAGAATTAAACACATGCATTTACTGTCCCCCAGGCTCCACCCTCACAACCAGTCTGGAGAGGATCTTTCTGTCCTGCCTTGCATTTCCACCATCTATCAATTGTGCTCCTCCACCTTCTGACACCTGGGAGTTGGGCAGCACATGGAATTGGGTCAACTGACACACAGAGGGTTGTAAAGACTAGAAGCAAAAGTAGAATTAACTTGACAGTTCCATTTATTCAAATCTACTTTTCTTAAAGATCCTTCCCTTCTTCCTTTAACAAGAAACTTTTTCACCTCATTTTTTTCCTACTGGGAAACAGTATAATTTTCAGAGTCAAATCCACAACTTAGGCCTGAAACAAAAATATCTGGTAAACACCAAGAAGACATTTGTCCAGGTTGTTCAGCCCCTTTTTGTGCAGGGTTGATGTTTTCTAGCCTTGTTCTGTTTCTAAGCAGGTTATTTTCTGTTAGTGTTAACTGTAATTATGACAAAAAAATGGAGAGTCATATAAATTACTTACAATACTACAGTGTTGTTTGATACAATGTACTCCAGCTCTTTGGTCCAAGGATTCATGAAACTAAACCACTGACTCTTTAAAGTAACAAAAGTTCCATCTTTTGCTCTAAATTTGTAGGAATTTGTAAATACTTTTTCTTTATTCTGCAACACTAGATAAGAAAAACAAAGTTATAATCACCATATTTAAGCTTAAAAAGTTAAAGTTAGAAATAATAAATCTGTTTTATACCATCATAAAACCAAAATGTTTCTGTTGGCCAGACATAGAATAACATGCCAGAACAAACTGGGACCTGTTCTAAAAATCAAATTATATAGTTTCAGCAAGGTCATAAATCTTACATTAAAAAGCAAATACTGAGTTTCTGCAAACCATTAGGAGACTCATGGCTTGGTGAGCTTTAACTCATGTCTTTAATTATGTTATCAGACACATATGCTCCTCAGGATTCCTTCCTCTTCCTTACAAAGAATGGAAGCAGAGGGTTTGACACATGCACTGACATTATTCCCCCACCATTAAGGCCCTGCACCAGGAGCCAAGACAACACAAGTTTCTTCTCTGCTTTTATTACAAGCCTCACACAGGTTTGTCTTAGCACAGACATCACAAAGGGCAATGCTGAGGTTGGGCAGTTTGGTTTGTGGTGTTTTCACTTGCAGTTAACACACAGCTGTAAGTACTCTGGCAGGATCAACTATTTTGTACCTTCTTTGTGTTTCTCAGCTAGGTGATTGTGATCATCTTGATGGCAGTACTCATAACAAGAAGTTCCTAGAAGCTCTTGTGGCAGATACCCTAAAATTGCTGTTGCGCTGTTAGAAATAAAAACATGAACTACAGCAGATTCAAAGCTGTTTTCTTCAGTATCACATAAAGCAGAACATTAATATTTAAACAAACAGATGCCTGTGTTCATGTTTGAGGAAAAAATATAGCATTAGTACAGCTCTAAAACAACAGGAAATCTTTTTCACAGCAAATTATCCCTTTGTAATGAATGACAATTCAAAGGTAAAGTAAGTGTTTAAACATGCAAACCACATGTACACACAAAATATTTCTGTTTAGTGGCTTCCCCTTAGCCAGCCACAGTACTGGTCACACATAAGAGCCAATAAAAACTCAGCAGTTGAATTTTGCTCTTCCACTCAAAGGTTTTAAACTGACACTTCTAGTTGAAAAAAAAGATTGAAAGCAGTCACTTTCAGTGACAATGAAATTCAAAATGCAAAGTGGAAACAAGGTCTCTGCAACAAATAAAAGTCTGTTACCAAAAGTACAGAAAACAGGAACTTAGTTCTCACTTCTATGGAAATAATTTGGTATCTCATTTAGATAGAATATATTTGTTACAAATGGTAAGACTCTCTGAAGTAATAACTTTTAGTTCAATGTTTATTACTTCAGTCATGTGCAAAGCTATGAAGCTCTAACTTCAGATTTTTCTTTATGAATGAGTCCATTTTCTTTAGGAAAATACATTTCCATACATTATGCATTATTTGACAAAAAACAAAGCCCAAGTCCACATAGTTTAAGAATTAACTGCTTCTTGTGTAGAGCAGAAAAACATTCTGAAAATTAGAATTTTTGAATATTTTAAAAAAATTCTTAAAAATGAGAATTTGAGTTAGAACTTCTACCCTGCTGGAGAAACTACAGCTTTGACAGATTATCAGAAAATGGAAGCAGTTGTGTCATTTCTCTTCATTAAAGAACAAAACGCTTACCGCTGATCTACATAAACAAATTTTCCATCCATGGCAAACCGTGTAACAAATTCTGTTGCTTTGACTTTTATCTCTCCACTCTTTTGTGGAACAATATAAGGGTGTAACCTCCCAATTGCAACAAGACAGTTAAAGTTACTACTGTCCTTTTCTACATCATTTTCCTCTTCTACTCCCACCTCATTAGGAGGCCAGTTCTTCAAATACCCAGTACAGTGAATGGTGCAGTATTTTCTGTGATCTAATAGAAAGAAATTAAATAAGAAGCAGTTATTGTTCAAAGAGTAAACCAAAATACCTATTTTATTCTGTTGGCCATGAGACCAGTAACTATACTTCATGCTTACCTACACCAACTGTACAAAGCTACAGATCATTTTACAGACTATTTTTCAATTAATTTTGTTCTATTCAATTTGGGCTTACCTGCAGAGAGACCTTCTAACCCTATGTAAGATTTAGGAAGATGAGTTATGGGTGTTGGCAGTTCAAAGACAAGTTAGACAGAAAAGAAAGCAATAACCCACAGATCACTTTGGTTTTATATGGATTGAGAATTAAAAGTAACCTGTGGCCCTTTGTAGCTTCCAAGTCAATTTACTTTTGGTGAGCACAATGATCTGAACATATGGTCACTGCAGTTGTTGAAAGAATCAGTCAAGAACAACCCAAAGCAATCCAGCTTATTTTCTACTTATCTCAGGTTTCTTAAGTTTTATGGGAATGGAAATACTTTAAATATCTTAAATTCCAGCATACACTGTCATTCACCCCTTTTTGCTCTCTAAATAACATGCAAACACTCTCATAAGCATCAAGGTTTGACATTATGTGTCCTACAGTAGCTGTCTTTCTAAAAAATGCCAAAACATTCTTGACATCTCTATGCTGAACAAGATGCTTCCCAGAGTTTTGATTTTCCTCTCTATTACAAAAAAACACAGATCAACTCTGCAAAATGAGAAACTGAGTTATCCCACTATGATTATGTCACAGTTGCTCAGGAGCCTTCCCTCAAAACTGCTTTCCCAAGAAACATTTACAGAAGGTAAATTCTTATCTCACTGATTTATCTGACACATCAAGAGATACCAAATTCTATTTACTTACAATCATGGGTCTCTAAATCTGTGGTGTATCTCAACAGTAACAGGTTACATTGAAAAACAGAACTTGGAGGATTTTTTCAGGATCAAACAATTTCAGCACACCTTTGTAAAAATCAATACTAAGGTATTAAAACAAAAGCTGGAAATTGCATTTTAAAATTGAAATTTAAATGTTCACTGGAAACTTGACAAGATTATATTGCTCTACGGACATACCAAAATATGAACTACAGTAAAATTACTGGGAAAATGAATGGAATTAACTTTACCATGAAAAGGGGAAAAAAAGGAAAATTCATACCTTTAAATACACACAACACAAAAAGTAAATCAGAAAATAAAGTTGGTTTACTTGCTTTTTTCCCTCCAAAATAGTAGAGTTTGCAGGCTTTATTCACTCAGTTATCTTCAAGACATAAGTTATTTAGTTTCATTCTTCTGATCTGCTCCAGTTCTTTCAAATATTTCCCTGAGACTTCTCAAATTTGACCACAACAGACCACCTGCTCCTATAGAGCCACTGTACCTCAGGTTCCTCCCTCCCTCTTTCCAGGAGGGCACCAGGAGGAAAAAGAGTACAATTAGACTGTTTTTCAAAATGTGTCCCTGGTTCATATTTACACTGCTCTACAACTATTTGGTGAGATAAGTAGGAACTAGAAAGTCATTAGTGACTAGGAATTTAAACAAGTTTCAAAAGAGAAAGCCCCCACTTCATCTCCACTCTCTGAGTACCTTTCTTCTTTGGGTTGGGCAAACACTCCTTCTCCTCTTTGACTGTGGTCCTGCTACACTTTATCCGACAGAAGAAGGAACGTCGAGCACCAGAGTTCAGCCGAGCTGGTCCAGCTTGGAAATCTGTGTGTACTTGCAAGCCAGCTTACAAAGATTTAGTAAAGTAGTTTAAAAACCCCAAAACCAAGCAATAAAACTTCATAAAACAAGATGCTTTCTGCATTTACCTCCCAGTACATTGTCCTTACTGTTTAGCTTCCTAAATTTTGTCCTTACAATTAAAACCGTCTAATAGATTAAATAGGGCAAAGAAAACATGATTGACGCAGATTCCAAAATTAGAAAGAACTACTAAACTATTTTCAAACCCTTTTTGATATTCTTAATAGAATTTTACTACAGATGCTTTATAAACTTTCACCTTGTATTTGATACAAGGAAGAACTGCAAAGATGCTTATAAAAGCCAGTTATAAAATAGGCATTAGCTGCATAGTACACAATGCTTTCCTCATTAGAAACAACTGTAAACTAAAGAAGGTGTGGTTACATTGGGATTGACACTTAGCATTTTCAGAGAAGACAGTGATTCTTGATATTGAAGTATTTTTTCCCATGTTCGACTACATCAGGTCTTTTGTATTGACAAGACCTAGCAAATACAAGAAAAAAAAGTAGTATGCTGGTAGGAAGAATGTCAGACCACATCTTGGTAAACGCTTAACAGTGATTTCAGCAATTTAACAGAATTTCAGTAATTCTTATGATCTAAAATCAAGTCTTTTCTGGACTAGCTTTTCAACTCTAAATGCATTTTAAGCAGCAGATACGCATTCAAATGTTTGTTTCACAGAAATACCTCAGGTTTCTTCATCCACACATCCATACAAATACCTGAATACATCCTGACTAATAACTAGATTAATTAACATCTCTTGGAAAAACCTGAGCACATCCAGCTCTGACTTACTTTTGCCATCTACAAGCTTCTCCCTCGGTGAGATGTCCGATGAAGAAAGCTGCTCTTTAACTTTTGCAACATCTTTTGGATGTAAGTAATCAAATAAACTTTGTCCAATTAAACTGGCCTATTAAAAAACAAAACAAAACAAAAAAACCAAGAAAATACAAAAGGGATGAGAACCACACCATTTTGGAACAGGACCCCACACATTACTTATCTCAGGAAAACAACTGTCTACACCACTAAAAAAAAAAGTTAATACCACAGTTACTCCAAGCACCAATATATTGTTTTACATTTCATTTGTCATTGTTTAATACAATTTTTATTTAAAAGGGTAGTAAAAACATAGTTTGTTACTTCCCTTTGAAAAACAGCAGATTTAGCTGGAGATTAAACAAGTTCTGTATGACCAGATGCTTTATTTATGTAAATAATGCAATTCCTGGTCCTAGCCAAAGAAGGTTATGCACAAAGTAACTCCACTCTCAGATTATTGGGGAAGGAGGGAAGAAATAGGAAGGAGGATAAAATATTCAACTATTTAACGACTCTGAGCTCTAATTTGTTTGGACAAACTGGCACCACTGAGCCAGGAGCAGGCTGGAAGCAGGGCTCAGCTCACAGCACTCCTTAGCAGAGGGTATTTACAGGGATGTCTCCAGCTGGGATGCCCCCTACCTGCTGCTCACTCTGCTCATCCCAATTAACTGACCTGCTGCACCACTTTCTTTTGGAACACGAAGGAATTCTCACAGAAGTGGGCTGGTTTGCATTTTCCACTGCTTTGCTTCAGCACAGCAACCAAATCAAAGGATAGAAAGGAGCTGTTTTGACAAGCTCTACTCTCGGCTCAAACTCAGGATAAATACCCAGTCTCCTGCCTTTTCCCAGTCCCCACTTAATCTAAATGCAATGGGAAAATGCTGAGTGCTGCTGAGAGAGCCTACCAGCAGCCTTGCCAAAATATACAGGTGTAACAAATCAGATTAAACTGCAGCATGGGATTCAGAACCTAGAACAACTCCCAAATAAGCTAATAAATCCATGGGCTTTATTAAAGTCAGTCATGTCCCCTGAATCTTCCTGTCTGGAATAGAATAGAGGAGATCTTAATGCTCTGGAAGTAGGGTATGTCTAACATGAGTGACTCCAGAAAGGCACTTTTACTTCTTGAACAAAATCAGTGTAGAAGTTAAAAAAAAAGAAACAACTCTGCTTTATGCTTACTCCCCTACGATGATTCATTTCACTTTAATTAAAAAAGTTTTGCACTTAAAAAAAAAAGATAAAAATAAATCTATGAAAGAGTCCAGATTGGTTATCTGTACATTTATAAAAAAAATGAAGATAGCACAAATGGTTTGAAAGTTACAAAAGTGGACAGATGGCAGCACTGTTTTAGCCTCTGTTTGTGAAACAGAAGTCATTGATACAAGAAAAAATTATCATCCCTTGATTATTTGCCCATCATGTTAAACACCAACTAATGGAAGGTATTTCTATTTTTCCAATTTCCCTTATTTTACAGGTTAAGCTGGCTCCCATTCAGTCTCTTTCAGGTTAAGGAAAGTTTTTGTGCATGATGTGTTACATGGTGTATCCAAGCATAAAGGCATCACCAAGGAAAGCTCTGATTAACTTCCACTGCTGAACCACCCATTTTCCTTGGCCTAAAAATAAAACCCAAAATCACTTCACTGTGTGAAAGAAAATCTCTTGCACAAAAAATTAGGACATCTTCAAATGATCTCTTCCTCTCAGACTAGCAGTTTTCTTAAGGATGATCAGCTGAAATCTGGTGCTGTTCCTCAGGTTGGGAACACTGATGTACTTGTACATATTTTCTTACAGGATATTCAGCTTTACTCTGAATAAGGTTAAATCAAAGAAATTCCAACAAATGATACACAAGGACTGGTCTGATGTAATAGAGAATAAAATATAAAAGTTTTAAAATTCCTAAGAAAATGCAAGGTAAAAGAAACAAGAAACAACAATAACCACCTGATCATAATTAAGTATTTTGCAAACTGATTCAGAGACAAACAGAATTTTTCCTCTGTTGCATCCAACCACAAACAGGAATCCATCTGCAGCCTGAAAATACAAAGATACTGTGTTTAAAAATACACAATTAAATTAAACAAAGAATACTAATGACTACAAGGAAGCACACTTTTAAATCTGATTTTTAAAATTAAATACAAGAAAGCTGGAGAGGGACAAGAGGAAATGGCTTTACACTGACAGAGAGTGGGTTTAGATTGGATATTAGGAAGAAATTCCTCCCTGTGAGGCTGGCACTGGGTGCCCAGAGAAGCTGTGGGTGCCCCATCCCTGGCAGTGTCCAAGGGCAGGCTGGATGGGGCTCTGAGCAGCCTGGGATAGTGGAAGGTGTCCCTGCTCATGGCAGGAGATGGAATGAGATGAACCTTAAGGTCCCTTTCAACTCAGGCTATTCTGTGATTCTATAAAAGAAGCAATTAAGATTGCAAGGACCAAATGAGGCCTTCAACCACACACAGCTGAAGTTTCTTAAAAACAGCTTTGGCCAAAGTCCAGCTTCTTTTGGGACACATTTACAGATCTTGGCAAAGCATTATTGCAGCAAAAGAAAAAAACCACAAGCCTAGCTGTGAATGAGGTGTGTGGGTTTATGATGAAGTGTGCAAACAAGAGGGAAGATTTTATTGCAGGGATTTTCTGCGCCTTTTTTGAAGTACATCTTCAAAAATGTACAGGAAGGAGAGCCAGCAACTGTGAGGATGTTCCTGCATAATTGGCAGCATTCTCTGCAGTTGCATGAAGATTTTAAGAATGGATGTATTAAACAGGTGGACTGTACACAGATTATTGTCCCTTCCAGGGCTGCTGCCTGCCATGCTCCCAAACCATCTCTGCACACCTTCATGAAAGCCTGGGTAGTGAATGGAGTTTAAAATCAGTACAACAAAACACTTGCTTGAAGGAAAAGATGGGAGAAAAAACACAGTCCAACTAAAAACTCAAGCTTTAACAAGGGCATGATTTATCTGAGAGTTTCCTTCCACTTACCCTAAGGATTAACTGTCGCAGTTCATCATCCTTCAAGAATGAAGGTTTATACCGGACTTCTGAGTAGGAGCTACTGGAACCTGGAAAATGGATGATTCACAGAGATCATGGCAAAAGTTACAATTTAAATTCACTTTGAGCAGAATTATACTTGCTATGTCTTTCAGAATTTTCCTCTATGACTCCAACAGCTGAATTTAAAAAAAAAAAAATTCAAGGTTCTAGAAATACTAAAAATAAAATGGAAACAAATTGCAAACATACACTGGTAATGAAAACAGACAGACAACCAGTTTTTTCTTGCCCTTTACTTAACACAAACCAAGGAAACTTCTGTTCAGATATCATTAATGTACTGCAAGAGAAATAGTATTAAGAGAACTGAATTTTCTAGAAACATATCATAGGTATATTTCAGACCTCTTAACTAAACTGTCTTTGCTGAAACTGAATAACTACAATATTATTAATTATCTTTTGGCATTAATAGCGCTTCATTAATACTATAAAGCTAACAATCAAACAGACTATTGTAATTAAATCAAATGTCTCACTAAACATAGTGAGACTGACTCACTGCATGTACTGTTCTAGCACCCATGGCAAGTACTCTATAAAATAATTTTTGTCCATTCTATTTTCATCCATTACATTTTTATAATTTTTTCTTGTTACACTTTTTGAGGCAAGTAGCACTTAAACATTTCAGCCAATTTCATCATTCACTATAACTCCACATAATATTTTGTATTTTCTTAAGCCATTTGTTTTGAGCTAAACAGAACTGTGCTAGGTGAAGTCCAGTTTTCACATCCTGTTGTTAAAATACAAATTCTTGAGCTGAAGATTTTTCCTTTGAACTGCAAGTGCAGTTACTGCCCTGCTGTTTTGTCACGTTATTTCTTCATGCAAAACTCAGTCTGCTTGGGCCTTTAGAAAACCCTCAAAACCCTTTACACCTGAGCCACTCTATGATTCTACTACTGTCAAGGTAGCAACAATCAATTTTCTACACTGCTTTGACACAAAATTAACTGGGATCTCATTAGACCTGTTATTCATAATCAGCAGGTTTTGCAATGCAGAGAGTCTTTGATCTTTCCTTAGAGGTGAACAAATTATTATTCTGAAACAATGGTGCCAAAACCCCCAAAATATTGTATGCAGCTGATAAACTGCTGTATGCAACTTGTATTTGGATATTTCTTTTTTGGGAGGGGAGTGAAAAAAAAGTCCCAAAACCTAGCAATAGCAAAAGGAGAGCAAAGACTATTTCCTGGGTTGATCCCCACACTAAACCATTCCCCAAGATCCAGGATTAACTTTGCTCACTGACTGAGGCCATCAGAAGTTTCTGTTTCTTGCTACTCTCTGTGTGAGGGTTTTTAAGACTTTAATGTAATCAAACTTATTCACCATTTCCTTAAAGTATGTTCTGTCTTGCAACTTTCCTTTTGACTCCTGTATTTCCTAAAAAGAATCAAAGAGTGACACAAGAGCAAGGCATGCCCTGAGCAGACAGCAACTATCAGACACTGAAGGGTGGCTTTTTTACTGCTGTACTAAGCAAAAATTTAAAATTAGGTTCTGACAGCTACAGACATGTACGTTTAAATGAGGAGCAGACTGGGAGCTAAATACAGTAAGGAAATGTAAAATAAAATATTCTTGATTTATTTAAAATCCAGATACACACTATAACTCCTACTGGAACAAGGATTTACAGGATGACATTTCCTAAACTCACCTTTTAAAGATTTCAGGTGCTGCACAGCCATCCGTAGCACTGTGAGTTTGTCCAGCTTTCGGGCCATGGGATTGCACTGTGGTATCATGGCAGACAATTCCTCTATCAAATTATTCATTTTGTCCCTTCTTCTTTTCTCTGTTTGACTGTGAGCCTCTCTAAGAAGGAAAAAATTATTTTTAAAGAGTGATGTAGAACACATGATTTTCCCCACAATATTCAATTCCATTTTGGGAATGGAACTATCACCAGTACTACTGCACTGAAACAGTTTTTGATATGCTACTTGTACTGGACAATTGAATTGGATTCACTTCAACAGAGACAAAATGGCCCCAATAATGATGTGAAATACTGAGGAGAAGAGATAAGCAACAATTTGGTTATATTTGGCAGGAACCAGAGATTATGAAGACTTATAAAAGTTAAACCCTTCTTGTGACCCTTGCCATGCAAGTGATGACTTGAAGACCTCAGTGTATCCCAGGGAACTCTTGATGTCATTGGGGATCAATGAAAGACATTGCTGCTCCCACGTCTGCCTGGCCTGTGTAACTAAGAGGGGGTGTTCCTTCTGCTGCCTTTTAAAAAACCCCACAGCATTAAACAGTGCTTTTCCAATGCTTCTAAGAGATGGAGTGGAAACTGAAAGAAGCAGCAGTGCCTCTTGTAATTTACCAGAAGTATCTCAGAAAGCTTTCCCTTTCCTGATAAGGTACAAAGGCTGTCTCAGGTTTCATCTCTTGGTAAGCCTGTCAAGAACTCAGCCACAGAAAGAGCTTCTCTTCTTGGCCAATTTTCATCAGAAAACTCTTTTTAGGCCACATACTGCACATCACAAGTGCATTTATAGCTCAGGTCACCTTTTCTTTACTCCTTTCTAGTGCACTATGTCAGCTTTTCAGCCCATCCCCTCCTCTCTAACACCCTCCAGCAGATTAAGGAAAGTTTCATTCACTCTCTTTCTCCTCACCCAGAAGACAAGCCAGCCACTCAATTAAAACCCAGATGATTTTTTTCTGATTGAAGCCAGACACAGTAGTATAGTTATGCAAAACGAGGAATAAGTTTTGGTTAATTGATCTCCAAAACTTTTCCTCATTGGCATACTGCAACAGAAGCTATTAAAGGTAATAAAGTTAACTACACCTGGCCTGTTGAGAAAGAACAAAGTACAGTTTTAAAGATCTGACTACTATTTAAATTATTGCTTTTCAAAAAAACCACAAATGCCTTCACCACACAATTAATTCTGCATCACTCTGCCAGGCATTCAGCTTTTCTCTCTCAAAAGTCTCTTTTTAGATTTAATTGTTTGAGTTATGCCCAGATCTATGGGTTCACCCAATTCTTCCTTGATGTTAGGTAGGAACAATCAAGTAATATCCTGTGTATGCTCCTTGAACTGTGAACCTCAGGAAGACAGATACAAGCATTCCAGGAAAGGGAACAACCTTCCACGTCTCTGAGGGGCAATAAGGAGTTATAAAAAACTGAACAGGCAGGTGCAGAAATTCAGGGGATGACTGGATGATTGAAAAAGCCTTCTGTTGCTTGCCCCAGCCACAAAGGCAAAGGGAGAAAAGCAGGTTCCACACTGAGCTTGAGACAAGAAATACTGGAAGGAGATAACTGATAAGCAAATCTCCAGAGATCTTTGTACTGATTCTTCTTCCCTCCACCTAATGTACCAAAAAGTACGAGAAAAATGTTAACAATACCACACTAAAGCCATTAAAGTAATGTATAACAATCTTACAGAGCAATCTGGGATGCTCTGTCAAGAAAAAATAATTTTGAAGTGAAACTGTAAATATATCTTGGAACATTTAAGTTTCTTTAATTTTGTTTCAATTGCAGGAACACTTCATAATTACTAGCTAGCTTACTATATAAATAATACTTCTGACAGCATGATGAGTGGATCATGTATTTCTGGTTTGACATCTCTGCTCACAGGAGAAATGAAAGACTTATTTTTAAATCAACTTTACAGTACAGCTCTGCTTTTACTATGTGGTTTGTCTGTAGTTTAAAATATTTGTTTGGCTGAACTGTGGTCACACATTTCAAATCTTGCAAGTGCTCTATGTGAATTTCAGTTCATGTGAATTCAAAGTTCAATGGCAAAACTTGAAAAATTCCCTATACAAAAGCTTGTTCTAGAACAAGAAAACTTTGTTGTGCTTTAGCCAAATCCATTTCCATGTGGAATAAATTCTAGATACCTCCAGAAGATTCTAGACAAATCTGGAAAAAACAATTCTCAAATTCATACAGATGAAGGATCAGCTCCTTATACACTGGGTGTACTGCATTTAATTCTCACCTTAAATGCATTTAATTCTCACATGTTTTTGCTAAACCATCTGAGATATCCTGTTATCCTATCAAAGTTATTAGCAAATAAAATTCTCAAGGAGGCTTTAAAAATTACTATACATTTAACAAGGAAAAGCAAAAGCTTACTGTCAAATATGTTACCCACAAACTCATATTTTACTATGGTGAATACATTCACTAGCAAAATGTATTTCTATTGAAAAATAGTACCTGAAATCTTTTACTTTAACATGTTCTTCATCTTCACTCCTAGAAAAAACAAGATACAGTGTTTTACATCATGTATTTAATACTAGGCACTTCTTTCCTCTCACAAATTCCAGAAGATAAAAAATGCTACCAATTTACTGTGGCTCCAGCAAAAGCAAACCCACAAAATCTCTAAACCATAACTGACCTAGCAAGTGATGCATAACAGAAAGAGACCAGAGCACAGCTGGCAATATTCACAGTACTGTGAACATATTAAAAGGATAGTTCATAATTATGGGGCTTTTTTTATTCTGGAGACAATAACGTTATTGAAACATTCAAATACTTTAAGACTAGACTTGATTTTATTTGCTTGTTTAAAATTTTAAAAGAGGTATTATCTATTTAGGTTTTTATTTCTAATATCTTATTGTCAAATTATAAATAAGCAATCCTAAATTAGATTTTTTAAAGAACAAAAAAAACTTAAGGTATTTCCCATACAGCAATGAGTGGGAAGTCATAAAGTAATAAAATTGTAAATGAAACACAGTCATAAGTGTCTGCAGCACAATAAAAACTCTGCAGTGTGGAGAAACAGGAAACTAAAAAGGATGATTCAAACAAAGGCAATGAGCTTTTCTTTCCCTATGACTGTTCACCACTCTTTGTGAAGGATTCATGGCCTTGGTGCCATGAGGATAAAGAGGAGAGGCCAAGGCAGGTTTGGCTCACAGCACCTTAAGACTTTCATTCATTGAAATTGTTTCAGATTAAGATGAGTTAGCAATAACTAATATCTTCCTTCCATTTTAAAAGAAACTTACCAGAAATATCCATATACTGTGAATTCCAACTGAATTTACATTCTCTGACCATAGGAGAAGAGGTAAGGAAGAGCCAGATCAGATACAAAGCAGCATGTGCCCTATTAATTAACTTTCCTTCCCCTCAGGAGCTCCACCTGGGGAAAAAATCTAGCACAAATTTGCTGCTCAAGCAATCAGTCCCAGCCTTCAATGGATTTATATAGCCTCTGTCCTAACAGCTGTGGTGTTGCTGATACGAATAGCTGAACTAAAACTACCTTGACTACACGAACAGAGGCTGAAATTCCACTTTGTGGCTATAATGTGGGTATATTTAATTGGTACTAGAAAGGACAGAACGGGTATTAATCAGAAAAAAAACAAACACTGCTTTTCTCTACTTTCTCAACTGATTTATTAAATATACTTCCCCTTTTCTTCTAAAATGGAAGAAAACGTTTTAAAGGCAGAAAATGAGATTTTTTTAGTCACATTTCCAATCATGAGCATCATAGAAAAAAATCCATGAAGAAACAACCAATTTAACACCAAAGAAAGATTTTTACTCTACCCTTTAAGCTATGTACCAAAAAGTGAGTTCCCTGCAGAAAGGGAGCTGGAGGTGCTGGCTGACAGCAGTTTAAGGCAGGCAGAGGGCAAACCACATCCTGGGCTCATCAAACACCAGATGGACAAAGAGGTGATTATCCTGCTGTCCTCAGCACTGGTGTGCCTTCACCTTGAATACTGTGTGCACATCTGGGCCCCAAAATGTGAGAAAGTGTCTGGTGAAGATGGGAAGGTCCCTGAATGAATTCAGAGGAAGGCAACAAAGCTGATGAAAGGGACAGAAGGAATGTTCTGTGGGGAGTGGCCAAGGACTCCTGGTTTGTCTAGTTTGGAGAAAAGGAGGTTGAGGCCACCTCCTTGCTCACCACAGCTTCCTGGGGAAGGGAAGTGCATAGAGGTGCTGAGCTCTTCTCTCAGGTATCCAAGGGCAGGACACAAGGGAATGGTTTAAAGCTGTGCAGGGGAGGTCTAGACTGGACATTAGGAAGCAGTTCTGTACCAAGGAAGTGGGGAAACACTGGAACAGACTTCCTAGAGAGAGGTAGCCTCTCTCTAGGAAGCCTGTTCTCTCTGGTACACCCCAGGCCTATCAGAGCTCAAGAGACATTAGGACAATGCCCTTTACAATGTGCCTTAACCTTTAGTCAGCCCTGAGGTGCTCAGGCTGTTGGGCTGGATGATCCAGGTAGGTTCCTTCCAAGTGAAACAGTCTATTCTACAAATACACTGCATGGCTACTTACAAACAAATAGAGCAAGTAAGGTATCCGGACACAGAAAAAGAAACTGCTACAAAGTAATCATGTAATTAACAACCCTCCGGGTACATATAGTCCACAAAGGGTTAGCTTATGCTGCATAACCACCTTGTAACAGCATTATTTTAAATCAGTTATTATAGTTCTAATTAAAAAAGCTCTTAAAACAACCAAACAAAAATGTTTACATTCACCAGTCCTAGAAGAATATGAGAGCTTTCCTTTGCCTCCCTAAGTCTTCTTATTGAACTCGTACTTTTCACTCCTCCCCATGCTAAACTTCAATCAACACTAACAAGTTTGGTAGAGCTGCAAGCAGAGCATCATCTTAGAAAGAACTATCAGGAACCCTTAACATTGGATGGACGGGTCCATCCTGCTCCTTAGCTGGATCTTTATCACCTTGTGCTGTACACAGACCTGCCCTGGGATGCAGTACCCCTCAAGGAACCCCAAAGCTCATCTAGGCAAACAGCAAAGTGTGACAAGTTCACAGAACTCAAAACAGAAATGCACTCATTCATAAAAAGTACCTTTTCTGAGGATCACCATCAACTTCAACTGTATCCCTGCAGAAACAGACCACAAAGTAAGCAAAATGCAGTTTGAAGCACAACAAGATAAATTGATAGACCCAAAAAACCAAAGTCACAGAAAAATTTTAATGGTAACTCCACTTGCTTGGTTACTTTCAGCAAGATCATTAATCCTAGAACCCAATTAATACTTCTTATTTGCCAGTACTTTCTCAATTAATTTTTTCAACTTGGACATTAATTTTTTTTTTTAATCAGAGAGAGCCAAACTTCAGGGAGGCATTACTGAAGAACCAACACTTTTAGAATAGGTAAAAATCAACAAGTGCTACTGAAAAAGAACAGAGACACTTTTTTCCCCAGAAACTAACATATTGTTGGAGTTTTCAGTTACCCACATGGTACACTTGAATCTGCAAGTTGACAATTACATCAACACCCACAGCAGAGCTACACTCTGTAGATCAATGGACTACATATGGAAGAAGCAGTGATTAAAGAGACTTGTTTTGATAATCACAAATACATTTAAATCTCCTATTCCCACCCTTTTAAATATGCTTTTTCCATATCAGTTTGGAGATATTTGTAGTGCATTGTGTCCCTTACTTCTGCCTGATTTACACAGCTTTGAACAGATCACTTTTTTGGTTAACTGGCATCTGTTTGGCAGTTACAGAACACGATAAAACAGTTGACAGCAGTCAGGTCTGACCCACTTAAAAAGATTGAGCATTATAAGAGGACAGTCCCCATTTTCAGGTCATGGGTCTGTCTCCACATTTAAGGAAATGGCTGCTCTGGTCACTCAAGTAGCAGTTCTACATCAAGCAACTTAACCAGTAATCTTGTCTCATGCTTGAAGGTAAAATTCTAGTATGTACCTGGGAGACTTCAAACAACTTAGGAACTTGCCTTTACTAGTAGGCAAAGAAGGAGAAAAAACCTAAAAAATTTGGATTGAAATTTCAGCATTAGAGACACATTATCCAGACAATTCAGGCCAGGAAATGGCATTACAGAATCCTACATACATTCCTTGGATTTAAGCATTACTTTTTCTATTTTTAATAATTGGGCACTGTCACAGAACACATTTGGAAGATATTATAAATTTAATGGTAATAAACAAAGGACTAGAAAGGAGGAAAGAATAAGAAAAGGAAAGACAGCAACCATGTTACATAAATAACAGAGGAATGTCTGAGATTTAGGCTGGGGCACAGAGATTTGATTCACTTACTGGTTATCAGAATCACTCCCCTTTCGTTTCCTTGGGATGTCAGGCACGGCAGCATTGAAAGAAGTGGTGGTGGCAGGTTTAGTGACCGGATTCATGAGGCTGGGCCCTCCACAGGCAACACACGGGCTCCCATCCACGGAGAACTTCTCTGTCAGTGACAACAAAGGCTCAGTGTCCAGCAAGAGCTGCAGCACTCTGCATCCATTCTCATCCTCACTGCGACAAAAAGTTGCCTGTGCATGGCTTCTGTGTCTCTTGACACAAAAAGCCAAGGCTGCACTGCTACAAGCCAAGTCCAGCAAAGAGTGCACCACCTTCCCATGCTCCTGAAACCAACCCAATCCAACCAAGGCAATGTACAACAGCTCTCCCTTCACACAACCTTTCACTTAAATGCCCCAGCACCTCAGACATCCTGCTGGGACATCACCAGCTGTGCCATTTGTCAGCAGATCACAATACTGTGGCTCAAACCAAATAAATATTAAAAATAATACATTGTGAACTATGTTTTTTAATCAAGCAGGGTATCCAAAAAAATGGAAGTTTGCTATAATCATAAAGCTGACATAAAATTCACAATTACACAGAACATCTGCCATGGAAGTTGGAAGAGTCGCAAAACCTCGTCAAGCTCCCTTCACAATTCTCCTCTTAAGGAAAACTGTTGTTTCTGGAAAGGACAGAAGAGAAGTCACAAGCCAAAGGATTCCTAGCAACCTACTGGGAAAGGAGAGCAGTCTCAAGGAACATAAGCACTATTACACTGTTTTTCTGTCTCAGCACAGCTTTCACAAAGAATCACCCAGCTGATGTTTAGGCAAAGAGCCAGAATTAACTCTGTTTCAGCAAATGTAGGAACTCCTTTAGGCTTCATGTGCCAGCAAGGACAGATGAGAAATGAAGAGATGTCATTCAAGGAAGTGAGCATCCTGCTTCTAGCACAGAGCAAAAACCAAGAGGAGCACTTTGAAAATCCAGAAAGAAGAAAGCTGGACGCTTTCTTGTGAGCTTTCTCTCCTTTTTTAGCATCTGTGCTGTTTGCTAAAGTGTAGAAATGTGCAAAAACAACGATACAAAGGATTTTTTTTTTCCCTCTTAGATGTAAACATATCTCACAGCAGAAAAATGACCTTCTAGGTTTTCATTTGGTGCTGGAATACAGCTCTGGAGAGTTAAATGAAAATAGGCTAATACTCCAACAACAGCTTGCCTGGTCTTCCACTAATCCTCTCTCTATCAAATCAGACAACACAAAGTCAGCCCCTGTTTTATTTTAGAAAGCTCTTTAACTCATTAAGTCACACAGGAAGTTTCAAGAAAAGAGGTGGAAACAAAGAATCAACAAATACTTGACAAATAAGTGACAACGTTTGGACATCCGCGACAGCAAGAAAATCTAGTTATTTCAAATACACACCACGTTCAAATTAGGCATGTTAAAATATATTAAAAAGAAATTACATTATAAATACTGTAAGTATTTATACAAGACAGTGGTAGATGTCTGGAATATTTTTATGATGAGTCTCCCTAAAAGTCTCATTTTATATTTCTGGTATTAACACAATTCCAAAACAAACAAAAATGCCGACGAATCCAAAGGAACTGTTTATTTTAAAGAAGCAGTTTTAATTTGCCCAGGTCACAGCATCCTGTAATTCCTGATTAAGCTATTGAAGTATAATCAGCCTTGATGAATATTCATAAAAGAGTACTTACTAAACTGCAACCTACATGGTTCCAAGACCAGAATGCCTTCAGCACAACAGATCTTTTCGTCCTGGAACAAAGCAGGACAGCACAGACCCACTGACCTAAATACTGCTCTGCACACAGATGGCCAGCTTGCTTTCCAAACACTTCCCTTTAAAGGAACAAAATCCAAGGCCTCTTTTACAGGTTTTCCAATTTATCTTCAATTTTATTAAACAACTAGTTTCCCCCCCCACCACACACCCAAGCAACAAATTCTGAACAGTACACTTATCTCTACTACCTTTACTAACAATCCTCATTTTTGTTATTCTTAACTGAGAAAATAAAATATATTCAGATTACCAGTAACAGTGACCCATTAAGAACTTCTACATTACAATTATGAGGTGATAAACTGGATTCTTAACATTATCCCTGGGACAAACTAAATGCCAGTTCCATGGGTGGTTGATCTTGGACAAAAATAAAAGGTTAACAATCTGTACTGTTCCCTGACATGCTCAGCAAGCAGTTTATATTCTTTTTATATATATTTATTCTTTAAAAACCCATGAACCAATCCCAAACCTTCATCAACAATGCAAAAGGAAACAAATACAGAAATAAATTTAAAGCTTCAGAACAACCAACAGAACAACCAGTGATTATGTGGAGTTTAACAGAAGAGAGCAAATCTTTTTAATACCTACCACTCACTGAGAAAGAAGTGGGCAGAAACAGCTCCCAAAGCCAAGGCAGCTTTGAGAAGTCAGGAAGGGTGATGGAAAACAATCTCTGAGGGCTCCATAACAGCCATCACTGTGATACCAGGTGATTCCAGGGTGCTCCCTCTCTCCCTGGAGAGTGTCCCAGCCTTGTGTAGGCTGTGATGAAAGATTTCTTTCCCTGTCTGCTGCACCACTTTGGGAGAGCTGGATAAAGGATTTCATAATCTTTGGGTTCACAAAGAGAATGGTCTAAAATGTACCCCAACAACCAGGGTGGGCTTCTATGTTCGGAAAAAGTTGGATTTTTACCTGTCATTTGAGTACCTGGCTGAATTTCTTATATTTGCATTTTCTGTGAATATTTTCATACCACTGACATCAAAACAAACACCTCTAAACACCTTCTGCCTGATTTACACAAACATGAAGCAAAATGAAATCAATCCAAATTTCACAGCACACTTGCTTCATGAAAAATAATATCCAGAAAGACCAATCTTTATTACAAGTCGATGTTTCTACAAAACCAAAATCATTAGTAAATTCTAAAACTACTAGAAACAGTTTAAGTCAACTAGAGATGTTTTGTTTTACCACCCTAAAGGCTGTTATTTACACTAGTCTGGTTTGCAAGCCAAATAAAATTGCAGCTAAGAAATGACATTTTTATTACTGCTCATTCCATGGCTAATGCCCTGGAATACTGATAACCAGGTTTTAATGGCAAGTGAACAGTTCCTCAAATACATGTCTATTATAATCTCTGTCTGTCTCTCAGCATTAAGCCTATATCCTTATCTATATTAAAAATATTTTTAGAGCAGATTATGCCCATTGGGACAGATAAAAATAATGAGAATAATACAGGAACTCCCCACTGGAATCATTCTCTCTGTGAAAAAGCAAAAACCATCCAAACAGTACAAACACATATGGAAAATAGCCCCTTCCTAATAAGTGTATCAGAAATGAAAAAAAAAAAAACCACCCTGTTAGTTCAACACTAATTTTATTAGTATTTCATGACTGGGAAAACAAAATATTTAAGGATGGTTATCAATATATATTTCTCATAACAAAAACATCTCCTATTCTTGTGTTTTTCTACATGGAAAATAAATAATAATTAGAAACCCCAAGGGGCTGGCAAAGAAGGGAACAGCTGCAAAGGAGCTGCATGAAACTGCTGTTTGGGGAAGAGATATAAAGACAAACAAAATCAGCCATATTCCTGTGTCAGCAAAGTTTCTGTGTCAACCTCATGCAATGCATTGAGAAACAAGGCTTGGGAGACTCCACATTTTTCCAGTTACTGACAATAATATTTTCTAAGCCCATGCCACATTCCTGAGCTGCTTTCTCTACCAGCAGTTTTAAGGTTTTCAATTCCTAAGCAAACACAAGCTTTTAGGAAAGGTTTATGGCCCAACTCCACCAGCCATAAAAAAAGATTGATCTGAACCAATAATGATGTCCACATCTTTAGTAGCCATTCTGGTCCTTCTTGGAGAGAGGAAGACATTTCTAGGGTGATTCATCTCTCCCCAGAATAGATTCCTACATTTGGCTAGATGAAATAAAACAGTTCTAGGGTGATTCATCTCAATCTAAAATAGATTCCTACAGTTGGTTAGATGAGATATAGCCCAAGAGTGCCTATGTCTAGTCAGTAATTACACAGGGACCAAAGGAACTGCCTCAGACTTGGACATTTAAAGACAAGTGAGATAAAACCCACTCCAAGAACAGAAATATCACACAATTCTTAAAACCTAACAGCCACAGACAGCACCTGTTTGCATCACATGCACCAAGTTCAAGCCCAAGAGAGGCTTTCCAAATTACTGGCCTAATTAGGCACTACCTCAAAACCACTCATCCCCAGCAAGGTTAGCTTTTCTGCCTAGGTTTGCAGGATACATATGAGCTCTCCAAAAATCATCAGGAAAATACAAGTCATGTAGTATTAATACATTAATTAATTAATTAACAAGCTTGTCAGTCAGCCCTCATTTAGCCAGTTTAAAAAAGAACACCCAAATTCAGCTACCAAGATATTACAGTAAAATGGGCTTGAAATAAAGTATCACTGAAGAAGTACATTTATAAAGCTTATGGTGACACTTTCCATAGCCTGGGAATATGTGAGACTTGGAGAAATGTGGCAGTTCTGCAGCTGCCTAAATTAATAATGTGTTAGCACTGGCACAACCTTTCCAAAAATAAGGAACTTCTAACACTTTCAAAGAAAAGGAGAAGAAAGAGGCTGCTTTGAATTCAGATTTCTAAGATCACGGACACCACAGACTATTAAAAGGTGTATTTTCCAAAGGTATGTACCTGGTATGCACAAAACCCTTCAGCTAGGAATCTGAGCTTTGCCAAATTTAAAGAACTCCAGATTGTGGTGGAAGTGAGTGTGAAGTGGCACAGGGTTGTGCAGCCCAGCCAGAGCAGTTCTTTTGAGACTGTAAAGTTCTGTCACAATCAACTGGTTTTTGAGGGTTTTTTTGTTTAGTTGTTTTTTGTTTTTTGTTTTTTGTTTTTTTTTGGTTGATTTGTTTGTTTTGTTTTGGGGTTCTTTTGTTTGCTTGTTTTTGTTTTGTTTGCTGTTTTGTTTGTTGTTTCTTGTTTTGTTGGGTTTTTTTAAGATGTGAGTTGGAGCAGCTCTGCTGGAAGGAAAGGCTGAGGGAATTGGGATTGTTCAGCCTGGAGAGGAGAAGGCTTTGGGGTGAGCTCATTGTGGCCTTGCAGTGCCTGAAGGGAGCCACAGGAAAGATGGAGAGAGACTCTTGACAAGGGCCTGGAGTGACAGGACAAGGGGAATGGCTTCACACTGACAGAGGCAAATAACTCCTTGCCATGTAAATTGTTTTATTTTACTATGGAGTTACTTTTCTAAAATTTCAGTTTATTTTAATGAATTTTTGCTGCAGATATTCATTAGAGTGTGTGAAAATGACACACACAGCCTACACACATACAGCAGTGCATGAGAAAGAAAGTTACAGGTGCTGTGATATCAGTTGGAGGTCCTGCACATCTGAACACCTATAAAACAAAGAACCATATTTTCTACACATAGCTGAGTGTTGTACTAAATATTTCTTTGAATTTACTTATTTCAGACCTTTCAAATAGGTCATGAAAAGCATCTTCAAACTACTTACAGCAAGTCTGGGATCAAGATCATCACCCGCAGTACCTCTTATTGGAAGCTGGGACAACAGTCTTTGGAAAGAAGTTCTGAAAATAGTAGAAATGTATGGACTAAAGCAGCTTATTCTTACCCCAAATTTTACAAGCATGTGTAATGCAGGAGCAAGATACAGAGAATTCAGTAATGAAAGCATCTTATGAACAACACTATCCAGAGAATAAACTCTTCTATGTTAAGAACATTGGATTTGGTTTTAATCTCACAAAATGAAAAAAGTAAAAATTAAAACACTCTGAATGACAAATATTTAAGTAAAATAATAACACAGGCAACTGATTACTGTCTGCTTCTATTTTTACTTGCTTTCATCACCAGGAAGAGAAGCAGTCAAGAATCACAACTTACCACTTGAATGACACATTTACTTAACAGATTTCAAACACAAAATATTTGGCCAAAGCTATTAGTGTATTAAAAAGTAAAATAAGGCAGGAACCAGCTAATGAAAAGATCCTCCCCAAGGCCTGGAAAGGGAACCTTGCTTTCCCAGGCACTTTCATGCTCACATCAGGTAGAAAGCACTGATAGGAATCGGGAGTCTCATATATCATAGTTCATTTCTGAAAAAAAAAAAAAAAAACCAACAAAATACCAAACAAAAAACAAACCACAAATCCTCTCCAATCATATACTCCTAGAGGAATGGTGGATGGTTGTTTTCTTGTAAGTTTTGGAATCATATGATTGCAGAATGCTGAGTCCTATCAAGTTGGCTGCAGAACTTTAATGGTTTCAGCTGGCCCTGCAGTCCAAACAGGGAATTTTGAGAGGTTTACAATTATTCACTTCCAAAATCACCCACCAAATTATTTCTTCTTACAATGAATTTGATTCTTGGATGTGAACCATCCAGTTTAGAGTTTGTTCTTCATAATGTGCAAATGTACCAACAAGTAAAAAAAAAAAACCAAAAAAAAACAAACCTAAAACCTATTAGGCAGGTAACTTTAGTGTGGCCCTATCCCACAAACAATTAAGATACTTTTGCCTTTAAAACAAAGAAACCTGAAACTTATTTCTTTAAAATTCACTACAAGAACAGGTATAAACTTAGGCAGAAGAAAGCAGGGATGGGGGTTTATCTCCAATAAAACATGAAAGCCTATGGTTCTTGATTACCCAAATCTACTTGTAAATGGAAATGCCTGTGTATTTGGAGGTTTCTTCAATATGATGATTTTCTCTTCTTTCAGTAGATGCAGGATATAGAAACAATACATCTTAAGTTTCAAGCACAGTTTAGCAGACTGCAAAAAACACTACATAAAAAACCCCACCAACACCACTTGGTTTTCAAACACTACATTATTTGCCACAAATTTTTACAACAGTATTTATAAACAATCAAGCAGCACAGACAGAAACATGTCAAGGATTTGAGACAACCAGGATCCTCTCATACATTAAAACACTCATAACCCAAGAGGCATTTTGAAAACAACTACTAAACCTAGAAGAATTGGTGCTAGCTGCACAGAACAGCAGTGATGGCTCAGGAGGGACCGGACCATTTCTGTTTCCCCATATCCCTTTAAAAACACCCTTCTCCTCGGAGAGGGGAAGCACCCTCCTCGTTTCCAAGCAGGAACACGAGCAGCAGCTGGTGGTTTACAACCAGCCTTGATTTAGCAGCAGAAACTTATGATTAAAAACACGGAAAGATCAAACCTTGGTCGCCATACAAGCGTGGGCACACACATACACAGAAAAGCCAGAATCACTATACCTAAAATACTAAATTATGTTTACCTACCAAAAAAAAAAAAAAAAAAAAAAAAAGAATCATACCAGAGTTTTAGACAAGGCTACGTGTGTACCAGAAACAGTGAACTACGAACTAAGTTTTAAAATAAAAAATAAGAAAACAAAAAACAAACAGAGGTTTTCAGTGCACTTCACATCAGCATGATGGCACATCTGTCACAGCAATAGAGCACAGTGACCATTACACAGGCGGATATCAAGAAGACGGTGCCAGGCTCTTTTCACTGCTGCCCAGGACAAGGAGCAATGGACAAACTAAACACAAGAAGTTCCACCTCAGTGAGAGGAAGAACTTCTGCACAGTGAGGGTGGCAGAGCCCTGGAGCAGCTGCCCAGGGAGGGCCTGGAGTCTCCCTCTCCGGGGACATTCCAGCCCCACCTGGACACGCTCCTGTGTCACCTGCTCCAGGGGACCCTGCCCTGGCACGGGTGATCTCCAGAGGTCTTTTCCAACCCCATTCCGTGATTCTGTGTTTCCGTGTGGGCGCTCCGGGTACCTCCACTGAAGTCCACTGAGCGGGAGCAGCGAGCGAGGAGCGCCCAGCGGGAATTCGCCACAAACCCGAGCGGCCCCGGGCAGAGCAGCAGCCCCGAGCGCCCTCACGGAACAGCGGCAATGCCCCAGGGGCACCAGCCCCACAACAACGCCCGCCCGTGCCACATCACCGAGGCGGGCGGACAGACAGGCAGGCAGACACAGACAGGCAGGCAGACACACCCCACACACGGAACCCGCCATCGGCCCCCACGCCCGCAGCAACGCGCGGCAGGGGAGAGGGAGACGGGGACCCGCTCCCACCTTCCGCCGCCCGCCGCTCCTCCTCGGCACCCTCGGCGCTCCCCGCTCCTGCTTCGGCCATGGCGGGCGGCCCCGTGCCCCGCTCCACAGCGCCCCCGGCACCGCCGGCATGCAGGGGGTGAGCTGAGGTGAGCTGAGGAGGAGCCGCCGGCGCCGGGGAGGGACCGCGGGCTGCCCCGCCGGCCCCCTCAGCGCCCCCGCCCCGCCATGTTCCCGCCCCGCCGGCCCCCCCCTCAGCGCCCCCGCCCCGCCATGTTCCCGCCCCGGCCGCGCGCCGCCTCTCGCGAGATGTGCGGCCATGGCGGCGGTGCCCCGGCCCCTCAGGGCGGCCCAGCCCACCGGGATCCATCCCCGGCGTGCAGCGAGCCCGCGGCTTCTATAACAAAAGTGTAGTAAAAGTCAATTACTGGAGATACACACCGATGGCTTATTTCAGTGCTTGCCCAAGCTCTGTGGTAATACAGTTAATCAAACACTGCCACCTTTTTCATGGGTTATTTATACACGGAAATTCAGACTAAGTTTCAAAGCACAGCACCTCTTTTGGGATTGTTTAGGATTTTCCATGTCAGTTTCCCATGCAGCTGACTTCTACGCATGTCTTCACCTGGGCAGGGTCTTTTTGACACATAGACGGGAAAATTTTTGTGTTATAATGATTATAATTGAGCTGTAGAATGCAGCACCTGGAGTATTTTGCCAAGTTAGCGATGTAGATACAGACATACATCAACACTGATTTACTACATCCTTAAAACATGCTAGTTCCAGGATGTCGCTGAGTGAGGGATGCTGGCAGCTGCCTTTTCCAATGGTTAGATCTCCATTCTTGTTGGTTAGGCTTGGTTTGAAGGACAGGTGTTTGCCAATGAAGGCAGAAGCTTCTCTTTGAAATGGAGAATGTAAACCCTCTCTCTCTAAATTATTATAATTTTGAAATTAAGGGGCTCTCAGGCAAAGATATGGGAATTAGGAATAACAGTTCTTTACTAGGAAAATTAAAATAAAAATACAGTATTACAAAGAACAATCCCAAAACCCTGACAGAGCCAGAATACAACCTGACACCCCATCAGTCAGTCAGGGTGTTGGCAGCAGTCCCATTAAATGGTGGCTGCATCCTCCTGCAGTGGCAGATGTGGTTCAGCTGGAGCAGTGCTCCTGTAGAAGGGTGCAGTTTTTTGTGGGGTTTTTTGTTTGTTTGTTTGGTTTTTTTTTGAAGGTTCAAAGATAATGTGAAAAAGTTTGGCTTTTTTCTGGAATCTAGTGGAAAGAAGGTATCTTGCTGTCCAAACTTTCAGTTTTTATCTAGGTAGAAAATGCTTGGCTCCTCCCCCTGGCTGGAGCATCTCTCAATGGGATGATGTAATTTTATCAGTCATACAGTAGGACTCAATGGCCTATCAGCAAATGAGATCTTCCTGGAAGGAGGATGGGTTGTAGGAAAAAAAAAAAAAAAAAAGATGCCCCACCTGGTTTTAAAGATGGCCCATTAGCAGATAATGTGTGCCATGGAGATAAGGGTCACTGCCCCGCCCGGCTTCAACAGATGGTGATAGAATACACATTTCTGGCCACATCCTGTATTGCAACCCAGCACAGAAATACACAAAGATCTTACATGAAAGAATATCCTGGCTTAAGACAATCTTGACATATTCCCCATTTTGCAACACTCGGGCTGGGCAGGGCTGGTGTTCCTTTCTCTGGGTGCTGTACAGAGGACGCTTCATCTGAGGAAGGGTCAGGATGTTGGGATGGTTTTGGTTGGCAGAGGCCTCTATGAATGGCCAGAGAGCAGTCACATCTATCAGTGAAAAGCAGCATAAAATAGAAATAACTTTCACAAGTGTAGCTAGCAGACCTGTAGCTGGTTTTTGGCAGTAGCAGGACTGTCAAGAAATGAAATGAATCTGCCTGTCCTGGTGTTCTGGAGTGATGGTGTGAGGGAGGTGCGCTCCTTTTGCACAAAGATCTCAAGGTGCACCTGTAAAAGATTGGTGGGTTCCAGCTGTTCCCAGGCATTCCTTCCCTCTAGATCCCACAAGAACCAGTCCAGAATGAAACCTCTACAGCAGGTATGGAGCTCAGCAGTGCCTCTTCCACATGTCAGAGCCTCTCTCACTGTCCTGCCCCCACTGGTGCAGCCTGTGCCCGCTCAGTTCTGCTTGCAGCTGTGACAGAAGAGGCTTTTGCTCAAGCACACAAATCCTGACCTGTGCCACCTCCATGGGCTGCACAGGTGCTGCATCTCTCACAATATAAGAAAAAATCTAAAGCTCTCAGAGAATGTCCAAAGTAGGGTTATGGATATCATGGTGAAGGGCATGGAGGTGAAGCCACACAAGGATGGCTGGGGACACTTGGTCTGTTCAGCTGCAGAAGAGCAGACTGAGGTCAGAGCTCACAGCACTTCTGCAGCTTCCTCACAAGGGGAAGAGCAGGGGCAGGCTCTGATCTCTGCTCTGTGTGGCAGGGACAGCACCCAGGGAATGGCTGGAGCTGTGTCAGGGGAGGGTTAGGGTGGATATCAGGGAAAGGCTCTTCCCCAAGAGGGTGTTGGGCACTGAACAGGCTCCAGGGAATGGTCACAGCCCCAAGGCTGCCAGAGCTCCAGGAGTGTTTAGACAACACTCCTAGGCACAGGGCTTGAGAAAGTAAATCCTCACAGAACACTGTGAGCCAAATGCACTCGAATACCTATTAGTTTTATGTAATGTGGTGGAAAAGCAGCAACTCACCTAGTTAGGTAGAGTTACTGGAAAAAAACTCAACCAGAAAACAAGGATGTGTTTTCTTCTTAGCTTTCACAGATGTAGGGAAAATTCACTTGTCTAAACTCCAAACTGTAGTCTTGAGGATGGTTCCTCAGGCACAATCCTGAACTCCATTCGTGACATCTTTTTAATTGGAAGCTCCCAGCACATTTCCCATCTGATGTGGAAGCTCCTTGTCTGTGTGGGAGTGGGCAGCTCAGCATCTTGCCTGTGGCAGAGCCTAAGATTTAGAGAACGTGGAAGGACTGGGTGCATGGCCCTGGCAGAATATTCCAGGGAGTGGGCCAGGGAATCATGGCTCCCAGCTGGGGATGCTGCTGAAGTAATCCCATGGTGCTTCTGTGACAGTCTCAATGCACAATTATTCATAAGGTACTTTTTTCCCTTGGAAATCTGACTTTTCACTTTAGAGCTTTATGTTCTATGTAATCCCACTGTTACTACTGCAATTACATACATATACATATATACACATGTATATACATATATATATGTATGTATGTACATATGTATATGTGTATATCTATGTCATCCTGGGTTCAGTTGGTCTTGCAGACTTTGCATTGAACAGAAGGAATTACAAAACCTTTCTGCTTTAAATGAAATGAAAAACAGAAGGGAGAACTAAAAATCAGGAGTTAAGCTGCTGTTGCTGTCTTTGAGAAAACAACTAATTAATGAAGTGTGCATTAATGCACACTTATTTTATTCATATACCACAACTGATACCAAGAGAATTTTATAAGGATTTATTCTCAGGAAGCTTAAATGTCATCTTTTGTCCTGCTAAAATACTGTCTTGCCCCAGTTTTGAAGCTGGGAGCTCCCTCCTCCAGGTTTGCATCATCAGTGGACACCCAAATGTTAAGGGGATTTCAGAAGTGAGTCAGCCACACTGACTGAAAATGCTTCAGGGACTCAGGAGCCACAGAAAGCTGAAGATGGCTGTTGTTATAAAGCTCGATGAGTTAAATATTTAAATAGTTGCCCAAAACTATTTTAACAAGCTTAATAGCTAAATAGCTATTAAATACGAACGCTCTCCACATGGGAACATTAATGAGGACATTTTAATTTTTTTTTTTTTACTGACTCACTAAAAACAGAACTACTGCACCTGATTCGCATTTTATTTCATATTTTTTAGTGCAGTTGCAATTCACCATGGAAGTTTTTGGCACCAGGTCAGGAAATCAGATCAGTCTCTTGGCAGTGTTTCTGCCTGTCGTGTTCCTCATCCATGATCAGTGTCATGTCACCTGGCACTTGGGTATTTCCTACAAACATAAGGCTCTGCCAGATCATTAACACAGATTGGCAACATAATTTATTATACTTGTTTCTTATTCAAAAGTGATGATTGGGCTCTTCACTGAACCTGTAATACATGGCAGTAACTGGTGTTTATAGCACAGTTTGCAGAGCAGGCAGAGCAGGATCTCAGTATATGTAAGGCACTGATTTTGAGTAGGCCACACTTGATATTGTTGTCCCATTTTAATGTCAGCACTTTCTCTTGAGTAGCTTTCAGCAATAAAATAGGGAACAGAATGCTTTATGTAAGCCACAGATAGCCTCTTTTCTCCAAACAACTTATACAACAACGTGCTAAAGGGGTAAAAATAATAACCAAACCTCGGGGCAGTTAAATAATAGCCTGAGACCGAGCAGTTCAAGTGTCTGTATTATTCCTCCTTTTTTCCTCTTCTGTCACATCCAAAGCATAGCATGTCTCAGCTGTTTCCCAGGATGTGGGAGATGCTGCCCTGAAGATGTGAATTTCTTTGTGTATTTGCTGGCTCCTCACACTCACTGACAAGACCTGGGAGAGGGAACACTGGGAGTCACTCTCCATTAGTAGGGGGACTTGTGTTACCTCTCACAAAAACACCCCTAGGTGATTGCTCAGGGCGAGCCAGAGAACTTTTTTCTGCTGAAACTTAATAGCAGGAAACTGAAGTGACTCAGCTTTGTAAGCACAAACAGAGATTTTTCATAACCTTCTCTCCTAGAACACAAATGTTTATGGTTTCCCCTCAGACTGTGGTCTTACATGGCTGAAAGTAGAGAATCAAGTGTGGTTTTGTAGAGGACATGTGAATAAATTAGCTAGTTACAAGAATTAATCTTTTAAAACTATTATAAAATCTATTTCAATCTTTATTTGTATTTTATTCAGCTTGAAGATCACTGGATTACTCTTAAGGGCACCACAAGCAATTTACTGACTTTGCTACAAATTCTGTGCCTGTGAATTGGTTTAATCTGCTGACACTTTAAAGCAAAAGTTCTTCCCCAAATCAGAAAGTCTTTTGCTTCGAAAATTATATAAATAGCATAATCACACTGTCATTGGCCAATAGCAAAAATAAGCTCTTTAAAATTATTTGTGCTCAAAAATTACTATGGAAGCTCCTCTAAAGAATTACTAAAGTCCCTCTAAATAATTACTAAAGAAGCCAAAAACAGCACCCCAAAAAAAAAAAAAAAAAAATCAGGCTTCACTAGCAACGAACTGTGCTGTGCTGGCACAATACCAGGAGCATGGATTGTGCTCTGCAGTATCCAACTGGACTGTGACAGGGATATACTCTGTCCTTGGACATCTGGGAATCATGGACAAATTCCTTGCATGATGAAACAAGTTTAACTTGAGAAGACCATCTGAATCCTACTTGCTCTCCCTCTCTAATCTCAGTATTGGAGCCAGCAGGTTGATAATTTAGTGTGTGATTTTCTAACAAAATCAAAGGCAGTCAAAAGGATTGACATTTTCCAAAGTGCCTGCTTCATTTTGGAGTCCAGGCTGGTGAGGTTTTTGCCCACAAAGTAATTCACTTTCTTGTAAATCTCTTACCCCAAAGTCTCTCAATTTGATGATGCCACTACTGATTTGAAAACAAAATAATTTTCAGTTTTGAAATAGCCTTTTTATTCCTGGTAGTTTCTGAATGCCTAATGAGAGCCTAAAAGTGGGATTTAAATAAATTGTACATTTTGCAAAGTTTGCTCGAGGCATTAGTTTGATTTTGGTTATTAAAAACCAGGTAATAATGTCCTGTTTAACAGCAGAAGTTCTGTGCGAGTTTCTCACCACCAAAAGGCCTCCTCCCCACACCCTGCTTTTCAACCAACTGGGTTGTATAAATAGTGAAATCTTTTTGTCTCATTTTAAAGAACACCAAAGCATGGCATCAGCAACCAGTTTGCTTTGAAGACCATCCTTGTTCCTGGTTTCTTTGGGCTTCAGATAGGGATCTTTTGACGTCAATGGGAGTTGGATGACACCTCAAAGAAAGCCTGCTGGGCTGAAGATCTTGACGTGTGTATCTAGATTGCCAGTGATTTCACCCTGTCCTGATAAAAAAATCACTCAAGTCCTTATCTGATTATTCACTAGTATTAAATAGACATTGCAAAGTCAGAAGTAGATCTGGGAAAATGAAGTGTCCAAAACTGTTGCAGTTTTGCACTCCCAGTAAATCCCTGCTCCCGTTTCCAGTTGGTTTTGTGCATGGCCACATGTGCCCAGATGAGGTCAGGGGAAATATCTTGGCATCTGCTTCCTGTTGGAGCTCCATCACTCCAGCCATGCTGGAGGCAGATCCTGCACACAGGGAGGAAAGGAAAGGAAAAAGGAAAGGAAAAAGGAAAGGAGAGGAGAGGAGAGGAGAGGAGAGGAGAGGAGAGGAGAGGAGAGGAGGAGAGGAGAGGAGAGGAGAGGAGAGGAGAGGAGAGGAGAGAGGAGGGAGGGGAGGGAGAGGGAGAGGGGAGAGGAGGGAGAGGAGAGGAGAGGAGAGGAGAGGAGAGGAGAGGAGAGGAGAGGAGAGGAGAGGAGAGGAGCTCCACGTGTCTGTAACACCTCTGTAGCTGCAGTCTCTCTTGTAAGATGTGGAGCAGGGGCTGTGGTTGCACTTTTACACAACAGCTTCAAGGGCTCGGCGCTCACTCTGCTGAAGAGCCACCGTCTCATCATTCAATTCCAAGGGCAGGGAAACGTAGAGGCAAGGGCAAAGATTTTGTCTTTGGAGCGGGGAGGATGGGCAGAGGCACCTGGAGGGGAGGGAGCTGCTGCCAGTGGAAGTGAACTGCCTGGGGACAGCAGGGAGAGCCAGCACGTATTCCTGGAGGAGGGAGAAGCCACAGCAGATGGTGGCTCACTAGAAACAGATCAAAGCAGCTGGTACGGAAACAAGATGTGGCACCGAGGGTCGGTTCGGATCCGAAGCAAACTGTTCCTAGCAGAGCTCGGGCTTGGTTGGAAAAGGAGAAACCTGTGCTCAATTCCCTCCTCAACATGAGGAGATTGCAGTCTGTGTGCCCCCTCTGTCCCAGGAACAGGGGCCTCAAGGGCTCAGATAACCTGAGGAGTGGCACTGGGAGGAGCAGGAGGCGGTGGGATGAGCTCCCTCTGCGATGGAGAGATTAATTTCCTCTCACACCCACTGCAGCAGTGTTCCTGAGTGATGAAGTGTCCAAACCCTGGTGTGTGTGACAGACACACAATGTGCCCTTCAGCTGTCCCAATATGGATGCACCTGGAAGCAGGTGGATTTTTGGAGCAGGCATTCCATGCTGCAGAACCTGGCACAGCTGAACCTAGTGTGTGCCTCATAAGGAACAGGGCCCTGCACCCACCTTCAGAACCCTCTTTCACCTGGGAAATTCAGCTGTGGGATTTTAGTACCTCCCTGATACTGAAAATTTACATGTGTGATGTCTCCCAGACCAGTGCCACGTCCAGTCCTTCCTTAAAAACCTCCAGGGATGGGGACTCCAAACCTCCCTGAGCAGCCCCTTCCAATGCCTGACAGCCTTCTACATTTCCAAATACTTTAAGCACTTCCTGAACTGCAAATATATTCTTGCCTAGTCCAGAGCTGGGAGCCACTACTGTCCTCACTCCCAGAACAGACAGACTGTTTTGGATACTCCTCCCTTCTCCTTCCTTAGGAAGATTGTCAGAAAAAGCCTTTTACTGCCCAAAGCATTATTGTTTTGCTTAGGTACCAGGCACACTTTGTAAAAAGAAAAAAAGAAATTAAAAATGTAGATATTAGCATTATGTCTTATAAACACTAAGGTAAGATTTAAGATAAGATTTTAAATAATATTTACTCATGCTGAAGGCATAGCCTTCATATTTGCAATTCAAGAGCTTTTTCTGAGGAATATCTGATTTGGTAATGCAAGGAGGTAAAGAACTAAGCCTGTATTTCCTTATGATGTGTAGCTCTGCCATACAATCATGCACAGTCAAGGGAAGAAAAGGGTGATCCTATTAAATAGAATTTGCAAAATTCTGTTGCATTTTTACCTTTACTGAGAGCAGCAGTTCTAGAGTGGAGGGAGGGAGGCCTCCAGTTCCTCTCAGGAGGGCTTCAGACAAGGCCAGGCAGTGTCTGCTTGCTTCTCTTGGCTTTCAGCTGCTCCACTCTGATCATTTTTTTACACAACTTTCACTGCTGCTGCTGCTCTGAACTTGGCAGAAAAAGTAGAACAGTAGGATAGAAAGGTTTCTATAGTGGATCAAAGGATACAACTGCCCCTGGAAGCCTTTCCTGGATAAATTTCAGCCTATGGTGAAGGTAAGACCAGAGAAGATCAGTGACCATTTGAGAAGTAGCTTCTTCACGTGATTGCAGGTGGGACAAATCAAACAATATTTGCTTTCTCTACTTTCTGATTGAGTGTTAAGAACTCTGAGGTGTTTCATTGCCTGTGAAATTCAAGATGAGAATCCACAAAATAGGATCTCAGTTCCTTAGATGTCGCCCATGCTGGAAGAGAAATCCAGTACACTAGGTTGAAAGAAACGAAAACCGCAACTTTACAAAAAGAATGCTACTTTTATTTTCAAATGCTGTAAAAAGCCTCATATAAATTCTTATAATGCTTCTATGTAACTTTCCCAACCACAACTAATGAAACAGTCTAGGAAAAATATAGCAGTTGCCATTTTGACTCCAAGAACGAGCTGCTGTGAGATCCCAACAGTAAAAGGACAAGGTACAGTGTGTTACAATTGCTCCTGTTACTGAGAAAGTGAGAGCACTTCCTATGCATTACCTGGGCTAGACTGCAGCATTCCCTGCTTGCTGGGCACAGGAGCAATGTCACCCCTGGGGCAGGAGCTGACAGCAGAGCTGTGTGCTGTTCCTGGTGCCCATTCCTGGTGCTCCCCAGCTGAACTCTCCCCAGCAGGTGCCCTTATCCCAGACTGTCTCCAACAGCTCAGGTGGGGAACATTTGACCTATAAAAATAACACCTCTATAACTCTCCAGCAAGGCAAATTGAACAGTGCAAATGCAGTATCAACAAGATTTGATTTCTGAATGCTGGCAATTTTTTTTAAACTCCTTTTGCACATGAGACAACCTCTGCTGATGTCCTGTACCTAAGGCCACTCACTCATGCTGATTGGAGATGGAACGAAGTGCAAAAGCTCAGCTGCAGTTCCCAATCCAAGCTTCCTCCCCCCTCTCAGGGAATTGCAATCCAGAATTTGGATTCAGGCTCTCCACTTCCACCAACGCACTCAAGTTTTCCCTGCTGGAATAGGTAAATGTCCCAGCAAACCTCTGATAACAATTTGCATACACAATTTCACGTTTTAACAAAAGTTTAACAAAACATACTTCCAGAAAATAAATTTTCACATGGTTGCAATCATCAAGCCATTTCAGGATCTTTGGTACTCCAAGAATAAGAAAAATAAATGGCACAGTGACAAACATTGCCAAAGGAAAACACACAACCATCCAAAAGAATCAGACAGAATTAACAAAATTAAAGATATGTTGCACTTAATTTTTTTTGAAAGCCAGTGTAGATTAGCCTGCTGTTCTCTTTAATCAATTACAGTGTCACAGTTTCACCTTGAAAAAAAACCCCCTATCATCCTAAATGCAGTAGTTAATATTGTTTAACTTGACTTACTGATTAAAATAATGCTATGTTTACAAAAACAATTTAAAAAGTCAACTACCACAATACAGGAGTTTATGCTAGATAGGCTGCAGGCTGTTTCCTTATGGATATAACTCCTGTGTGAGCACTGATATGATTAATCATCTGCAGTTTTAAATTAGTATTATCTTTAGTGTTGCAAATAGAAGGGTTGAGCTTCTTCCAGAGTTTGTAAACCAGTGAGTATGTACAGACATAGTTGTTTAATAGATAGCTTTAAATTAAGTGTGTATTTCTCTGCCCTCCCCTAAACCCCACAGGAAAAAAAAAAATCACCAGTATCACTGAGCATTTGCAGTTTCCATGAAACTGAGTTTGTCTCAACAAGGTTGAGCAAAGACTTGTTTTTAGGTCATGTTAATGGGGTTACTGTGCTCTTTTGAAAGGTGGTGTTTGCAGGAATTCCAATTCCAGTGCACATGGTGCCCCATGGATGAGACTGGAAATTAAAACCAGTGAAAATTGTTTTGAATAGCAGTGTCCTTTGAGGCCAAGTTTGCATCTCAGGGTTTGTTTTTTTCTGCCTGAGCTTCCCTGTTTTGGAGTCATGGTCTTAGGAAAGGCATTTCCTTTCCTGAGAAGCCTCAGAAGCTGTTGGGACACTGGCAGAATGATGCCTGAAAGGTGGATTTAAGTGAATTATTGTTTTTGTACAGCCTTTGGAATGGCCACAGATTGAGCCTCAGCACACTGACAAGGCTAAGAACAACACTGGAGAATTTTTAAATACCTTGCCCCAACAGCAGTACAGGGATGTTAATTTGTGTAAGGTCTGGGAAGCAAATCTGGGAGACCAAGGAGCTGTTCCCACCTCAGTCCAGCATTCAGGCAGAAGCTCAGCTTAGCTTTGCTCTGATACAACACTGGATGTGCCTGAGGCCGTGGCTACTCCTCTTTGAGGAGCTGAAGGCTGAAACTGGTATAAATAACAGATATTAGATGCTTCAAGGGAGACAAAACCATGGAGGGAAAGGCTGGATCAGGAATCCTGACTGGATCAGGGAAGACTACCTGCTCATCACAGGCACTGATGCACAGAAATCTTCCTGGCAAAAGGGCTTTTATGCAACAGATGAACATCCCAGTATGTTTTTCAGAGCATACAAATAATTCAGAACAGCTGATACCACAGTGCCTAACAGCAATAAATATTTTTCTGATGGCTTTGTAACAGTAGTTTCCATATTGCTACAAAAGTCTGTCCAGTGGAATCTTTCCTGCTGTATGCCAAAACATCCTGTGCTTCACTCAGAGGGAGCTGCAGAGGTTTTAGGGTGCCTTACAGTGGTGTTCAGAGGAGGGAGATAGCAACAGTGACTCTGCTTGTTCAGCCAGTGGGGAATTGTTCATTGCTGTACATCTCTTTTGACCAGAAAATGACAGCAGAGATCTCTGCTGTGACAGATTCAAAGCCCTGCAGACAAGCTGAGTACAAGCAGAGAAAGCCACCAGTGACCAGATAATTGCAAACTGCTCAGGGTGTGCAAGTCAGTCCTGAACTGCTGCTGGGCTGATGAACAAAACCAGAGCCTGCACATGGAGCTATTTCTGCTTCTGTTTCCTCTGCCCAGGGGAAGGAGACCTGGCTGCTGTCAGGTTGTCACTATCCTGCACACTGGCCTCAAGAACATTCAGGTGGACCCTGGAATTTGAGCTGCAGGCTCAGCTAATCCCTTCTAATCCCATGGCCATGCCAGGTGAAGATCCTGGAAGAAAAGGAGAGTCTGAGTCTAGTGGGACACTCCATTTCCTCTACATGAGCAGAGGCTGCGAGTCCAGAGAGGTTAGAGCAGGATCCTTTCTGCCTGCAGCTGCTCAGGGAGGGGAAAAAAAAAAAAAAAAAAAAAAAGTACCAATCTGATCACTTATCCAGAAGACATTTTGCACAGAGAGAAGAGAATGCTTGAATTATAAGCAGCTTTAGAGCAGAGGCAGGAATGCAGTCTTGGAAGCTCTGCCATCTCCTCAAAACTTTGCATCAGAGCATTTCCCTTCTGCTAAAAATATTGATACTTTTTATTCAGATTTGTTTTCCCTTCTGAAATTGCCTGCAGGCATCATCACCTCTAACAGCAAAACTGCCAATGATCATTTAAAGCAGAAATACCACTAAACAGATCACAGGGAGTGCCTCACTGCCACACACAGTGGGAAAAGGGACAGAAGGGATGATGATAAAGGGCTGACAAAGTCCTGCACTGGCACACAAGGAGGCCCAGAGGACACTGCTATTTAAAATAATTCCATGTGCTACACTCATGGGGGATCTGCAGACCACAAATGGAACACCCTGGAGCAACTGCTCAGGGAGGTTTGCAAATGTGGGCAGTTTCCTTTATACTGCATATCTAAACCCCACCAGGTGAGCAGTACAACAACAATGCTGCATCAAATGATATGTTTCCCTCCTGGGTGGATTAGATGGTTTACAGTACAAACAAAGCCACAGTACAGAGAGGCATAATTAACCGTTATCCACACGTAGGCAGTGCAGGAAAAGCGATGCATGTTCCTTTTATTCCAGTACCTTTGTATAATAAAGTTAACAAAAATATTCAAATATTAAAAAAAAAAAAAAAAAAAAAAAAGGAAAAAAAAAAAGCTGGCACTGCCAACTAATTCCTGTAGTAGTCTTAGAAATCCTAATCCTGTAGAATTTCCGTGTGAAATCGATGCGCACCAGAGTCGATGTGTTGATAACTAACGCCAAGCGGGCCTGGTGATGCAGCTACCTGAGGTTTGTGTTTGCAATTTCCTTTGGGGGGTTGTGTTCTGTTTCACAACTTCCCAGCTTTCATGTAGGAAGGGATGGAGCCACGCTGGGTGAGCCCTTCAAACCTCTTGTAAGTGTAATTGAGGAAAACCCAGTCTTTGGATTTGTAGTCAGGTTCTGTCGTGTTTGGCACTAGAATTCAGAATAAACACACAATTAAACACACATTAAAACAGTTAAACTCAGGCTGCTTCTGAGAGGACTTTTCACAGAGCTGAACAGCCCTGAACTCTTATTTCCTTAGTCAGCAGAAACTCCTGGAAGAAATCCTATTTCTAACCAGGTCAGTTGCCTTTTGTCAATGGTCTGAGTTATAATTTCAGGATCAACTCTGAAGCAAAAAAAAAAGTGGGGGTTTGTTTTGCCTTTTTCTAAAATTATGTCTACACACTCTACCAGGTTTTCATATTTTGACAGAAGTATCTAACACACCCACAGATTATACAGTTACAAACCCCATGACATTTCTCATGTTCTGAATTTTAGGTATTTATATGTTCAGTACCATTTTCAGTGGGTCTGAAATGCCAAAATAATACAATTCTTCTTGGCATTATCCAAACATGGACTTAACCAGCTTAGGCACTGAAGATGGGTTGCTTTGCATCAAAAGGACAAACATCCTCACCATTAAATAAAAGCCATTTCAGAAAACAAAGAACCAACAGCTGTTGGATATTTTTTATGGCTGTTAACACAGCTACAGTTAGCAGACAGCAATTAATCACTGTTAAACATGTGCCAGTCTTCAGGTAACTGAAAACAGTGGGACCTGGGACTATTGGTATGCCACACAACCAAGCCTTCTACATTTGAAAATTTCCTCTAACTTGCCAAGAGAAATCAACAACTAAAAAAAAACCCTAAAGTGATTTACAGAGCCACTCAAGTTCATGAATTACTGTGTTAAGTAATCAACTGTCTGAAAATTCTTACCCACAAATATCTCAACAATTGTGTTTGGCACAAACCTCAAAAGTCACTGAAGATGAAAAGCAAATCAGTGCATGATGTTTTACCAGAATCTGGTTAGACAAAATGCCTGGCAGAAAACTCCACTGCTTTCTGTGCTCACTACCTGTGCAAATCATTTTTACCAATCTCTGGGCTTTGCAGCTATGAGAGATCACAGGTTTACATTCATATTTCAAAGAAAAAATAAAGACTTGATCTAGAGACTAACTTGATTGGGGCACCAGAAAAATTAATCTAAACAACAACAAAGGCATCTGTGCAATATTCTAGCATGTCACAGATGGAGACTTGGAATTTAAAATGTCAGTCTCACCTGGCTGTAAAATGTCTGATTCAGGAAATTCATCAAAGTTGGAAGTATCATCAATACTTTTGATTTCTATAGGGATTGCAGCTGGTCTTTCCCTGCAAATAAAGATAAGTGCCAGAAGAGTGAATACTGGGAAATGAGACATCAAGTTCCAGTTTTAACTTAGCTTTTTACACTTACAACTTCCCTTAATGCAGAGCACAAGGGTTCCACTGAGTGCATCACAGATGAATCTGACTCTCCTATTTGCTGACACCATGGGGAGATTGTTTGATTCCCTGTCCCCATTAGTGTCTTCCTGGCAGGCTTGGGACAAACAATTTTCCCATTAAGTGAGAGAGCATCTCACACTTACCTATCACACAGCCATCCCCTGATCTTGTCACCAGCCACCACTGTGGTTACTCTGTTTCACAAACCCAGCCCAGCAGGATTGCACTTGCACCCAGAGCTTTACAATTCCAGTGCTCGTCAGCCTGGATCTCATCCAAAACCTTTGGACTGCAGATCCTCTTTGTGACACTCAGCATCTCTCTCCCAAACCAGGCTGGCTCTGCTTTAACACTTTCACAGTCAGGGAGCCCTTGAAGGAGTTCTAATGTGGCTTTTGAAACTGTGCCACCAAAATGTTCACACTGGGACACAGTACTGTGGGAAAGGCAGTGATTTACACTTTCTGGGCAGTCTGGAGCAATCTGAGCTATCTCAAGACAGTTAAACTGTGTTAGCAAGGCCAGAAAACTTTCAGTATCACCCACCTACTGCCAGTAGCTGCCTTTCAAAATGAAAGACACATTGGAAATAATTGTCCTTAACACTACACTACATGAAATTCCTGCTTTCATGGCTTTTATTCTCCCTGTAAAATGCGTGTATATACATACCTGATATGTCCCCAGTCTACCCCTTCAAAAAATGGATGACTTTTTATTTCCTCTACTCCATTGCTACCAATTCTGTTTTCTGAGTCGATACAAAACCTGAAAAAAGGGAAAAAACAAAGATAATGTTTTATGATAAATTGAGACAGAAGCAACAGTATCCAGTAGCATGAATTTCAAGGAGTTATTTCAAATTGTTCCACCACTTGGGGTAACATCAAAGCAGCCCATTGCATCTAGGAGAGAAGGGAAATAGTAGAGGCAGAACATTGTTAAATCCCAAAACAAAAAGCTATGATGGCAGTAACTGGCACCTTTTCTAAACTGCTGCATCCCCATCTTCCAGGTCTGTGAAAAGCTGATGCATGTTCTGGTCCTGTAAGATCAGTTTGGAACGGAGGCTTAAAACCCTAATTCTGAGAACTCCTCTGGCATGTTCTCAACTATTTCAACATCCCTGTTACAAAGTAAAACTAAGAAGAATAGATATCCTTGGTAAATCAGGACTGCTCTCTGATGTCATATTTTGGAATCCCAGTGAGCCAGCCCATTCCAAACATGCCATGTCCCTATTCTCCCCCTTCCCTCTCCTCAGAGGTGCAGGCGGTGCAAAGACCCAGGGCCTGTTTCTGATACAGCCCTGCTGCATAACCTCAGCTCAGACCCCACCAGAAATTGTCAGTTTACAAGAAGCAGCCATGAAACAGCAGGAAGAAAAGGGAGAAACTGGAGACAGAGACAGGATTGGTGAGATGGGGACTATTACCTGCTCCAGCAGGCCAGACAGGAAAAGCCTAAAACCCTAAAGAAGGAAAACAGGGAGGTGGAAGCTCTCTGACAGCAGCTCAGTGACCTCAGGGATTTGCTCCAGGGAGCAGCAGAGGCTGACCCTTCTCCTCTGGGCTGGAAAAGCCTTTCAAGTATCTCATCCAGGAGATGGGAATACCAACATTTGCCTAGGAATTCATGAAATCCCAGCCATCTTCTGCATGTGTAGCATGGCAGGTAAGGCTATAAACTGTCTCCAATTATAAATTAAAGTTTTTTTGCTTGTAGTTGGGTGTCAGTGGGGAAGAAAACCTGCCTGTATTTGTATTGCAGCCTGGCAGGCTGGGTGATGCCAAAGACTAACAACAGACCTCAAACTCTGTAACAACACTCAGCCACAGGATTTGTCAGGCTTTGTCTGAACTTGAGCTTATTTTAGTTTAGATTTATCTCTATCCATAACCCTTTAGCTGTGTCTGCATCTCCCTTTAAGCTAAAACATATGTTGTCCAAGCTGTAATGGACAAAGTACCCAAAACCAGGTGGTTGTTGTTCAACCTGTTTTGACCTCATTTTAATAGCTTACCTATAAATAAGATGTTTTACCCCAATTTTAACCCTTCTCCTTGTGGAGACAAGCTGATAAATTCAAGCAGTCATTGTGTAAGTAGATGCATGAGCAAGACATGCTAACAAATACACTGAAATCTCTAAAAATTCCCCAAACACAGCCAGGATTGAGGAGGAAGGAATCCTCAGCAGTAATGCTGTACTCTGTTCAGCAAAGAACTTGGGATGCTGACAAGGAAGGTTGAGCAGACAGGACAGAAATAGATATTGAAAATGCAATATAACTGTTTTGCACAAACTTATTCATGAGGGTTAGCAATAATTCAATTATTTGAGCTCTTAGTATCACTAGCTGGATGCAGGATAACTGTTTCTTGTATTTTATGTTTTTTTAGGTTACTGGAACACTGCTGCAGAACTAATAATAAATTCTAGTTTTGTGAAGTACATTCCCCTTTTTGCCTGTAACAAAACTGTATAAGGCTATAACATTAGCTTTGAAAGGAAAAAAAGGAAAGAAAGGAAAAAATTCCAAACCCAAAACCAATGTGCCCCTTAAACCCTCCCAGGACAAGAAGCATTCCTGCCTGACCTTGTCACCAAAACCCTCACAAAAACCTCAATGCCAACTAAAAACTGGGATTTTGAAAGAAGTGAGTAAATCCAAACCATCCCATGATTTCAGTTCAGTACATTAAATGCTAGTGAGTGGTTATTTTCTTGCCACCTCAGAGAAGAAAACAATTCTGCGTTGATCACTTCATTTTTGGTCTGCTCTGTTTCTCCTTGTACCATGGTACAAATCAAGATAATTCCAGCTTATTCTTCCATGTTAAACAAATGGCAAAGGCAAAAAGACTTGAAAAATCTATCAAGGATGGTGACAGAAGAAACCAGCCTTCCTTCCAACATAAAGCTTCCTTCACACAGAACAGCAATTTACCCTGATGGAAGATGACCCTGGCTGGGCAAGAGGCCAGAATTGGGTTTTTCTTACTGACCTTAGAATTAAATCCTTTGCCTTCTCTGAAATGGGCACCTCTGGAGGAAACACCAATGTTTCTTTCCAGTTCATAACTTTCCTGTAAGTCTCTTGTGGTGTTTCTGAGCAGAAAGGTGGATACCCTGCACAAACAAATAAAGAATTAATAAACTTCTTCCAGGAGAGCAGTGACCTGGGCCTCTGCTTTTGTCACTGGGGCTCCCAAATTTCACAATATTAGCCAGAGGTTTTCTCTTCTGAACAAATGGACCCTGAACAACTCTTAAGTTGGGGTTTTTAACATACCTATTAGCATTTCATACATAATCACTCCCAAGGACCACCAGTCACACAGCTTGTTGTACCCAGTCTGCATAAATACTTCTGGAGCAATATAGTCTGGGGTTCCCACAGTAGAATATGCCTGGAAAAAAGGAATCATCTCTTTTAAAGATAAATACTGCAGTTTTATACTTTGCAATACATTTTCATGGGGATTTACATACAGGATCTTGTTGTTTGGGTGAGCAAGAATACTTAATTTGAAAATTCACAGGAACTAAAATCCCAAGAATATTATTCCTTTATATTAATAAACACAGAGAACCTAAAAAACTAAATGGAGATCATCCTCTTTAATGTGATGAAATCACAGAATATTGCAACTGCAATATCAGAAGGTCATCTTAGTTAAAGTTTCAGATAGCTGCATTGCAAAAATACCCAAGAAGTTCTATTGTTGTGGTCTTTGTTTATTTTTAAAGGCATAATCAGTGGGGGATTCCCAGGTGTGACACTCATGATACACAAGCTGTGTATTGGGAAGTTCTCTTTACTGATGAAAAATCTTCCATGGGGCAAGAAGGAAAGAAAAAAAACAAAATCTAACAAAAAAAACCCCAAACTCTCAAATACCAAAAAACTCTCCCCAAAGTTTTGCCACAAAAATATTTTACTTTCATTTGTCTGAATATATTTAAAATATTTTTACTTTCATTTGACCAAAAAGAAACACTTTGTTTGATTGAACAAACTCAGATTTAGGATTGAACCAATGGAAAACCAAAAACATGGCTCCTTCTCCAACAGTGTTGATGCAAGTTATCACTTTGGCCTTTCATTGTCTCTGTTCTTCACCACACAGTTCTGCCACATCAGCCCTTACTGGACTTGAGATAAAGTCTTTTCAGGGATTTAATTCCAGGCTGGAATAAGGCTGTGAAATACAACCCCATGAGGCAATGTAGTGGCTGCAATGTAATCTCATGAGGAAAGAAGAGACCACTTGAAATCTGTATGGGAATACTGCACTAAGATCACTTTTTTAAAAGGGTGTGGAAAAATAAAGGGTTGCAAAATTTGGCAGCTGAGGTTTTTTGGTGACAATCATCAGCAGGGATGGAAGTCTGAAAAGCCATGACTGACAGACACTTGGCTTTGGTTCAGTTTATGCCACAAGTCCCCCTGTTATGTGACCACTCCTCATTACAAACCCAGGCTGGAGCACTCCAGCACCAACATCCTCCCACAGCCTTTCCACCAAAACAAAGGCACAGAGAAGAGCAGGGTCTTGCTATTCCAACCTGGACCTTTTCTTTTGAGTTATTTGTGATTTTGGGAGCTTGTAGAGAGCCACATGAGGGCCTTGCAGGTTTTAAAAGCCAGGAACATTAGCAATGAGTTTTAATTTAATGCTTTCTGTAAATATCCATTATTATACATATAATATATAATATATATATTACACATTATTTCATTAACTCACCAGCTGTCGCCTGTTCTTCTTCCATGTTTCTGCTTTCCTCTTCGAGTTCATATTCTGAAATGCTAATTTACAAAGTAGTTATTAAATGCATTTGTGAGAATTCAGAGGAAAAAGATTTATAGAGCTCTAGTTTTAAATAACTATTTTTTACATTTAGAATCCTTTAGTCTAGAAACAAATATTTGATTATAACTGGAAATGGGAACATAAGAATAACTACTGCCCCATGCACAGCTGAAAAATCACATAAGTAGGACACATATCAGCCATTCTAAATTAGAACTTGCTAAAATTTTTAGATCAGCCTCTGAAAAGTTTCATGGGACTGCAACTGAATTCAGTCATTTCAGGTCCCTCCTGAAAGAGCAGTTCTGTAACTTCACTAAAATTATGAAAAATACATTAAAATATAGATACATTACATTATGTGTATTCATATCTGTGTAAGAATGTTCAAAAATACATGACCACTGCAGAAATCAATTTCTTGCCTGTGAAATTCTCCCATGACCCAGGGAACAAGCATTTCCAGTTTTCCAATTGAATGCAATCAGCCTGTCCCATCTTGCTTACCCCAGCAGAAACACAGGTACAGCTGCAGCTCAAAACCATTTACATGTTAAACTAGGACAGCTCATACTCACAGAAGTCACTTGGTGGGTTGTGTGTGAGGTTCCTGTAGAACTCTGTTCTGTGGGCTTTCTTTAAACCTGTGCAGAGCCCAAAATCAGACAGCTTTACATGACCCTAAAAAAATTAATCAGAGAACATTAAGTCATTATTTAGATAGGTAGTGCTCAGGAAAAAAGTGTTTTAATCACTGCATATACCCTCTCAAGCCATGATGGACTTGCACAGGACAAGCAGGAAGCAAAGACTGAACCTTGGGGTATTGGAAGGGTCTGTTTTCTCTCCAACAGGCTATGGCCTCCCAGGGATGGTTATATCTACAATTTCCCAACAGCTGAGGGCAGACACTTTGCCTGGTTTTGTTTTGAACTGGATACCACTGTGACTGAAAAAGCCTCCAGGACAAAATTCCTTTGCTTTATTTTGATGGTAACCTTGGCTTTAATCAGGTTTCCAGATATCAGTGCAGATAGAACCCATCAAACCTGACAGACCTGTGCATGCTGTGATAATGTCTGGCCTCCATGATCTTAAAGGGTCTTCTCTAGCCTAGATAACTCCATGATTTGGTGATGCTTACTGGGTGCATTTCATGGCCAGAACGGTCAGTCTAACTGAGGGAGTTTCCACAGGTGAGTGGGTGATGAAATAAGTGTAATTGTAGGAACTGAACATTTAGCATTGTCTGAATTGTCCACAGCTACTTCAAGATGCATGAAAGGAAGGGTACCACCTTTTAATGGGTATGAATATCACCCTCTGGTCACCCTGAGTGTGTTTTCTCCCTTAAAAGCCTTGCCTTAAAAAGGTTAAAAGGCTTCTGAGTAACATGTGGCTTTGTTTATACATTCCAGTGTTCTCCAAGGAAAATACAGTGGCCAGTTTAAATCTCTGGGGTGGCACCAGCGGCTCCCACTGCTCAGCAGCAGGATGTGCAGCCTGGGATCTTGGGAACACCCAAGCAGTTGATGAGCCCAGTACATGCCTTGGCATCCAGCAGGAGATTGTCTGGCTTGATGTCCCTGTGGATAAATCCCAGCTGATGAATGGCATCGATGGCCAACACGGTCTCAGAAATGTAAAACTGGGTCTCCTCCTCTGATAAAGTGTCCTTCTTCATTAGTAAGGTCATCATGTCACCTCATCAAAGAGAAGAAAACATAGCTTAGGGATCAGAACATTTTAAATCACAAAGCTACAAGAAACCCCAGTAGAATCCAAATTTAACCTTGTAACTGGCTTTACAGTTACTAATCATAAAACTATTACTGCAAGGACCTACAAACCCAACTTACTTTTTTAGCTGAAAATCCTAAACAGGAATTAATTGAATGGTCCAGGAAAATAGAGTGGATTTTTACACACATTAAATTTATTGCACAAACTGTTTGAATAAGGGCTTTTCTTCTGTATTGTTTTTACTGTTAAGAGCTTCAGTCATAAAAAGCAGAAACTTCTAATAGAATAATTATTTAATTAAAATCTATTTAATACCCCTTCAACCTTTTTCCTTCCCCTAAAAATCAGGAATGACCATTCCTGAATGACTGGGACTTCATTTAAAGGAGTGTTAACATTTTTATTCTCACAAAATATACAGCATGCTTGTTTCTGATATTTTACAAAGCTGCCAACAAAAGCTAAGGAAGAAGTACCTGTATCACCCAATGCCACAGCACCCAGCTTACCTCCAGGTAAAAACTCCATGATCAGGTAAAGGTTCCTTTTATCCTGGAAGCTGTAAAACATTTTCACTACCCAGGCTCCATCTGCTTCAACCAAAATATCTCTTTCTGCTCTGATATGGGCCACCTAAAATTAAAAAAAAAAAAATTATTGTTATTGTTATTAAAGGGCAAATATTGAAATATTTCAACAAGGAACATCACATTACACTCCTAGCCCTACAGCATATTTTCACGACCTTTAGCAAAGGAACTATTTTTCTAACTCTTTCCATACTCATATTTTCTGTTATTTTTTACAAGATCCTAGGGTTTCTCTAGAAACACAAAGCACAGCTTGTTAAGCTGGTTCTGTTTGTTAGAAAGAACTGACAAAGCTGGTGGAAAAAGTGCGAGTGAGTTCAGGAATATCCGACCTTGCTCAGGATATTCCAGTTCCAACTAAAGCTTTGGAAAATATATGGAAAGCTGCTAGTCCATAATTTGCTGGAAATGAAGAATAATGGAGATTGGAGTAGAGGTGTGTGTTTTCACTACAATTGCCCTCATCCTGGAGGAAAAATTAAGGACATATGCATGGAAAAATATTTCTTGACAGTTGTAAGAAAAGCAGCAGTCTCTTGCATCTGTTCCCCAGTTCTACTGGTGAGGAACATCTTTACATGAATCTTGTCACAGGGTGGCTTGGGGCACAGGCTCTCCCTCTGCAGGAGACACTCCAGCCTGGATTTATCTGGCTTTATTTTTAGTCTCTTTAGAAAGTTTTTTTTTTTTTCCACCCTCCACTCCTCAGTGCAGCTCTAAAATACAATAGGAAAACTTTGCTTTAAAGGAGCCAGGATTTCTCTCAGATTTTTAGCAGGCTTGGAAAAAAAAAATACTAGAAGATGTCTTTTTTTTTTAATGTGTGTCCTCTTGCTCTCCATGGAACAAGCCAGGCAATGACAATTCCAGCAGATAAACACTTTCCAGGGAAGAACACTGCCCCAAACTGAATGTAGAGTGTGAGCTCAGACTCCTTCCCACATCAGGCTCTGAAATGGGGGCAGCACCACACAAATCCTGGCTGCTCTGCACACCCTGCTGCTCCTCTGGTTCCCTAAATTCAGGGCATGGGCTGCAGGAGACAAAATCTGTGCCAGAAAAAAAAAAAAAAAACCACTACTGCAGGGAAATGTTTTTCAAATGATGGGTAAAGTTTGGCTAGTATGAAAAAAGTCCTCTTATCTCGAGACACCCACCCTTGATTTCTTTGCTTTGTCGTGCTAAAGTACTTGCTGTGTCCTCACAGTGAATTGTTAGCTAAAAAGTAAAAGCAAAAACCTAACCAAACTAACAAAATCAAAGCAATTAAATCCCCAAAAAGATGAACCCAACTATAAAGCAAATCCAAGGAAGACAAAGCTGATGGAACAATGTGATTTCTGTTGGTTTTCTTTAAAAGAAAACATCAAATACCTCCATTTTTACTTTGGCACAAGATTATTTTTCCAGAACTACTTCCCTTGAAATGCAGTTTTATAGATTCAATACTATAAGCTCTGCATAGATAACAGGAGAAAAACAAAACATTTGTCACTATTCCAAATTGGCTGTAAATAAAGTATTTTTAAAATGCAGTTACATGACCTTATTTCCTAAGTTCTGCTGCTTTTGTGCTGTGGTTGCAATGCCACAGACCCTTTGGACTGCCAGACCATTGCAGGGGCTTTCAAAGGTGGAAAACATTTTCTAGACAGGCTAAGTTTGAAATTTAGAGGACTTAGGGATCACAAACCTGCTCTTTCTCCAGCATATCTGCTTTTCTCAGTATCTTCATTGCATAAATGTGACCTGTATCCTTCTTCTGAACGAGGCGGACCTTTACCAAGAGAGAGAACCCAGTCAGTCTTCTCTGCCTCAGAAATCCACTGGAAGGCTCCCAGTTGCCAGGCATGGAAAAGTTCTCTTGTTAAATATTTAAAACCACATTTCAATATGTTAAAAATTGAAAAAGGAATTATTCTGCACCATGTGCAGCACTAACACAAGTGAAGAACAGTTTTTGTTTTAGGATAAGTCAGCAGGCACAGTGAATTCCAGGACTGTATAGGTTAAAATCCAAGAAGAGAAATAACTGAAGTGACACAGGACAGAAAGGAGGTTTATCAAGAGGAGCTGTGCCACTGCAAATCCATAATTTCAGAGGGCCATGTGAGCAACATCAGTGTGGAAGCCATGGGAAACTGTCTTTCCAGAAGCCTTGGGAATCAATGCCTGAGAATAATAACTTATCACTTGGAGAATGGCACAAATAGCTGCCGTTCTGCAATACAACAATTCATTACATTGCAATTAGGATGCTTCATTACAGTGGTCAATCCCATTTTAATCTCCTGCTCAAGCAAGAATGCCACAAACCTCCCCAAATGCTCCTCTTCCTATGACTTTCAAGGACTCAAAGTCATCCAAGCCGAGCCTGGTCCTCTTGAGCCGCAGGAATTCCGTTTCCTTGCGAGCGTGCTGTGACCTGCGCAGCTTTTTCTGAGGACACAGGCACAGGAATCTGTCAGTCATATGGCAGTAGAGAGTCAAGATATGCACCCTCCCTTCCTGGGAAGTTCTTCTCTGGAATCCCAACATGAGAAAGACTTCTCCTCTACGTTTCTTTCTCAAAGTATTATCCTCAAGCATGGTCTTTCCATAGAAGCCTCAGGCAGAGTTTCACTTTTTTTGGGTGAATGGTGATATTTTATTTTTGTTACTTAGTTATTAAAAAAAAAAAAAAAAAAAAAAAAGAGAAAAAATAATGAAGAAAAACTACCATACTGGTCCAAACAAAGTGTATCAATCCCAAGGCCAGTCACTGCCTGAGGCAAGAACTCTTCATTTTGGGCAGTGTGAAGGATCAATAAAAGCTGAAACTGTACCCCACCAAAATGAGTGATGACAGGCAACAAGGAGTTTAGCAAGCAGCAGAGGCCCTGATTACAGACCTACAAGATCCATTTGGTTTATAGCAGGCAAGCACTCAATTCTCAAAGAAAAATCTGTCCAAATTCCATCATCTATTTTGTCTGATGAAAATGTCACCAGGATTCACCCCTAGAGAAGAAAAATGCTGCTCCCAAAGATGCTGAGATCTCAGAGTCTGCCAAGGAGGTCCCCAGATCAGGCACCTGCCAGACTCCTTGCTGGGATTACAGCATCCTTTAAAGCCACAAGATGGCAATACACACCCACACTCACTTTCCCTCTTCTCAGGAGTTACAGCAGCCACAAAAACTCCAAAAGGACTGAGACACTCTTCCTACTTATTTCCCAGCCTATCCTGAAGGCAGACATGGTGTAGTGGACCTCAAAAAAGCAACTTATTGACCAAAGCTCTAGGAGGTGGCAACCAGACTGGGATCCCTCCTCATCTGTATCCAAAAGCAGCAACCGTGTGATGGATTGTTGTTTAAATCAAGAAAAAATGGTTCAGCATTTTGCTTTCTACCCACTGGCCACTTTTTTTTTTTCTTGCCAAATACAACAGCAAACAATTTTAATCCTTGAGAAGCTTGCTAGATACTTGCTGTGACCATGTCTCATAAGAACTACAGGTAGCATGAAAAGCCTTGGAAAGCTATTGCATGTATCAGTCAAGCAAATTCCCAGCTTCCCTAATAAACAGGTTATTAACAGAGGCAACATTCATGTACAAAATAAAACCTTCTGTCATGCTGGCTCATGTTTCTCTGAGCTCCTCAAATGCCCCTTTGAAGCAGTGGGACAAAAGCAAAGCAGTTTGTAAGGTTACTTAAGCAGCATTTACCTCCTCATCTGCAAGGCCTTCCTCTTCCATAGCCACTTCCAGCTTCTTCTGCCTGCCAAGGAAAGAAACAGGGAAATGCACCTTTTATTATTTATTAAAACCAAACATAACACCACAGCAAGTCAACACCTTTGCTTCACATACTCCAAGTACTGAAGAATTAGCCTCAAATGGAAATTTGAAGGCAGACAGCCCCACTCCACCCAGTTACTCTGTTGTGAACAAAGCTGAGGAAAATGTAGAAGCAAAATTAAGCCCATGCTTATGTACTTGCAGAATCAGGCATTAAACATATATGAAAAAGCATGTCATTAGACTGATTGTATCTTGTTGAATTAAGGCTGTTTTTATCAATTAGGATTACAAACCAGAATAAAAATGAATTTTTTCACTGTTTCTATCTCAGCTCCAGCTTCCATCCCCTCTGTGTGACCACCTCCCCTGGTCACACACCTGGTCCTACCCCACTTCCTCCCATGCCAACTAAACTCTACTCCCTGGATGCACCATCCTCTCCCTCCCAGTGTCCTGCCCAGCCCAGGGCTCACAGCTCCAACTCTTCCACCAGTGCCATGCCAAGCTGGGAGGCTCTGAGTGGGGAGCAAAGCCTGGGAATATCCCACAGGTGGCAGGGGGACAGCACATGCCAATGTGGCTGCAGGACCCCTTCCTGTCCACCCACAGGATGCTCCTTTATAGCTGCCAGGGTGCAGCTCTCTGAAGGCTGGTTACCCCCTGCAGCAGGGAAGAATTCAAAGGCTTGGAGCCAGGCTGCTGGTGCCTTGCTGCACTTTGGGAAGTACAGCAGGATCCCCTAAACTGCAGGCCCTTGATAGACAGTCTATTCTCCCAACTAGAAGCAACTCCATTACATGGAGTAATGACTAAATGCACTGAAGAGAGAAACCCTGCTGCTTGACTGAAAACCCTTCAATTAAAAACCTATTACCAGGGGGATGATAATTTCACACACTAATGACAATCCAACACAACATTCATTATAATCAAACACTTGGTGCTTTAACACTTACTTCAAGTGGCACTTCACCACCTCACAGACAGGACTGGGCACTGCTGGGAGAAGCTGAGTGGTGATGACCACCCCATAGTCCCATGAAAGGAGTACCATGCAGCACCACCCAAGCAGCATTGACAGACAGGGATTACATTATCCCCAAAAGTCTTCCTGCCCACCTGAGAGCCTCTCAAACCCTCCATCATCAATCCTTTCTTTCTTTGCTGCCCTTTATTTCCCATGCCAGCTCTTTGCTTACCTTCCCTTACCCCATCACCCCATCAAACACCTCTCAGTCCTGTACCCTATCTCCTATACACTCCTTCCTGCAGAGTTTGGGAGTCTTGGCATGAGCTCCATGGTGCAGAGCAGGAACAGACACCACAAGCCACTGCCTTACCCCCAGACTAAGCTCCTATCTGCAGACTTCATTCCTTGGGGCACATGCAGAGGAATCAGAGGTCACCAACCTCACACACAAGGAGAAACCTCACATGTACTGCAAAATAACACCCTGCACAGAGCAGTTCCCACAAAGTAAGGAGGAGTTAAACTGCATGAAAACAGTTCCTTGATCACTCAGTGACTGGCATGGTCACAGGTCCCCCCAAAGACAACCTGTGCCCTCTTAGGCATTCACTCCCTGCCACCACACACAGAAAACCTTCCCAGAGCTGTCCCATCCCTGGGGATTGAAGTGCCCTTGAGCAAACAGCAAGAAAAGCTGCAGAGGGGTGAGATGAAGCAGAGGCAGCACCTGGTTTCCCTCTCCTCGTGCTGGATAATGAGGTTGCTGTAGAAGTTCTCCAGCGTGAGTTTGGCCACCGTCACTCTCTCCCGGGTGTGGTTACTCATGGGAAAGGATGTTGTGGTCCCTGCAGTCATCGCCATGGTAACATGTACTGAAACAGAGCAGGTCAAATCATTACTCACTTCAAAAAGAAAATTAAATAGATATAGATATATATATTCCTCTTTCCCACTCTCCATCTCCAAATTCTTAGGCACTCCAGAATTCACAGTAAAGGCATTGTTCTTTAGATATAAGAAACCCTATTAAAAGCTGCCTTATAAAATTATCCCAAGATAGCAGGAGGATGTGCTACCCACTCTGTAAAAAAATAACAGGGTGGCAAAACAAAGAGTGAATCACAAAGAGTGAGCACTGCACTGGGCAGCTCACCCAGCTGTGCTTGTCCACAAATAAGGAAAATGTCCCTCTGGCAGACCTGGGCCCAGCCTGGGGGAGGGAAAAGGAAAAAGGGGAGGAGAGACAAGGATCAGGCAGCTCTCAGAGCAGGACTTGCCACAACTTCAGACTCCAAAAACTCTAGATGCTAAAAAAAAAAAAAAAAACAAACAAGGATGGTATAAAATGAGACAGCAAATGGACCAAACTCCTAACCCCAGTCCAGAGGAGAAGTTATTTCAAGAATAACCTTCAAAAATATCTGAATTTTAAATCTGCTCCACAAAGTTACACATGGCCAGGTGGTACTTATGGCTTAGGACACACAGTCACTGGACACCTAAAAACTGGGAAGAAAGAAAAAGAAAAAAAGCAGAAAGTTTGCTCTCCTTGAGAGCTTTCATCCTGAACCGAAAGAACTTGGACATACTGGAACAACACCTTTTAATACTGGAAAAAGACATCTCAGGGCAGCTCTGAATGTCCTGCAGCTAATCCAGGAAAGTCAGGGGAGATGAAAAAAAACCCCAAAAAACAGCACAGTTTGTTCTAAGATTCATGCCCTACCTGGAAGTGGGTTGAGGCACTTTAAGAGAACCTCATGGAAGAAAAGCATGAAAAGCAGCATCTCAGCCCCACTCTCATTTGGTCAGGTTGTTTTGAGGTTAGTTTTGGAAAATTACACAGAAGTACATATCACACCATGGAATGGCCTGGGTTGGAAGGAACCTCAAATACCTTGTCCTCCACCCCCTGCCATGGGCAGGGACACCTGCCACTATCCCAGGCTGCTCAGAGCCCCATCCTGCCTGGCCTGGAACACTGCCAGGGATGGGGCAGCCACAGCTTCCCTGGGCAGCCTGTGCCAGGGCCTCAGCACTCTCAAAATAAATAATTTCTTCCTCATATCCAATCTAACCCTGCTCTCTGTCAGTATGAAGCCATTCTCCCTTGTCCTGTCACTCCAGGCCCTTGTCAAGAGTCTCTCTGCATCTTTCCCATGGGATCCCTTCAGGCACTGGTCTTCCTTTTTACTATTTATTTAATCCTTCCATTTCACCAGAGGATTGTGCAGAAGACAAATCCTGAATTAGGCTTAATTTAAGCAGATCCTAATAGCTTTTAAGGTGAGCTGATTAAGGGTTTCATACAGAAGAAAAATGCACGTCCACACTGGGGCAGGAAGATGGCTCAACTCTGCTCCAGGCTCTTTGTTTTGATTCTGTCTGCTGCACTCTGAGAGGGTGGGATTTTATCCTGTGGATTTTTCATGGGTCTGATGTGACAATAGGATATTTGTTGCCAGAAATGCAGCTGTTGTGTTACAAATAAAGGCGTTTTATAGCATCATCTAGATATTATTTTAGCTGGTTATTTTGAAGTGCACAAGACACCAGGATTCTGAGAATAAAAATATATCTCTTCATAAAGGCACAAAGAGGTTTTAATAGCACCACAGCTGCTTCAAAGTGATGCCAACATTTCTATTTTTTAATCAATCTTTTATCCCCTTCAGTTTTCTACTAAAGAAAGATGAGATCTGTCAATTCCTGGTAGTGTTTATTAAAAATTAGGCAGTTCTGTTCTTCACACAGAGACATCTCCCACGCTGGACACATCTCCAAAAGCTGGGAGAACTTAGCACTGATCTCACTGTTGTGTTTATTGTACAATTTTACACTTTCCTTCAATAGGTGGGAAAAGATAAATACAAAACACTTGATAAGAGCAAATCAAACAGAGGCTCAGCTGCTGACCACATACAGGCATCTGTGATTAAGCTATTTCAAGAAATGACCTAACAGAGCAAAAACCTGCCTTCTGATAATTTTGGAACCTGAGGATAGAGCAGCATTAACCCAGGCTTGAAATGGATTAACCTTTACTTAAGGTATAGCAGGGATACTCTCATACCGGATATTTCTCCTTTGTATTCCTGGTAGGATAAAACAACATTGCAACTTGATTTCCTGTTCATTTCTTTTCCCCGTGCTCTACACTCACAAATGCAGGCACTGCTAGACAGCAAATCCAAGCCATTGGGCTTTATTAAACTTGTAAAAAGGTGAACCCAATTCCAGCACTGGCACCCCACACTATGAACAGCAGGGCTGTTCACTGTTTCCCTCCTGTGTTTCACAGGAGGGAAATACAGATGAGTGTCCCCAGTTAGCTCTGCCACTGTGGGGAAAACACCAAGCAAAAGCACCACAAAGAAAATATTTGCAAAATCAAGAGATGCTTTAAGCTCTCCTGAGTCCCCAAAGTAAACAAAAAAGAGCACAGACCTGGCAGGAGGTGCGAGATATCCCACAAAATCCTATGTGAGCTCACAGCTGAGAGAGCCTCTTCAGCTTTTTTCCTCCTGTGTCTCTGCTTCCACTAACAAGCTCTCAAACACAGCACAAATACACATCCCAGAAAAATATTCAGCTGGGAGTCACCAAGTACAGTCCTTAAGCATGACCTTTAAAAACAAATGATGCAGAGGGATGGGGGTGGGAAGGAAGGAGCTCCAAAATAGGAGCTTTTATTGACAGCATACTGCTTGTACTGACCTCACCACATTAACGGGAATGCTTGCAGAAGGTGCCACCCATAATTCTTGGAAATGCCCTCACAAGCCCACTAGTTCACCCCAATTCATGCCACTTCCATAATGGAACCATTCCACTCCTGCTGCATCACTGGAATTACTTGAGGCTCCCTGGACCATGAAGAAGGTTATATTCCACCAGCTGGGTACATTTAGCCAGAACTCCTCTGGCTGGCAGGGATCGTTCTGAAGGGCCTGGAACATCCCCAAGTGTGAGGAAGAAAGACATCAAAAGGATGTGATGGACAGGAGGCGCTGAGCCCGCGGGCCCAGGGATGCCATATGTGCTGCCTGGCCCAGGAAATGAGCCCGTGCCTCCCGCAGGGATGGCTGAAATCCCAGCCTGAGCTCTCCCCATGCCTGCTCGGCACCCGCAGCAGGATAAGGAGTTATGCATGTGCGGCAGCCGGGGAAAATCTCACCACCAGAGGCAGGAGGGAGAACAGCACAGAGGGGAGGGGAGAGGGGTGCTCCCGAAGGATTAGGGAGAGCAGGGAACAGCTACAGAAAGGGAAGAGCAGCCAAATGCTACTGAAATGGAGTTTCCAAGAGATGTCTCCAAGCAAGTCCCTCCTGATCCATCATTGAGAAGGATATGCCAGTAGGAAGGGTCCTCTCCCTCCTGGTGGAAAAGTGTTGCCTAGGCAAAACATACATTTGACCTTGCTGTTCCTAGATCTTTCCTGACTGGGAAGCAGAGAAAGGCCAAGCAGCATTGACTACAACTTCAATCTGCACTCCCATTTGTCACTGCAGCTCTAAATCAAACTCTGCATCTGTTTGCCTGGAGTTTCCACTGTTTAAACCCCCACACCCAGATTCTGCTACACCACTGGTAACTCCAAACTCCACATCCTCTCTGGGGCACCTCTTGGCAGCTCTCACAACCTGTCATTCATGTTTTCATTAAACTACTGGATTAAGTCTCCTGTTAATGAGTGCAGAAATCACTGAGGCATCCAATCCCACCTGCTGCAGCAGCTCTGAAGAGGAGATGGAAGAAATCAAAGCAAATGGAGAACTGCTCTGCCCTGAAAAACAGCACTTTGTGGGATCACTTTCTAATCAGGAAGAGATAAGAAGATAGAATCCAAGTCTCCTGCACAGCTGTGTCAGTAAGAAATGCCACAGGATTTATCAAATCAGGCTGGATTTATACTATCAAACTAATCTGAACCTAAGTCACATAATGGAAACATAATTTTTCTTTTTGAAACCACATGTGTAGCACAGTTATACAGTAGCCCTAGAATAAATTTGCTCAGGACTCAGTAAGTATTTAACTTAGGAAGCAAATCCCACATCCAATTCTGCCAGAGAGAAAAACACCTTTTTTCCACGTGACAGAAGGATGCTGCCAGGTGTCCCGTTTGGATTTACTATGTCAAGCTATACACATGTTCAGCAGGACAGGGAAGAGCAATCCTCCCTCCAAATTGACATCAATTCACTGAAAGACTGATAATAATTTTAATTTATCCACCCAAGCATACTCCTAAAGCCCAGCAGTTAAGAAGACAGTTTGTTATTACAGTAAAAACTGCCAAGTTTATGAAGTTTCCATTTCACATTCCAAGAGAATTTGTCTCTTGAATCAAAGCCTCTGGATAAGGCAGATACTGAAACATACTTTTGCCTTTCAAAATTCCCATTGTTTCAGCACAACATTGAACTTGCTCCTGAAATGAAGTATACAAATGGCATTTTTCAAGAATTAGGAAGTGAAAGAGAAAGGAGAGACGAAGCAAACACACAGAGCACAATAAAGTGGGTACCTTCAGAAATTCCAGCTGTCACCACCGTGCCCAGAGCTGGGGCTCTTCTGGGTAAGAAGTGAGAGCAGACTCTGGCTCCTTCCAGACACAGCCCAGCAAGTCACCAAGCTGGGCAGTAAAATCCACGGCTGACAAGGATTATATTATAAAAATGACAAGGATTATATTTAAAAAATGAGCTGCTATCTAGGAAAGCAGCACGGACGTGGCAAAGCTTCAAGCACAAGCGCCAGCCCCGCAGTCTCCGAATTGTTTGAATTCTCCTGAAGAGAGACAGGATATATATAAAACTGAAAAGAACCAACCCACCATACACAAATAACAGCATGATTCACACCAAGGGGCAGTGGGCAGGGCCAGACAAATAGAAAAAAACCAGCCCAAGGCTCAGCAGGATGATGTGGTGGGATGTAGTCTGAGCAGCTTCTGAGATGTGCAGCCAGACGTGGGGTGAGCAAACAGAGAACAAAAATAAAAATGCTGTACAACAGCTGATAGTTTCAGTGATGGAACAGAAGGAGAAAGTACCACCAGCCCAGAGGGAAAATTACTTTCTGCACTAGAGTTTCTGCTAGCACAGGTTTGGCAACTGCGCAGTGCACATTTTCACCATCCAATTGTTTATGCTGAACCTCATCCTGTTGAGGATCACAGAATGGCCAGGGCTGGAAAGGACATTAAAGACCATCCAGGTCCAATCCCCTGCCACAGGCAGGGAGACCTGCTACCTGCCACTGTCCCAGCTTGCTCCAAGCCCCATCCAACCTAGAACACTGACAGGATGGGGCAGCCACAGTGACTCTGGGCAACCTGTGCCAGGGCTTCACCACCCTCACAGGGAACAATTCCTTCCCAGTATCCCATCTAACCCTGCTCTCTGTCAGTGTGAAGCCATTCCCCTTGTCCTGTCACTCCAGGCCCTTGTCAAGAGTCTCTCTCCATCTTTCCTGTGGCTCCCTTCAGGCACTGCAAGGCCACAATGAGGTCACCCCAATGCCTTCTCCTCTCCAGGCTGAGCAATCCCAATTCCCTCAGCCTTTCCTCCCAGCAGAGCTGCTCCATCCCTCTGATCCCTTGGTGTCCCCTGGCTCCAGCAGCTCCCTGTCCTTCCTGTGCTGTCCCAGGCTGGGTGCAGCCCTGCAGGGGGGTCTCAGCAGAGTGGGGCAGAGGGGCAGAATCCCCCCTCCCCTGCTGCCCTGGGCTCTGGGTGCAGTCCAGTACAGGGGGGTTCTGTCTTCTTCTTCTATAACCCACTTTAAATCAAATTCCAAAGCCTTTGATTAACCTCCAGACACACCCAAAACTCGGACCCTGAAGTCTCTGAGCAGCAAGCTGACAAGAAAACCCCACTAGTCTCCTCTATGTCAATCATGGGCCAGTATTTTTCAGCTCTCGGGGTATGATCTTAATATCTGTGTTATTTCTAAATACAGATTTCTGTGCTTAGACAAGAACCTTGTCCAAAGTTCACTCATGTCAACAAAAATCCCCTTCAGCTCAATAGGTTTTGACCTAATAGTCCCATTCCAGCCTCAGGATGATGCTAACTGCTGCTACTGAGGTTCATAATTATCAGATCAGCATGTTTGCCAAGCACTGCTCCGGGCTATGTTTCAGACAGAAAAATAAATATTTCGTTCCTCCATAATTCATGTTTTCAGGAAAATCACCATTTACAAGCCCCTGTTTTATTTAATCTGCTACCTAAAGGAAGCAACATTCCCAGCCAGATAAAACAAATCAGGTATTTCACGTGCAGATTCTTCTTCAACATTATTGCCATGACCAGATCCTTCTGACACCCTTCAGTTTTTACAACAGTCTCCCTTTCGGAAGGGAAAACAAAATAAGGCTGCAACATGGCATCACTGACACTTCAGAATTTACTTTGCTTATTTACTTCATCTCCTTTAGCTTTCCTTCCCCAATGTGCATGATGGTTGAGTAAGTTTTGTTACTTTAAAGTTACAGAATTAATTATATTTGTTCTATTTAAAGCACCACTAAGAAACCAAGTAAAATTAGCCCCACTGGAACATGCTTTGCTATTTAAAAGCCAAAGATGTTCAAATGTTTTAGCCATTTTCAGTCATTCTTCCCCCATGGGGCAGCTGGGTGAGGCACTTGTTATAGTCCCAGCTAAAAGCAGAAAGTGCTCCATGACTCCTGAACCAAAAGGAGTGGACACTCCCAGTGCCTGATCCCCAGGGCTGTGAGAAAACCCTGGGGAGGCACTGCCAGGCACACGGGACTCGGGATGCAAACACTGCACGAGTCCTCCAGCCACCGTGGTGATGGCAATGATGATGATGACACCAGGGAAACCCAGGGGACAGCGAGACCCAGAGAGCATTTTGGGGTCTCAGCAGCCAGCTCCAATAGGCCCCCTAAACCCCAGAATTTTAAAACCCAGATATTTTCAAGATGAAGGAAAGGTACTTTCCTGTCTTGAGGTAGATTCCTTCTAAACCTAAAAACATCCCAAAATAGCAGTATGGAGCTCTGATCAGAGCAGGCAAAAAATCCCTCCGCCAAACAGCAGGAACCCCTCCCAGCCCAGGCCAGGGCTGTGTGTGTGCTGTAAGCTGGCACAAGCCAGGACTGTCTCCAAAAGGAGCCATCATATTTTCCATCCAACCATCTGTTTGTTTCCCTCCTGCTGCCGCTCCGTGCTTTGTGCCAGCACAAGGAGCTGCAGGACCCACACTGAGGAACCATTACCAGGCTGAAATAGATTATTTTTAAAATACTTTGGGTGAGGCTGGTTTCACCTGCAGGGATTGACAAGGGGCACCCTGCCCCAGACTGAGCCCACTTGGTCCTTCCCATGGAGCCAGTCCAAAAGCGGGAAATAAGCGGGCAAGGCCTCCTCATCTTTTAATTTGGCTCGCAGAAATTAATCTTGGAAATCATTCCAACACACCCACAGTAATGATAAGGAAATATTTCCTAATATGGAATAAAAACTGAATATTGGAGTTGTGCTGCACTCCAGGATTTCCTGCTATTCAACACAGCTGAGCAGCAGAAGTCTCCCATGAACAGCAGCCGAGATTCTGCTCTCTGCTGCTTTCCACAAGCAGCGCGTGCAAATTCACTTCCCTGACAGGAAAAGGTACAGGCTGAAACTATGTATGGATATACAGGGGAATATATGCATAAACTAAGTCTACCTACACCTATGTAAGGTCCATCAACTATGTTTATTTCCCTTGAGAGGTAATCTTTTGTCCATTTCAAGTAGCAAAGAATCTTTTGATCCAAACGTCATAACCTTGGCTTTCACAAACAATGGGGGACTGGCCATCTAAAGTTTAGAAAAGCCAATCCACCAATAAGGTCACTTCCATCTCAGCTCCACTTGCCTCAGGCTTTGGTGATACAATTACATTCTTTAAGCTCTACTGTCAATAGCTCTGTCCCAAAGTGAGGAGCACATTTGGAGACATTCTGTACTTAAAACACTCACTAGGCACTGAAGGACGCACAATGATTTACCAAAATCTTCCTGAGCTCAGTTCTTTCAAATAACTCATTTTATTTTATTTACTCCTTAAGACAATCCAGCCACTGGGGTTTAGCAGTGCTAAACTGAGTTTAGTCTCAGTGTGCACGTGTGTGTGGCCGTGGGCAGGACTCCCCCACCCAGCCCAACCTCATGGACAGAGGGGACACACAGGGGCTGTACCTCTGCTCCACCAGCCAGGATGGAGGGCAAGAGCCAGGAACACGAAGCAAACAGAGGTGCTGCTGCCTCCACACACTGCTGTCTTTCAAGGAGTGCTCCAAGCAGGAGGTCAGCTCAGGACAACACTCTGCATGACTAAATGAAGCATGAGACGTGATGAGAGAAGCAGACCTGCAGTCCCAAGCAGCCACTCCTTTCTTCCAGTGTTTACCACTGGGTGCATTTCAATTTCCTGGGGACAAGAGAAATCAGCAGCTTGCTGGAAAGCCAACAGTGCTCTGCAGTGCAATAGCATTCCATAGCTTGCTTCACCTCACTTGTATCTGTCCTTTCTCCTGGCTCTCCCCACCTTTCACAGTGCTGCAAATCTTTGCTCTCTCAGAAGTGTCTAAAAACAGGAAGCTCTTCTATTTACTGAAGTAATTGCATTCCTGTGCACTTAAGCATTTTCACAGCTTTTAGCAGGTACTTGCATCCAGGCGTAAGAAAACATTGTTTTAAGACCTGTTAAATTAACTGGCATAAAAAACCCTGTGCTAAATATCTTGCTGCAATGTTTTGGATAATGAAATAATTACAGAGCAAGGTCAACAATCATAAATCTGCTTCCTCCTCAGTTATTGGTTTTCTGGATAAAGTCCTACTCAGGTCCAATGAAAATATGTCCCACTCTAAAACATGTACAACTGTCCAAGGTAACATTCAGTCTCAGGGAATTTCTCTACATCTTTTGTGACTGAGAGACACAAGTTAGGACAGAAGAAAAGAATAAGCAAAGAAGCTTCTAACACAGCACCAGTACATGTTTCAAGGAAACTGTTACTATGTTTTTAGATGTCAGCAAAGAAGCTCTACTCTCAGATTTTAAGAATTTTGTAAAGTCCTACTTCCTAAGGAGCCTAGGGAAGCAGGACGTTTGGGAATTAGGAGGGATTCTTGCATCTGAAGAATGCTGGAGAAAAAGGCACCAAGTTTGCTTTTCTTTTTACTGATCTGTGTTCAAATCCCTGACTCTTGCCAGGCTCTTTTTAGATCACATCAATCAAATTAAGTAATTACTCATGATAAGCCTGTGCCAGCAAAGGAGCTGACTGCTAAATGAGATGCAGAGCATGGGTGCCTGGCCATGGCCTGTGCAGTGCCTCCAGTCAGGGTTAATGAGCACAACAGATCCCTCTGGCCCTGCCAAACTGTAAACGCAGGTAGTGTTTGTTGTCAGTGTACACAACACTGAAGAACAGATGTTTGCCCATTCAAATCCCACTGCAGCACTTCATTCCTTTAACTGGGGAATCTGGAGCAGCAGACAGCTGCTGGCACACAAAGCAGACTAACTTGGTGAGGCCCAGAGATAAAGAGATGTGTGTGGTTTCCTGACGTAAGAGAGGAGCACATGGTACCACCCCACTGGTGCCTGAAGCTGGGAGGCAAAATTGGAATGGTGGGGATGCAGCTAAGCCATACACTTACCACCAAATCACCAGCACCAGAGGTGGAGAATGAAGCATTATCTCATAAAGGAGTCATAATGACAACCCCTAATCCTCACAGTGATAATAAGGATAACAGAGAAGAGAAAGCTTTACCACTGTGCCTTATTATCAGACTGGTTTAGGGGATGAAAAGTCAATACAACTGTGGCCTTGTATTCAACATTTCCATCACATTGAGAATGTATATATCACAAACACATAGCAAGTGGGTAGCTGGGGCTTATCCTTCTGAGATTTAGAGGTTTAGGTAGAAAGGAAACAGCTCTTGCAGAGGCAGACTGCCTTGTGAAAATCCAAGAGAATTCCTGCAGCCTTTCCTTCACATCCCAACTGCTCATCTCCTCCAGGGCTGAAGGGCACCAAGAATGCTTTGTTATGACAGTCTGTGTGCCCACATGATCCCTCCTACATAACTGCATATTCACCCTTCTGGGAGGAGAAGAGAAAGGCAAAAAAGGAATTAATTGCATGTAGGTGAAAGATGATGAGGTTTGTGATGGGCATTAGTTCCCTGTGAGTAGTAATTCTCCAGCCTTGGCCCTGGGAAAGTTCACTCAGAATGGGTGTTGTTTTCCTTTAAATTAATCACAGATATTTGATTCTATTATCTGGTTTCCAAGTTAAAGAGAAGCAAACCAGGGTGTGGATAAAAGCACTGGCTATATCCAGCTGCAAGGGGAAAGGAACAGAAGAGATCTGCTTAAGTTTCTACAAGATATTAAGGCTGTATGTTAAACATGCATGGAAGGGTAAATTTCCAGATTATAAATAAATAAATAATTTTTAAAGAGCCCAGTTTCCTATGCTTTCAAGATGAAATAGATTATGGCAAGAAAAGCAGAAAAAGATGTCAAATTCTCTAGCAGCAAACCTTTCCCACCATGGAAGCCCTCAGAACAGAAAGCCTTGGAGCATGTCCTGAGGGCTAAGCACTCTCTCACTGAGAAAAGGAGCAGGACTCATCAGTAAAAGGACTCTTCATGGAACAGGGCTCACCTCAAGCAAAGGAGAAAAAACACTACTGCTCCTATAGAATGGCTCTCACTGCTCCTTTTCAAGGTCAAAGCCACTGCTGCCCTGTAAGGTGACCAAGTGTCATTGTGCCTCCATTTCTTTATCAGTCAAGTGCAGATAAATACAAGTGGAGTTACCTGCAGGAAATCTGAACGGAAATACCAGTTTTGTACAAACAATGGGTCAAGATGGAGACTGGTGGAGTGGCAAATAAAGACTTTCAGGCAGTGACCTGGATTGCTTGACAAGTTGCACACAAGCAGCTACTTCCCATAAATAGTAACCAGGGAAAAACCCAAATAAGCCGTAGGAAGAATGAGATCATTTCCACTTCTGAAATATTATTTAACATTAACATTTCCTTATGGGGATGGGCCCTATGCTCAAGGCCCTTCCACAGAAAGGACAGACATTGCTGCCAAGTCCTGCTTCAAGGACTTGTCAGAGAAGGTCTACAGTTGGTTCTTAGAAAGAAGAGTCCCTTCCTCTCCACTGGGCTGATTCCTCAAGTCCCAGCCACACATTCCTACAGCTTCCCTAATAATGCAGCTACAGCCCAGTTAGGGCAACTCAGCAGCCTGACAAAATTAAGCGACCAACCAGGCCATGCTCTTGTGAAAAGGAGACCATTCTTCCATAAGATCAGCAAATTGGTTTGTCCCATCCTCCAACTCCACAAATTCAGTGAAAGAGAAGCAATTAAATAGGGACAGGCACAGAGGACAAGGGGGAGAACAGCACTGCCCCTTCTGCAGGCAGCCAGACTTGGACTACATCCCAGTAAAGTTTGGATACACTTGTGGCAGTGGGAGGACAGGGCTGTCCCTTTTGACAGAGGCCATTTATATCAGATTGGGTGCAACAGAAACCCAGAGCCCCACGGTGACAGCTGTTACACAGACATTGACTCCCACCAATAAGCCACATCCCTCTTGCCCCCACTTTGGCTGGCTCTGTTTGGAAATGGTGGAGAGGAGAGCTGTGCAAAGCTCTCAAAGCACAGGCTGTAACTACTTTCTGACATTCCCTTTACTTCAGACTGCAACAGTACAGAACACAGTTCACTTGATTCTGATGGAAATGGTCAAGGTGAGGCTACTCATGTGAACAGCTGAGCACCCACCCATGTGCTGCACTCTCCATGATCACCCCAGTCACATGTACAGTCCAGGAAGGGCTTGCACCATGTGCTGCTCCTGTTTGCCTCCTGAGCTTTCCCAGGTTCTCCTCCTGGGGCACTGCTTGGTTCCTGCATGCTGGGCAAAGCTCAGAACAGAAATCTCAAACAGCAAAGCTGAGCTGCAGCAAAGCCCACCCTGCAGCAGGCACAGACACAACCTGCACTTGAATCTGAATAGTTGTATGGTTACTCAAAGACTTTAGGCAATGCCTGGTACCTGATCTGTGGGAACATCCACTTACAGGCCCATCCTAATTTCTCACTCATTCCATAATGCATCTCCTCTCAGTCTATTCAACCATTCTCCAAGAAGAGCTACCAGCTCAGGTATCCCTAACAAAACCTCTAATGGTGACTTGAAGTGGACAAATCCTACAAAATAAAACCACATTAAACTGCTGTCATTTGCCAATGATGCAAGCATTGAAGTAGTGAATATCTGGAGATTTCTGTTTCTAATTGCAGATGATGTATGTACAGAGGAAGGATGCTCTTGTAGCTACAACACAGGAAACTGCATTAAGTAACAGATGATCTGGATTCTATTTTATTTCCTATGTGCAAAACCAAACCATACAGAAAGAAAAAGAAAACATGTACTTAGGGTGTGCCCCAGTTACCCTACAAGAAAGCAAACATTTCCTGTAGCCAGCAGGTCATGTTAGGGGGTTTAAGGAGTTCACAGGCACAAAGGACTGGGGTCTTAAATATTAAGAAGCTATTAATTAATTCTGAAAATTCATTATTTAACCTAAAACATGAGACATGTGGACCCTTCTTTGTGTGAACTGCCCATTTGAGGGCTGCAGCCAAGCACTGATCTGTATATTGTGGGTTTGGAAGGGTGTGTGCCAAGATAAGCACCTGAGATGGCTTGCACTGTTCCAAAAACAGGGCTGAAATCTCACTGTGAGCTCAGAAACAGGGGGAAATATATGGACAAGAGCAACAAGAAGGACCATTAAGTATCAATGCCCTGCAAGAGGCCAAATTTGGTGATAGCATTTCCAAGCTGAGCTTCAACAGCCTTGGAGAAATGCTGCTCTTGTGAGTCCAGCTGAGAGCATTCCTCCAAGGACTCCCCAGTGTTTACATATTCTGTTGCTCATATGCAAATAACATTAATCACCTGCCCTTTAAAGTACTGATAAATAGGCAACCTTTGGAAAGTTTTACAGTTTCCCAGTAGGCAGTATCAGGAATGTGGTTTGTCACATTGATATAGCACAGGGTAAGAGAGAATATGCCCCAATTTCACAAATCACAAGGAAGCAGCTGCTCTGCTCTATTCTCTTCACTTTGGAAAATGTAAGGAGCACCAAAAAATAAAGAGAAAGTAGTCTAATGGAGTAGTATTAGCACAGAATCAAAAACATTTACATCTGTGATTCCTCAGATGATTAACTATTGCTTCAATTGAGCCTTAAAATATACTTTAACTTGCACTCATTTACAAAATGAAAAGCAAGTGAAATGCCTTATTTTAGAACTACCTCTGGCAGTCAGAAAAGGTCTGGGAGAAACCAGCACTTTTTACTCCACAGATTATGCTTCATTGATACTGAGCCCTAACTCCCTAGCCTAGATCCATAATAAAAAATTCATTTCTCTCCCCAGATCTAAGATGGTAACTTAGGGTTGGAAGCAAGATCTGGAGGGTAGTCTATCCTTTTTTTTTTTTTTTTTTTTTTTTTTTTTATCCCCTTGAGTAAAATTTTGCAAAATAAATTATGGAAATTTCAGCAAATCCTGAAAGCACAAGGAAGCTGCTCTGCTGGCAGCCTCCAGGAGGGAAGGTGTGCCCTCCCTCTTCCCAGCATGCCCAAAGCTGCAAAGGTCTCTTGGGGTTGCTAGCAAGCCTCAAGCTGCTTTCCTCTCCTCTGGGTTATCCCTCTGTTAATAATGCCAGAAAGGATCTCCACCTTGCAATGAACTGGAGCTGCAGGCTTTATTCTGCTTCCCTGTGCCATTTACCTTCCTCCCAGCCTTCAAGCAATTTATGTTTTACCCCTTTAAAATATTTTCCAGCCAGATCCCCAGGTGTTTTGCAAACCTGAAACATGAAACACATGATCTTGATAATGCAAGTTGGCAACTGTATCACCTAGACTGAGAAGGAAATGAAGCAAATCCAGCCTTCAGTCCTGGCAGGATTTTGAAGGTGTATGAAGATCCCTGATTTCTAACAAGCATCTGCAGCAGCCTGTAGGGAACAGACCCCTTCCATTTACTAGCAGAAATATAGCAGAGAATCCTAGAGCCATCATGGCTGGAAAAAACCTGCAAGATCAAGTCCAGTCCTTGACCAAACACCACCACATCAACTCAACCACAGCATTAAGTGCCACCTAAAATTGTTTCTTGAACACTTTCCAGGGATGGCGCTCACACACAGTTCTCAAAAAATGCAGACAATTTCAGTCTGATTTCAGAAATGCAGAAAGCAAGGCATAACAAAATTAATCACAGTCACCTAAAAAAAATTAACTCAGAAGTTAACTATGCAGCACCAGCCTCTGAGGCACAAAGAGTAACTTGCAGAACCTGCCAAAAACCTGAAGGAAGAGCTGAGACACAGACTCAGTGCATTAGTCCTGAATCTCACCTTGAGTTTAGTATTACAGTCAGATCAGGTCAGCGCTGGACAAAGACACACTGCTCCTCTGGCAAGGCTTCACACAGACACACGTTTGAAAAATAAAGCGTGTGCACTTCAGGAACATAAAAACCCTTTATGCAATCCTATTTTTAACACTAAATGCCACAACGAACTATGGGAAAATCTAGAATTACAGCAGGAAACAGAAGAAAAAGCTCAGTTGACCTGAGCCCAGGGATTCTTCAGAGGTGCAACTGCAGAGGATCACAGGAGCCCTGGGGCTCTCACAGCTGCTGTTGAGGGAGCACATTCTTCACGCTCCTCTGGAGAAAAACAAACAGATCCTGACCATGCTGCTGGCAAAACAAAAGGAGGCTGGGAATTCACAAGTTCTTGCATGCACCTGCAGGGATATTTGACAAAAGTGAACCCACTAGATCCGGTTATTGTTGACATTTCATCTGCCACAGGGAGCTACTCAGGACTCACACAGTAGTATCAGGGTGTTCACTCAAGGCAGCACAACTGCAAGTTCACCCAGGCCTTCCCTGCACCCTTATTCTTCTCCATCTCTATTCACTCTTGCAAGACACAGAAGCAAACACTTCCTCCCAGTGCTTTTCCAAGTCCACTGATTACCCCAGATTGTTAAGATGTTAAACTGCCTTGGATGTGCAACTTTCCAACACCCAAGGCCAGGTAGATGAATCCTGCCTGGCATCTGACACAATGCCAACTCTCCTTGTGATGAGCATGAGTCTTTGGATTTAGCAGTTTGCATCTCCTCATAATCTCCAAAGCCTCTAACTGTTGGCTATGTCTCTAACAGTTTCTCAAGCACCTTTAGAGACCCATCCTCAGCCAACAGATTTCACTTTCAGTTAAATTATGTTCCAAAAGCCCAATGAAGCAAACAAAATAGGTGGCATCCCTCCTCCCCATCTGCCTCACAGGACACTGGATCCTCTGGCAGAAGAGGGCCAGACAAGTCTGTAATGTGGATAGGCACAGATCCCACCAAAATTAAGACAAATTGAATCCAACTGTGGCTTGAGCATCTTGTCATTTTCACAGCCTTTAACTCTGGGCACCTCACAGAGAGTAAAAATATTCTCCACATAAAGAAAGAAGATGAAGATCTGAAGCTCTCTATATATAGTGTTTGCTAAAAATACCTCTTTGGAGACATCCCTTGCCAAACAGGTGCCAAAACTTCAAAGGCTGAATTACCATGTTGAAATATTTGAAATGCAAGTTGTTATGATTCTTGTGAGGCATGGCTGGCAGGCAGAGAGGACATCTTTCAGCTCCAAGACCTGGTCCAGGCAGTGACTGGAAACAGCTCTTTGGTGGCTTATGTGAAATGAGTCAAGGGATCTCAGTCCAGCTCGCAGCAAATTAAGAACCACATCACAAAAGCATCTGTAAGAGTCACTTCCTTTGTTGATACCATTCTAAAGGCCAAGGACTGAATAAGGTAGGGAAAAAGAATTATCCTCCCTCAAAATAGCCCTCTCCTTCAAAACACAAAGTGCTTTTATCCAGCATCTTTTCAAAAACATCCCAGTGTATTTTTACTAAATATGAACTAATCTAAGAACTCCTTTAAGAAATACCCGGAATCCAACATTCTACCAGTAGTAAAGCCCAAGACCTGCTGGCTTCCAATATGATAGAACCATGCAAAAGGAAAGCAGGAATAGTCCCATCCCACATGGCAACTGCATTTCCTTCTGAAGCCAACAAAAGTTTCAGAGCTCTCAAGCATTCTTCTTTAAGAAAATTTAGCATAGAAACAGAGGTTCACCTTGAACCAATCACTTTGTTTCAAAGAAATCAATCACTCTGTATTTGCCTTGCATCTTGCCAGTAAAAGGGCACGAAACAAGCAACACAAATTTAGAAAACTAAGTAACAATATTATAGAGTCTGCTTTAAGAAAACAAAGTAATTTTAGCTGGATGTGTCACAAAAAACAATTCATAGCTTTGAAAACATGGGTTGATGCCATTAATTAACTGGAGCTTTTTGCATTGGGATGGCACGAGGTAACTGAACCTAATCACACAATATTAGGGGACTGGTGCTGCTCAGGAAATTCAGAGGTGCCAAGTTGAGCAAAAAGAATGTGTTTTATTCAGAGATGAAAGCTTTCTGAATTTTGGTGCTTTGTAAACAGCTGCTAAACTGATTGAACAATGCCTGTGATGTACACAGAGTCAAATGTGGCCAGTACCTCAAAGAATACCATGTTTCAATATTGAAAAAGCACTTGTGAAAAACATCTCAGTACACTCATCTCTGTCTAACACTTCAAAAAATGTCCTAAGTATTCACAACAGGCAGGATTATTCTTAGTTAGTCTGCCCTCAAAGCTGATGAGACTTATACCAACAAATTCAATATGGGTAGCAGATTTATCAAAAAAGAGAGGTTTCTTAGTTAAAATCAGCATTGACTGAGGTAACAAAGGAAATCAAGAATTACAATAAATTCTTATGTGTTTATTTCATTCACACATTAGTCAATACCATTAATCTGGAAAGCCATTGGAATACATTCAGTAAAGCTTCCTTAGCTAAATTCTATTTCATTAAAGACCCTACAGTCAGGTGAAACACAAAGTACATTCCTGATCTATCCAAGGAAGGGAAAACCGGAGGGAAAAGCAAAGGCAGGTGCTTGCTATAGCTCAGGACAAAAAGGCCCTGTTTCCCTGCCTTGATGTACATCAATTCTGGCAGCCCACTTGTGTCAGTGACTTCATCCTGTAAAACAGGTGCTCTGTTGTCAGGATCATCCCCACCCCTGAAGAGAAGGAAGCTGCACCCAAAGCACCAATTCAGATGTTCCAGACAGGAGTCTGGCCTTCCATCCAAGACAAATACAGAGCCTGAGCTGCATTGCTCCTACGTGGGGTTTAACAGTTTGCAATATCTGAGGATTTACTTGAGGATCCAAGGAGAAGGAGGATGGGTGGCCCTTAATTAACCAATCCTTGTGGCAAAACCCAGCCTTGACTGGGCACACAAGTGAGGGAAGGAAAGCACTTGGATTCCACACTGACATAACAAAATCTCATCCTGCAACTGCATTCTCCAGCTGCACACAGACACATGCAGATTTACTCTCCCTAATGTCCAAAGTAAGGATAGAAAAGCTTTTATCTCCTCAGTCTGTACATCTTTAAAAATGACATGACCAATGAGCACTTCAGCAAAAGAACCAAGAAAATTTATGCTCTGGTTCTCAGACTGAGAAAATTACAGGCATAGAGAAATAAGAAAGATACTGTCAGGACTAATTTCAAAAATTAGTTTCTACAAGGAAAAAATACAAATAACACTAATAGCTTTCAGTTTTTTGGACCGTTTTTCTTAAAGCAAAACAGTATAAGCAAAATTGTCATTATAATTCTTCTCTTGCAGCCCTTGCTCCCAAAGCAGCACAAGCTCATTCTGTGCCTGGGGGTCAACACCTGAAACTGGACTGAACCATAAGCAAAAGTGCAATTGGCATTCTAAATATTGCTGTTTGTTTAACAAAAAAGGCTGAGAGAAAATTAGCTAAAACTACTTACCTTTATTAGAGTGTAACAATTTCCCCCCCAATTACTCCATAATTACTTCCTTCTCTTTTTTGACTTTCCACTATGATTTCAATCCTTTAAAATGCAGTGATCCAAAGTACAAATTAAAAGTGTATCCATTGGTCATTCTCCAAATGATCCTTCTGACTGTAAAGATTATTTTAAAAAGCAGAATGTTATTTTGCTTATTTGAACATAAAAAGGGCAAGTATATTTCTTCTTTGTACCCTCACAAAGGCCAGAGTTTTGCATCTAACTGAGGACCAAAGGTGAAGGCAGCAGTATTTTTGGCAGGCTCCAAGGAACCTCTTTGCAGCAGAGGTGTTCAGTAAAGTTATTCTGTCAGCAGCCAGGCTGCAGCACAAGCTGTGAGCAGCAGCTCCAGACAGTGCTGCAGGTCAGCGTGTATTCAGACAGGAGAAATTCTCTCCCCCCTGGTTTTGGTGATAAAATGTTCATCTCTTTCTCCTGAACTCTGAAAGGGATTTGTTCTTTCTTTTTTCATGCACCACTACAAAAGTGGCTTACATATCTGAGAGCAAAAGCAAACAGTTCTCATGAATCAGGTGCCCTCTGGGATTAAATGGGGCTTAAAGGAATCCAAGTGTGAGCCTAAGACCCTGGAGTTATGAATGAACCCCAGCTGCCAGAGACAATGCTTACAATGCTCTCAGCCTGAACTGGGAGCAGGGAACAGGGCAGGTTGTGCTCAGATGCCTCCTGAAAAACCAAGTGCAAAGTTCCTTTAGGTCAGCCTGCAGCAGCATCAGCACCAGCAATCCTCATGGAAGGAGCTGGGATTAGAGCTGAAATACTTCACTTAAATATCCACATAATGGTCAAGCCCCCTGACACATCCATGGCCTGAAATTCTCTGCGTTGATCATGTCAGGATGGCATTCATTTCACACTCCTCATCGTGACAAAGCCCAGAGCAAGAACACACAGGAAATTTTTATACAAGCTCACTTGCATCTCAATTACATGCCAGGTACAACCAACCCTTTGGAAGTGCCAGGATTTACCTGCTCAAACTGATTAGCTGGTAAACACATTCTAATCCTCACCTAGAGACCTCCATCCTTCCATATGACTACCACGCCAGCACAGCTGGAACCCAAGGATTCTTCCCACAGATTTGCTCTCCTGTAACACTACCATAGCTACATGGCCTCAAATACTGGAGACAACTTTGCACCTGGGGCTCACAGAGACTTCAGTGTGTTCCTTCCTGTTGAAGGAATGGATCAATGTTGCCTGTAAACACTGTTAATTACTGAAAACTAGAGCAGTCAAGAACTGGTGCAATGTAAGAAAGGTAAAAAATTTTCCAATTTCTTTGAAGATTTGCCAGCAAAGCTTGACAATTTAAAGCATTCCACTTTGTTCTTTTCCCTTCATCACTGGCTCATGGGACAAAAAAAAAACCAATTAAAAAAACAAAACAAAAAAAAAAAAAAAAAAAAAAACAAAAAAACCAAGGAGTAAAGAGAGGAAAAAGATCTAACAAGGCAGAAGAATCCCCTTCTGTATTCCCTTCATCTTCCAAACAACTGGTATTGTTTTTCCAGATCTCCTTCTCAAAATCTTCCTGGAATTCAGTCTCTCACCTGAAGCTATTTCTCATTCCTACTACTACAGCTCATCATAACTTAGGGATTTCCAGTCTGTGGTCCAGAGGGCTGGGAGGTGGATGATGGGCTGAGAATGTTCTGTGCCTTGACAGCAATCTGGGCCTTATTGTCATTTTGTCCAACTTCAACTTCACTTTGATTTCACAAAGAAAAACCAGCTGACAGGAGATTTATGTTCTTTCACATAATTGTGGGGGTTTTTTATTGTTGGGGTTTTTTTGTTGTTTGTTTTTTTTTTTTTTTTTAAGAAGGTAAAAAAACCCATGGAAAAGTTTCTAATTGCTACTTAGGCAATTGTGCAGTGAGGTCACCATACCCAGACTACAAGTGGGCTAAGATGCTCAAGCAATAGACTTTATATGATCTCTCCTTCTCTGTTAAATGAAACACAAAGCAGGAGTGTCCATACAATAATTAACTATAAGAGGAACAATCTAATACATTTCAACATAAAGTGGTCACTTATAGTCTTGGCTCATAGGAGATTTGAGAGATGAATTAATGAGGAACTCCTGTTTTAATAAATTTTCTGCCCTCAGTCACTACTTTCTAAGACTACCTACAGCTGTGAAGATTGGGGAAGGGGTAAACTAAGACTTGACTAGAAATTGTGCTTACAGTATCATTAGAGTTGGCTGGTTTCTCTTCTCTCTCCCCAATAAATCAGAATGTTAATATTTCCTTTCCTACAGCACTCATGAAAATGGAGGTAAGTGCTATGCCTAATTTCATGAAGTGAAGGAAATAAATTAAACTATCAGCAGACAGATTAGTTTATCAAGAGAAATTTTCTTTAGGCACAATAAAACTTTTGATTTACACAAGTGAAATATGGCAAGTCAGTCAAAGAACAGCCACCTGTTGAACCAGAGCTCTTTATCACTTCAGTGGAACCAACCAAGCACAAACAAAACCAATAAAAACCAGTGTCAAAGGTGCATGTTAATGACACCAAAAACGATAAAATTCCTTTCTTTCACCTTATCCTGAAAGTTGGAATTTGCTGTGATGCACTTGACTGCCTTCCAAGACATGCAACTAAGGCAGCCTTACTTCAGAGAATCACAGACTCTTTGGGGTTGGAGGGGACCTTAAAGAGCATCCAATTTCAGCCCCCTGCCACAGACAGGGACACCTGCCACTATCCCAGCTTGCTCCAAGCCTCATCCAGCCTGACCTGGAACACTTCCAGGGATTCAGGGGCAGCCACAGTTTCTGTGCCAGGGCCTCCCCACCCTCACAAGGAACATTTTCTTCCTCATATCCAATCTAAACCTCCCTCCTGTCACTTGGAAGTTCTTGTCCCTTGTCCTGTCACTCCAGGCCCTTGTCAGGAGTCTCTCTCCATCTTTCCTGTGGCTCCCTCCAGGCACTGGAAGGCCACAATGAGGTGACACCAAAGCCTTCTCCTCTCCAGGCTGAACAATCCCAGTTCTCCCAGTCCTTCAAACTGTCTTGCTAAGTCTCACCAAGAGTATTTGCTACATCAGTGTCTGGTAAGAAACAGCCTTTACTCCACTAAATGGCAATGTGCTTTAATACCTGTCTGTACCAGCCATGGCTCTCACTGCTGAATGACTGCATCCCACAGAGAACCTCATATGCTGAACACAAAATTCCCTTATAGTTCCAGATTTTACAGCTTGTTAAATTATACTTTTAATTACTGTTAAACAGGCTTCATTCTACATATCCAGTTCCTACTGTTTGAAGAAACAGGTACTCCCACTAAATCCCTAATTTGTTCTACTTCCCTGCTCTGCAAACACCACAGAGCACAGAACAGAGGAATCTAACTTCAAGAAACAGCTGTCTTTAAACAATGCAGTGCAATGCTTTTGTCTGGGGAGCTACTAATGTAAGCTCTCCTCTTCATACAGGACTCAGCAGGATAAAAATTAGTGACATTTTAAGTGGAACAATTCTTTCATCATCAGGCTGATATTTGGCTGCCTTTCTGGTTGCCTCCCTTATAAGGCACCAGCAACAGGGAAGGGCAGGGAACACATTATGCAACTGTTCATTGTAAAAAGTAATTAAAACAAATTTTAAGAAATGCCCATAATAAACATTTTTCCAATATACAAACGACAAAAGGAGCCTGATGCCATTGGTCTAAGGTCTGCCATTTCTACTTGGCTAATCTGGGGAAAGGAAATTTCTCCTCAAAGGTAATGTTTCACCCCAGTTTTCATGGGAAAGAGAAGAACACTGAAGCCTGTGAACTACCCCTGCCTTCTCCAGAGTCTTGGTCAAATCTAGCTAATCAGTCAAAGAGGCAGCTCTGCACTGGGTAATAAAGGGGTAATACTGGGACACCTGCAACCTGTCCCCTCCTCTGTGCACAGGTGTGATCCATGGAAATCTGAGACATGTAATTCAAAGTTCAGCTTCAAACAAGGGTAAAGGGATTCTGTGGTGAGGCCTTCCACATCTTGGCTGGTTTCTGGACAACAGCCCTCCTGCAGACACGGAAATATCCTTTGGAATTTACCTATCAGTTCAGCTGCACGTAGGTTTTTACTAGTGAAGTCATAAAAACACTGAGACTTTCTACCCACAAGTCTCCAAAGTGGCAGTGATCTGGCAGGAAGAGGCCCCATCTGCCTTTCTCAGATATCCTGGAGGAAGCTCATGGCACAGCACTAGCATGGCAGAGAAGCTGTCTCCCTCTCTGTTGCATCAGGGACAGGGATATGGAGCCTGCAGCACCAGCAGATACACCTGTGACAAGCTGCTCCTGCCAAGCCCCTCTCCTCTGCTCTTTCTGCCTTCAGCAGCCATTCAGGGTACTTGGGTGTCTTACTCCTGGGATGACTTTCATCTTTCAACTTTCTGGGAAGGCCAAGGTTTCCATCCAAGTGCTTGTCTGGGGATGGTCAGCTGGCTTTTGTTTTCCTGCCAGGAGATTTAATTGCTAAAATACCCGGGCACATTTTATAAACACAGTATTTAATGTGACATTATACACAGTGCTCTCAGAACTGTAAACATCTTTTACAATAAACTCTTTATTACATGGAGTATAAAAAGGTTTCACGACCTTTTGTCTGGTCAAAGATAAGAAAAAAATTTTTTGTTTCCCCTTCTGTGGAAAGAAAAGGTCTCTGCTAAGACTGCAGCTCCTCTACAGCATGCCAGTGATCACAGGCTCAAACTCTGGAACATAAGAGACATAGTTAATATAAGCTGCAATACAGTAAGCACTCCTCTCCCATACAGATCCGAGTTATCCCTTGACTTCCTCCCTCCCATTCATTCTGTCACCTTTGATAAACTCTATCTGTTTGCACAACCTGCACACACCAAACTATTACTTCATCTTGGCTGTTCCATGTTACTGAAAGGTGAATAGTTGATTCCCTTTTTACTGCTTCAGGACATTCTCACTCTTGTGAAATCCCATAAACCCAGACTACCATTTTAACCAACCACTGCTCCTTTTACTAGTAAAAACATAAAGACAAGTGGTCCTTAGACAATCAAAATCCCATAGTAGTCTTCCAAATTCTAGGTGACTCTTTCCATCACACTCTGATCAATTATAACTCTCATAAAACCATGGGTCAGCTAACAAATTTGCAAGTTTGTAGGTATAAATATTAAAGGCATACAACACAAAGTAAGTTTCAAGTCTACAGTTCAAACCAGAATATAAAATCCAACACCTAAAATTACCAAGGAATCAGAAAATCAGATATTTGAAGCATAAAAATTAATATTCTTTCCTGATCCACTGCTTTCCTTTGCTTTTTTCATCTGTAAAAAGTATTTAATGAGATATCAAGGCACGCCTTACAAGATTACCTAATTTCACAACTAAGGCAGTACTAACTACAACTGCTTATTTTAATGCTTCCCACTGATCAAATTCTTTATGACAAGGAAATGGAGTTTTTTCTTGATCATTTATTTCTTCCCCTACTTCCTGTTTTGTTTTATATGGTTAAGAGGAAAATATTCTACTACTTCCACATGCAAATATAGGAGCAGTGGGACTGCCAGAAGTTATTCTGTAGTTTTTAACTACAGACTTGCAGGATTTTCTGTACCAAGTAAATTATAAAGACTGCTCTGCTGCATTTGACAACTAATTTCTGAGTCTTCAAGACAAGACTCCGTCACCTTAAATACAGTTCACTATTTAAATTCATAACACGAAATAAATAGTTCTGATTTCCTACCCCACAATAATAAATTGGCTTACCTCAGTGTAACAATTTTTTGCACAACAAAAACTGTTATTCAATCACCATTCTTTGAAAAATTCTGCACCAACCCATCTCAAAAATTAGTCTCCAGTTATTTATCAAACCCATATTTTCAAGCCACAGCAATGCAATTACCACTAGTGGCAGGTCTGCTCTAAGTGCAGCTATATGTTGAAATAAGCAAAAAGAGAAGATTAAATGATTTTGTGGACAATTGTATGTTTGATTTATGTCAACTGCCATTACCCTAAGACACAAAGCCTCTTTCTGGGAGGCTAAAAGCAAACCATTTACCATATAATATCAGCTTAGCAGGCTTTGTGCTGATGAATACTGCATTCAGAGAAGTAATTCGTTTCATTGCAATTTCCACGTCTACCCTGCATCTCCTGGAATACAAATATCACAACTGGCTTCCTGTTTTAACTAAAGCTCAGCTTAAACTTGGTGGGAAGAAGAACATTTTTATTGGAATAAACCTGGACTGAGCAAAAACTGAATCTGTAGAGAGAAGATAAGGTTTGAAAGCAAGACAAACCCACAGGCTGGACAGATCCAGCGGACACACACAGTGACTAAGCTCCTTGTGGTCACCACAGGATTCAAGAGCCATCCCAAACTACAGCAGTAACCTAAATGATTACAAAATCTCCTACCCACCATTCCAACTCTGGGGACAAAATGACAGATGAGCCAAGGGAGGCTACACACAACTCCTGAGAAAGAGCAGGTAAGCAAATCCCAGCCACATGCACTGAGCTCCAGTGGGGCATCCCATATTGTTCCAATTCTGGATAGTCCCACCAGGGACTCCACTGCACATCAGACCCCCCGAGGTCAGCACCAAAAAGCTCAAACAAGCAGGTCCACAACAGATCATCTGACAGAAATCCAAAATTTCTGTTCTGGGAACACTCCCTCACCAAGAACACAGGCCTGCCCCAAGTCCACTGCAAGTTAATGATGGGCTGTGGGTTTATTGTTTGTTTTTTTAACACAGACTAACTTTCTGGGGAAAAAAATGCAGAAGGAAATAAAGCATGATACCTGTCCCCTGTAAATATTTGCTTCTGAATTCTGCTTAGCTAGTGGCTTGAGATTTGTCTTCCCCTGAAATGTTTGAGAAATAAATATTTAGAATTTTTTAAAGCTCTGTTAAGCAAAAATATTTGAATTGAACATCCAGTATGCCATGTACATTATAAAAAACAAATGAGTTCACAGAGCTATGCAAATTTGACTTTTCCTATCCAAGACATTTCTTGACAAAGACAGCAAAACATGTCTACATGTGGCACAGAAGGTAAAATTGAAGCAATTCTATTGGATACAGTAACAGATTTCTCAAATGCACTGAGGATGCCCAATGATCATCACCTCTCAGGTCAGTGACCCGTGGGCTCCTATTTCTTTGCACTCTTCAGAGTAAAATTAAAGCTGATATTCTTTCATTCCTGAAGGATAAGGAACTAAAACAACTTTTCACATTCCTGTGTATATTCAGGCATCTTTTATGGAGCAGGCACAACAACTTAGCGAGATTTATTAGCGTTATAAACACTCATAAAAAAGATTCCTCTGCTTTAAGTGACTTTAAAAAACTGTAATCAAAACACTGAATCAGCACACCTGACAAACCCCAACATCTAGAGTCAAAAAAACCCCCACCGCTCTCCAAAAAGAAGGCAGAAGCAAAACTAATACATTCCACCAAGTATCACACCGAAAAAGTATGCTTAAAAAAAAAAAAAAAAATCAAACGTCGGCATTGCTTTTGATTCAGAGGCTACAGCACGGCTCATTTATTCCCAGCCTGGATTTTGCAAGAGGAAGCAGGTACATCAGCGGAGGCACGCGTGTCAACTCTGCTATTCTAACCCAAGGCGTTCCAGACCGAGTAAAGCCAAACAACAACTGCGAGACCTCTGTAAGTTCTCAGCACCTAACTTTTACCTGAGTCAATGAGAATCGTCCCAAGACACACAGCACCAGCGGGACAGCCGAAGCACGGGGGCCTCAATTCCGGCTCGGCGGAAGGTTTGGGATTTGCTCCTCCCGCGAGTGGAAACTTGTGAAGGTTGTTTGCTTTTCTAAGCGCATTACGGAGATCATTTCGTCCCTTTATTTATTTATTTCTAAAGAGGGCAGGACACCCTTAAGCCCAGAGCCACGTTCCGTAGCACGAGTGCAGCCCAGCCCTGACCCTCCCGGCGGGGTCTCCGCGCAGCCCCGGCCCCGCTCCCCGCACCGGGCTCACCTCTGTCCCCGCACCGACACCCCCGGGGCAGGGGGACAAGTCACCCCGGGGGCAGCGAGACGAGCCACAAGTCACCCCGGGGGTAGAGGGACGAGGCACCCGAGGGGCAGGCGGGCGAACTGCCCCGCAGCCCAGAGCCGCCCCCGACCGTCCCCGCAGCCGAGGCTGAGGCTGCGCTCCCACAGCCTCCCGGCGATGGCTGCTCCTGCTGCCTCACGGTGTGGGGGGGAGGAAAGAGGGAAAGCAGGGGGAGATTCCCAGTCTCCAGCGGCAGCGTGCCAGGGCTGTTCCCGCGGACAGCGCCGGAGCGGAGGGTTCCCGGCTCCCCTCAGGACCCGGCTCGCCTCAGGACTCACCTCCCGCCCGGTCCGAGCGCGGCGCCGCCCCCGCGCTAATGGCAGCGGGCGGGCCCGCGGCGGGGGCCGATGTTTACCCGCCGGCTCTCGCGAGAGCCGCGCGCCGCCGAGCCCCGCGCCGCCATTGGCCGCGGCCGCCGGCGCGCCGCCCCCGCCCCGCCCCGCCCCGCCCCGCCCCGCCCCTTGGCACCCGCCCCGCCCAGCCCCGCGTCCCTCACAGCGGCGTCCCGCCATGGGGCGGGCACGGCAGGGAGCGGCGGGGCAGCCGGCGGTGCTTTCTTGCTCCTGCGGGAGCGCACGGCTCTGGACTGTGTCCAGACGGTTCTGGGATATCCCCAGCCAGGGAGACTCGCCATCCTCTCCGGACTCGGTCACTGCCCAGGACAGAAGTTGTGCCTCCTGTCAGTGGAATCCCCTGGGCTCAGTCCTTGCCCGTGGCTCTGGGGTCATTGCTGGGCCCTGGAGCAGAGCCTGGCCCTGCTCTGCCCCTCCCTGCACACAGGGACACCCAGGGCTCAGGGCCCCTCTCAGCTGGGGCTCCTCTCCAGCCTGGACAGCCCCAGCTCCCTCAGCCTCTCCCTGCCATGGATGCTCCAGGCCCTGAATCATCTCTGCAGCCTCTGCTGGCCCCGCTCCAGGAGCTCCCTGTCCCTCCTGTCCCCCTCCAGCCCAGCATACACCCTGGCACTCCACAAGCTGTGCCAGTCAGGATTCTCTGAAGGGCTCTGGTTGAGACAGGTCTCACAGTCAGGAGTTGAACTGGCCTCAGCTATGCAGAAAGCAAATCTGCAAGCTCAGATTGGAGGAATGACAAAGGACAATCATCTGCTTCCATCACAACATGGAGCATGTGGAAGTGAGGGAAAGTTTCTCAATGTCATCACTTGACTAGGAGAGTTGCTGGTGAGGAGGACTTAACTGATAGATTTGATTTATTTTACCTCATTAGTCTTTATGTAGAGATAAGGAATTTAGGAGTTCTGTACACTAAAGCAGATTTCTTGCCCAGAAACCTTACAGCTTCAGGATCTACAGGCAGACCCACAGAATCCACCATGGACCTCCCTGAGCACTGTGAACCTGCCTGCTAAGTCCAGGTTTTGAAAGCAATAAATTTTGTAGGTTTGAAATAACAGAAGCCTAAAATTAGCATGTTTTAACTTGAATGAGGTGCAGGAGTACTTACTAAAGAGACTGACCATCCTTTGGGACATCTGAACTCTGGTCCCACATTTGAAACCTGAGGTAATGATGTGCACTCACATTCACCATGTTGGAAGCATGGACATGTAATCCAGAAATACAATTAGCAAGAGGGGAAAAGGCACTCTACGATAAATAAATTCAAAATAAACTGGTTATGGATCTAGAAAAGTGGTATTTCACTAAATGCCACTAAAGCTCTCTTCCCAGAGCAAAAGTCCTTCATAACCTGTGTAACAGTGGCCAGTGGGAGTGACAGACATCCTTTCCCCCAGCAGGAATGGGGACTGGTTTTGACTGGGGATTTTGGCTTTTTGTGAGTTGTGAGCTTTGGTTTCAGTACCTCACTCCTGTCTGCTGCCACAGGGAAGTCGGGGGAGGAAGGTCAGTCTCGGAGAGATGATGAAGCCCAGCTGTGACAGTGAAAATGGAATGAATGAATATTCACAGCGTGACGTTCCAGTTCCTGCCTTGCTGCTGGTGCTCCTCTGGTGGGTCCTGCCAGCACAGCAGATGGCAAGCACTGAAAGGCTCCTGTGCCAGTGGAAAATTACTGAGTTTTGTTGGTCCTGTGCATGTATGTGGATGTGCGAGGGGGGAAGTGGGGCAAACTTCCATTTATTTAATAATTTTCTAGAGAGAAAGGGAAACAAACAGCTCCCTAAGACTACAAAAATTACTGGCATATAAAGAATCAGTCTCTTGTTTTAGAGGAATGAGGCATGTCTGTTTGCATTTCAAGTTTTCTGTATGATTCCATATAACTTTTCTCATAAGTCAGGATTGTGAATTTTTCTAAATAAAAGTGCAATTAAAAAGAGAATAATTTAATAAAAGCCCTGGCTGTTGCTTAACATACCTATGGAAAAACTGAGTATTAATGTCTCTATTTTTATGTGGCCATAAAAGTATTTATGTTAGCGGACATTCCATTGCAAAACACATAGTTATTTTAATTTTTCTAATTTTAAATACATGTTTTTAACAGAGCTGTACACATAGAAGGTTATCTCACTGCTATAAAAGTCTGATTAATGGGTTTGGCGCTGTTGCAGTTGAAGTTAGTGGGCTGGTGCCTCGTGAATATTTGAGCTTGTCCATAGTCTTTGAAGGTCTGCACAGCTAAAGAAACTTAAAACCACATGCTCATCCTGGAAGGAACCGTGGCAGAGCCAAACCTATAGTGTCTGTGCGAGCAGATGAAATTTGTTGGTGAAGGAGAGCTGACAGAAATATCTAAGGTTTTACCCCAAGCTGTGACACAGTGTAACCATTACCAACAGCCCAATAAACTTTTACTTCTGTCTATTTCCAGAGTTAGCCCCTAATATACAAACATTCACCGCGTAGAAGGGCAGCAGCTCTTTTAAGCTGCCAGGCATAGGAGTTAGACAAACATTTTGAAACAAAATCTTTGTTCTGAGCGTGCAGACTTCGGCAGTGTGCTGTCCCAGCCCCGCAAGCTGTGACAAGCAGCCAAGGTCCTGCGCCCTCTGCTCCGGCGGCCCCGGCTGCAGCAGCAGCAGCAGTGGGATCCACCCCGGGGCGCAGCAATTAAAGGCAAACACAAAAGCCCAAATACCTCTTGTCAAATTCCACCGAACCTCTGAAGCCTTCAAAAAACTTAGGGGAACGTCTGTGGCAAAGCAAAACAGTGTTGTCCTCGTTATTGTAGTTCAGAAGAGGGAGAGCTTGTCAGAGAAAGGGCATTTATGTGAGGGTTTGACATTGCTTTCTTTGCAGTCAATTGGTGTGACAAATCCAAATTGCTGTATCGGAGTCATGCTGGAGATGTCTCTTGGAAAGATTCAAAGGGGGTTTTAACCATGAAAGCCCCTTCTCAGCATCAGAAATAACCTAGAAATGTTTAATTCACAATTAGTTTGCATCTAACTACCTAATCAACATTTAGGGATCAATTCTGATTTTCCACTCTTTCTTACTGTTTTCCTAATATAGTCCAGGTATATTTGCTAAGAATAAGCCAGAAAAATTCCATCACACTTAGGATTGGTCAGGAAATAATGCACAGCTAGGTAAGCATAGTGCAAGCCATTCAGAAACATTCCCACAAACTTTCTACTGGTTTATTATGACCCTTTTTGCTGCTGTTGATTCTACTTGTAATTCAAATTTTACTTGTAGCTCCCTGATCTGTCTGAATAACAGAAGTCTATATTTTTTATATTCAACAGGGAGAAGGCCAGGGAAAAAAACAAAACAACAATGCTTCAATCTGTTTTATGACACTTCAGCATTGTGCTGTTACACGATTCTGATAAGATTTCACACCTGCTGAGTGCACTGTAGATCTTCAGTTGCTTGATTCCAGTGGGGCACAGTAGTGAATCAAATGTTCAGAAAATGCTGCAGCATAGACAAAAATGTAATTTCTTAATAGGTGGAATGCAAATTTAAAGGAAGGCACATATGGTCATACTTCACATGCAGTGTTTCACAGTTGAATTAAAAAGTTAAGATCTTGGGTTTGCAAACTCTTGAAGAATGAGACAACTCAGAAATTTGGGTTTACTTCTGCAAGATCATTCATAGAAGTAACTGCTCACACAGTTGTTTCCTGCCATGCTACATCTTTAGGAAATCATCATCAATATTTAAAAATACCTAATGACATCAGAATGTCTGCACTGGTTCAGAGCTGAGCTCTGTCTCAGTCACATTTGTGTCTTCCTGGTGATCATGGCCTGACATCTAGGGAAAAGGAAAAATGGAAAAAATTCACTAAGTATTCCTTTAAAACCCTCTCACCCTTCACCTATCCTGAGCCTGATGCTGTCTGTTTAAGTAATAACTCCAAGGGTTTTGCTCTTCCAAATGCTTGTGCAGCCTGGAAACATCTTGTATTCCTAGCACATGTGTGAATTCACCTCCTTTAGCTTGTGCTGAGCCTGGTTCTGAGAGCATCTTGATGTGGATCCTGATTTTGCTACCAGCACAGGTGATGGACTGTGAATCTATGCCCATCCTGACAGTGCTACTCTTTTTTGCATATCCTGTTCCTCCTTAGTTTTCTTTATTCCTAGCCTGGAAGCCATTCCATACTCTCATCAGTCATGTTGCCATGTTGCAATTTCTATTACATTTTTGGAAGGAAAGGAACCAGAATTTCACCATTCAAAGTGTGGGCAAAACATGAATTTAACCAGGGGGATATAATTTTTGCTTCACGTCTTAATCTAGAGGCAGAACACATCATTTGCTATGCATTTTAAAACAGAAAAAAAGTTAAATGATGTCAGCAAATAAGTAATATTAGTTCAATTTTAAAAATGAGGTGCCTTTTGAGGGTATTTGAAACAATCCAGCTCTGTTCCATACAGGCAACCACAGCCTGTTCTACATCCACACCCTTTCTGAGAAAGTTCTAGTTTATACTTTCCTGAAAGCCCAGATAAATTTCTTTATATTAATAGCCTCTATGTCACAGGGAAACCATTTATATTTCCATGTGTATAGTTTAAGGAACAAAGCAACTCATTCAGCTCTACAAAATCAAGGAAATTGGTATAGTCACCTTACAGACTGTCAACTCATATCCTGAACATCTTAGCAACTCCCAGAAGCCCTTCCAAAACCAGGATTTCGCCAATTTTCAATACCATTGAAATGACTTCTTTCCTATATAAGTAGTATTATTTTTTTTTAACATGAATTTCTGGCTTGGCTGTGACTTTTGCAGGCAATTTGGAACCCACAGCATAGTTCTTCCTGGCACAGAGATACCAGATTCCTCAGGCAGGAGTTACGGATGTGACAAATTTGATTAGTTTTGTAAGCAATTAAAATATTTATAGCTGAGTTCTCTTAAACAACGTCATCTCTTAAAATATTATTCCTGGATTCTCCTTGGAGAAAATCCTTGCTGGACTTGCAAGAGACATATTTAGCACATGATATTTTTCCATAAACAAAAAAACATGGAAAGTCTGGAACAAAACAGTTAACAAATGCACTAACTAATAATAACTATTTTAATTAAGGAAGCTCAGTATTATTCATCAGTTAGCACAGTAAGCATTGTCCTTTCTTTAAAATTCCAGAGAAAAATGAAGGCAACAATTTTCCCAGGGATAATGTACTAAACAAAAATACTCATGCTTTTCAGACATCTTATTCTTAGTCAATATATTTGATCTGTTCTTACACTGGTTCAGCAGTGATCATATACTTTTTTCTTCTTAGCAAAGATTCTCTGCAGATTCTTTGCTAAATCCATAGATTTTTTCACATTATCCTCAGACATGGGAGATCATTGTGTGTTGCAAGCTTAACCACATAGTCTGTCTTCTTACTCAACATTTGCTTCCTATATGGTGATCAAGTGCAGCTTTTCTGTCTGACATAAAGCTCTCAAAATAAATTAGGGAAAAAGGAAACTGGAACAAGATGTAAACAAAATGATGCAACATGCTGTTACATTCTGTTCCCTGTTTTTCGACCCTAATGCATCTATTTTAGGGCCTGATACTGAAGTGCCAGGAGCTGTCCCAGTGAACACAGCTTCTGGAAGAGCCTAGGGAGAGAATGTTCTTGCTTGGAAGGGCTGGCTGGCATCACAGCCTGGTGTAGCTGACACAGGAGAAGCAAGGACAGCAAAACAGGGACAGGATGCACAGAGACTGACTTGCCTGACTGGAACTGGAGCTGCCATGTCTTCTGATGTAACTCAGAACCCCACACTTCCGTCACAGAGCACAGTCTGGCTCTGGTCCCACAGAACTGGGCTGAAGTAACAAGCTGTCCCTCTTGACGCCTCATGGATTGGTGGTCAACTGCAGGAGAGTCAAAACCTGTGGCTGCAGAGTCTGTAGCTCAATGTATGGAGCCAGTATGGGAGATAAGAGCATGGATTACAAGGGAAGGGGATAAATCTCAGTAGGGCTGTGAAGAAGCACTTCTGGAGCCTTGAAAGGTTTGTGCAAAAAGGACTGGTATAAGCTTAGACCATAAGCTTTGTGTTCAGGCACTCCATTGGTAACATGAATGGTCCAGCTGTACCTCAGAGGAGCTGCATGGAAGGGAGGAGAGTTTGGTGAGGGAAGAGATCAGAGCAATGGGCAGAGATAACCTGAGAAAACCACAGGTCCAAGGATCAAGGAGCAGGACTGCTGTTTCTGTGGTGGAAGAAGCAAGCACAGTGTAAAGGGACCACCAGAAAGAACATGGGAGGTTTTTCTAACTCAAAGTTAAGCTAATCCAAGGTTAGGGAAGCACTAAAAATCCTTAAGGGCTCAAAAACCATAAATCAGCTCTCCTAAACTTTCACAAAATTCACAGAACCATGAGCCTGGAAAAAAAGGAGATGGTGGTGATGAAATCCCAGGGTTTAGGTAAGCGCTTTGGTTATTTAATCTTTTCTGCCTTGTTCCCCCACTACTCTCCATTTCAGTGGAATAATTGAAAGCCTGAAAACTCCATCCTAAATACTCTCACAGAGATGCAACCCCTGCTCTGCTGCATTCTTGGTTTACATTTCCAGTCTTTTCACTCACTGTCTTCCAACTTCATTGCCTAGAGCCTTCCCTGTTCTCTAAGTTCACTTAGCAGTACCTGACTGTTCCTACTGCATTTCCCCAACCACTGACAGCCTGGCAGAGGTTCTCCTCTGTTTCCAGGGGCTGTGAAGCATGTTCTTGTCATGCCTTTCATCACTGGCTCTTTTTACTGTACAGGATAGGGGGTGTTCTTTGTGTTGTTTGCTATTTGTTAACAGCAGAAGTCTGTTCTAGATTTTTAATGCTAATCTGATCTTCAGTGACAAAGTTGCAGAAAGGACATTGCTCCAACCTAGACACCAACCAGTGAACTCTGGTTCTGCTACACAAGGAGAGAGAGAAAACTCTGCAAAACTAGAGCTGTCAGCTCTTGAGGTCTGGGTATTTCTCACACACCAATGAAATGCAGAAAAAATCTTCAGGGTTAAAAAATGATAGTTCTCCATTTGTCAAAGGTTTTGGCTTAGCTACCTTTAGCACCTAATGGGAAGCAGGAGATTCTAGGCAAAACATTTCAAAAACAAAGTGTAAGTCTCATTTGAAATGGGGGTTTAAGAGCTATTTTTCCATGTCTCACACAATCACTATAAATATACAGAAAATTAATTCATTTTTAGGAGAAGATTAATTGTTTAGCTGATGAGGTCTTATTAAGCTGTCAAGAATCGGTTCTCAGTTGACAGAAATATTATGGGATTCCTGTCCATTAATCTGTCCTAGTTACAAACACATCCACACACAATTACAATTCAGTAATTGAATCTGGCACACGAAGATGTGAGTGCACTGCCCTAACCCAGCAAAATCTCTGGCACTCTGTAGTTTTAATGTCAATAAAGAACACATACCTTCTCCCATTCATCCCCCTGAAGGTTTCCAGATGGAGCACCAACAGCTCTGACAGCTTCCCAACAGCTTTGGCATTCCAGCAAGAGTTTTCAAAGGTTGCTAAGGAGACAGACTGGTCAATCATTGCATCTGTATGTCAACCCCGTGTGAAATTGAGCCAATTACCCTTTGAAGACCAACCTACTAAATGGGATGACATTTTGGAGGCTCACCTGTGTTGCAGGCAAAGTTTGCTGTGTTAGCAACATCTGCCCAATTTAGCCTAGGGATTTGTTCAGGCAGCATTTTCTGCCACTTTTCACTGTAAAAAAAAAAAAACAACAACAAAACAAACTCTGTAAACATGCTGTAATTTCCTTTTTCCTCCTTTTCTTTGTGAAACTTGCTTGGTTGCCGTTCTTTTTCACTACCAAGGTAATTGCAAGCATAAATTCTGTAAGTAGCCTTTTCACTTTTAATATACCACAACTGCACCCTGGAATATAATGATCTAAGCACAGTCTCCATCTGCAGAAGAGAAGAAAGTGTTTTCAAGCTAACAAAATAGCTACAAACTTAATGCAGCCTCACACTTGTTTAGACTACTAATGAGGGAGAGCAGGGAAAGGAAAACAATTCTGTTCCATTCCACTTATCTTGTGGGCTTGGATCTTTAAATGAAAATAATCCAATTAATTGTCACAGCATGAAGAAAGTAGTTGGGTCTGATAAAAATGAGGCAGAACCCTAAAGAAAAAAATGTATGTTTAAAGTCTTAATTTAAGCCAACAAAAGATCTGGTTCCCATGGACTGGTTCCAGAGCCTTCTGTGCATTGTCCCTGAATGGGTCCAATGTCACAGAGAGGTAGAGCAGTCAGCTGGGGCACATTACACAGGACCAGTTGGACCAGTTGTGTAATGCTGGATCTCTCTGGCTGTCCTCTTGGGTGGAATTCTTCCAGAGCCCTCAGGAGCACAGAGCTCTGTGCACCAATGGAAGCAGAGCAAATAATTAAGCCTGCAGTGCTGGAGCTTGCTGTGGAGAAAGGCCACAGGGGGCCCAGGGAAGAAAAGCTTTTTAAAACTGCATCAAACATCAAATCCCCGGAACTCTGTTCTTACCCACCCAGTAACCACTCAAGGATCTGCCATGTTTTTCAGAAGCACAGCAATAAGCTGCCAGCAGGGTGTCAGTGGAGCTGGAGCTGCCAAAGCCATTTCTCAGGCTCTCCAAGGAAGAAAATGTTAATCAATGTACTCATTTTTCTTCCTCCACTGTAATTAGCCATGCATGACCACAGCTTGACCACCTGAGTTAACTCAGAACTGTGGAAAAAATCAGTGTACTCAGAAAGATTACTGACAAAAGAGAGTAGCTATGGAAGGACAAGAAGCAATCAAATATCTGGCCTGGTTTGGTGAGGGTCAGAGAAACAGTCAGGTGATAGGGAGTGCATACAAAAAGGTATAAGCATGGACAAAAGCTCTCTTAGGTTTCTATGGTTTAATTAGTCTCCTGTCTCCCTGGGACAGCAGCATTCCTTAGTAAAAACCATAGCTCCAAGGCTATTTTCAAAGATATTGCATATATTAGAGTTCTTCTACTCACTGGAAATTTTTTAATCAGCTGAACTAACTAGGAAACCCTGCTCTTTCATGAGACTCCTTCCAGAGAAGCTGTGGCTGCCCCATCCCTGGCAGTATCCAAGGCCAGGTTGGATGGGACTCTGAGCATCCTGGGATAGTGGAAGATGTCCCTGCCCATGGCAGGGGGGTGGAATGAGATGTTGTTTAAGGTCCCTTCCAACCCAAACCATTCTGTGATTCTTTTCCACACAGAGGTGGGAGAATGACCCATGGAGCAACTGTAAAATCACAATTGAAATCTTTATTTCTGCACCCTAAGTATTGGCTACTAAGAAAACATCATGGCAGTGAATATGGAGAGGAAAAATGCAAAAAATTTTGAAAGCAAACAGCAGCCAAATTCTTCAGAGAAGCTGGAGAAATTTTCATCAGAAGAAAATATTTCAGAGGTGAACAACTGGTCAAATGGTTGAAGGGGGAAAAGAATATCTTAACTCACTTTTCATAAATGTTTGTTGCAATAAATAAGATCTGGAAGTTTACACCAACAAGATAATAACATGAAAAATGGCAGAAATACCACCACATCACGTTTACCTCCTAGTTTAAATGGAATTACTCTCTAAATTCCCTTCTGGATCTGTCTGTGCCTGTGATGTGGAGCACAGCAACACTGGCTGATAGGGACTCTGCAAATCATTATGTCCAAGCACTCACTTGAACTGGGGCTGCCACCAACTCTACAATGAGTTGTCTTGTCTAGCAAGGTCCTGAAAACCTCCAAGGACATCTACTGCAGTGTTTTTCTATCCTCCCACTAAAAACATCCTAATGCCCAGTATGGACTACCCAGAAGAGTCTGTGGCCTCCACATCTTCATGTACCATCTTACAGTGCTGAGAATTTGGCTCTTCTTTGGCTTGACATTTTTGTAGCTCCTCTCAAAGCAGTTTTGTTTTCTTTTTAATTCATCATTTTTTAATGATTATGCTACTTCACAGGATGCATAAACTGCTCTGTGATCCTCTCTGTAACTGGCAGTGGGGAATGGGTCTCTACACAAGGAGTGTTTGCTTACCCTGTGGCTGTTTTCAGGAGGAGAACACCCAGTGTGGTCCAAGGACATCAGTCAGAGAGAGGATAGTAGAATGATCCAGAGATATTGTTTTTTCTTTAGGATGAAATGCCTTATTTTCATTTGGAGGCATTTTTATTCCATATTTCAAACCTATTAATCAACTGGTAAACATTTAAACCTCATAGCTGGGACTGTGAGTTGCTTCTGCAGCTGATAATCTTCAATCAGCAGTGGCCATCAAAGGGGCATTGGCTATAATCTCTAATAGCTCTGAGCATATCTGTAGACTAATTTTTCTACATTCTGTAAGAGTCACACTGCTCTCATCTTCTGTGATCACCTGGAAGCTTTCTGGAGAGCTCTAGGACTGGTGCAATGTATTCCTGTTAAACCATCTGGCTGAGAGATCTTTTTTTCCCCTAGAAGTTGTACTGGAGTCTGAGTTTAGAGCTCTTGATGGCACACTGAATGTTGCATAGATTTAGTCTGGCCTTTTATTGCCTTTTATTGACCATTAGAGGTTTTCTGGCAATGGCATGCTGGCACTGAACTGCTGTCAATGTGCTCCTTAGGCTGCCCCTGAGGGTGGTTTTTCTTTCATCTTGTTTTATGTGATTCTGCTTTTTTACATGATTTTTTGTTAGACAGCATCAGTTGCTGCCAAAACAGGCACAAAACATACTTTGCAGTAAGCAGGTATTTAGGTGAAACATTTGGTGAAAGTGGGCTTCACTGAACAGTTCTGCACCCTGAGGTTTGGGGTGCTTTGGGCAAAACCCAAAACTGTGACTCTCCATGCTAAGTTCAGGTGTAGTAATAGAAGATTTATCACAAGAGATGCTGATCAGAGTGTTCTGCTTCTTCCTCCCCTCTCTGGAAGGACCTATTTTATTACAATAATGGTAAAATAATTCCTAACAGTCCTCTACAAAATATTGGTGAAACCAAACACTGTAGGCACAGCTACTTCCCCCATCATTAAAGAAAAAATCTATTTTAATCAGATTTTTTATGCTTCTACTGTTTGTCATACTAAGCCACACCATTAATTTTAGCCAAGTGATCACTACATTTGTGCTTTTTGGAGCTTGCTCTTTTGTATCCATTCTTCATTAGATTTCAAGTTCTCATGCTGTATTTTGCATGTGATTCGTAGTTACCAGCTGTGTGAACAGAGCTAATCCTGTCAAAGAACAAACTATCACTACATTATAAATAATTGTCTGCAGCCTCGTCCATGATTTCTTCACTATTCTTGATTAGGTAAAAAGATAAAAAGCTACTTCTCTTGCCAGTAAAAATCACATTTCAGTAGCTGGACTTTTAAAAGATCATGACGTAGCACAACTAAACCCAAGAAGGCAGAACTTATGTTACTACCCTGTCCAATTGTGCCATTGTCCTGTCCAAGAACTGTTTAGAATTGAGTAGAAGCAAAAAAAAAACAAACCAACAAACCTATCACCAAGGAATAATTAATAAGTAACCTACTGATAAAGCTGCTTCAAACTTCAAGTATTGCCACATCTGGTCCAGCAATTTTGACTTATCTAATGGTAAAACTTCCTGGTTTTGTTTTAAATTGCTGCAATTTCTTCCCCTTATATCCAAAGCACCAGGCAATGCCTTCTGTAAGCCAGAGCAAGTGGCCAAATGTCCCAGTTCTTTGTGGAGCTAAGTCACTTTTAGTACAGTAACTCTGGAGTTGCCACATCTTCTCCAGGCACAGACTTACCTCACAGAGCAGATAGATACAAGCATTGATAAAACAGGGCAAATAGCTGGAGATGTGCAAGATTAACATGTTATTTGTAAAACTACATCAGCTGTAAGCAGGAGAGCCTCCCAGAGGCTGGGTGGCTGCCATGGCATGAAGCAGGTGACACATTGCTGCTGCTCTTCCCTGTAATGCTGCTCTAAGGTGTAGTAACTTCAGTGAGGCAATCAGGAATAAAAACAGCAAATGCACCTCAATTAAAAATTTCAGCCTAGGCTACACCCCTTTGCTTGTGAAAATTTCATCACACCCTTCTTCAAGTGACACCTCTGAACTAGTTTGGGGACCTGCCAGGTAAGGGAGTCCTTAGAGAGACAGCTCCCAAATGTGAGTGATTGACAAAAGGTGAAGCTATTGAAATATTTAAATCAGGCACTGAAACTCTCAGCCCAGTTTTTTAATCTCTCTTAAAAACACTCTCTTCAGCAAGACTCCTGATTAGTGCCAAAATAAGATATTTTCAGGTAAAGTGTTCAGAGAAGCAGGAACCATCCACATCATTGTCAGTGACAGAACATGGCAGCACTTACCCAGCTCCAGTTCACAGCTGAATTTCAGTCCCACACTGCTGAACTCAAGGGGTGCTGCTCTTCTGATCCACTGTCACCTCTGCCTTCCTGTTCCTGCAGCGAGGTTTTCTCTTGTGGCATCACTCGTGGGGTGAAGCCTCCCTGACTTCTGTGCACTGTGAGGTTTGGCTTTAGAGACAGAGCTGAGGGCAGCCACCACATCACTCACACATTGCCTCTTCTCTCCCACTAATGGGTTTTATCACCACAGTGCCTCTTCTTCCAGTTGTTCTTCAAAGTGGAAAGGGCCCTGTTAATTCCATCTGTCTTCTCCTGTGTGCATTCTAATGATGGGATTTTAATTAAAAATACTGAGAAGGAAAGTTGACTGTTAGAATGACTAGAGAAAGTAAGAGCAAGCCAAATTGCAGATATTGTTGAGCTAAGGTGCTTGAAATAAAGGGAATTAGAAATGAAACAAGTTGTTGGTGATTTTTATGCAATATCTATCTTGCCAATAGAAGGTGATTTATCTTGTACTCAATGCCAATCCTATAAACACATAACAAAAGGAACTTTTTAAACTTTGCCTGAGTGTGGGAAGAAAATGACCAGCATTAAGGAAATTAGCTGTGCTGAGGGACAGCATTTTAGAATGCCTGTGTGTACATATGTGTATTTGAAGGAATCAGGTTTACAAATAAAAGTACCAAAATCCCAGTGCTGGTGGAATGAAGTTTGACTCACACTCCTTAAGAAGGGTGGAGTGTGTGGATTCAGACCTGGCCCTTTGGTTTATGTATTTCTCCATTTGGTTTTACTGTGTGAGTCACAAAGTACCTAAAAATTCACAGATGGAAAAGACTGAGAAATAGCACATCTTTTTTTATAATCAGCTGGACCAATTTACCATCCCAGACAGGAAAGACAATAAAATGAAATTAAAAATCTAACCTTTTACTGAAACTACTTCATGTATTCCCTCATTCAGTTAGGAAATATGAACTGTTCTAGGTGCCACCAAGAAACATGAAGTCATTTGTAAAGAAACATTAAGTCATTTGTAGAAAGATCAGATTATTACATCATCTGTCTGAACAGAGATTTATTGCTACTAAAATTCTGTGCTGCAGAAACACAGCACCAATAAATCATCATTTACCTAGTCAATAGCTTTAATAGCAGAGGGGACAGGCAGGAAATTTTTCTGGATGCAGTGATACTCCAAAAGAAGATCTGAGATTGGAGTGTTATTGCCATTAGCAGTAACAATATTTACTTGTCCCTCAAAGGGAAGGTCAGGAGCAGATCTGCATTACAAAAAAAAAAAAAAAAAAAAAAAAGGACTTGAGAATGCTGCTTTGTGTCATTCCACCCTTCTGGCTGCCAGAATTGCCCATGAGGACACAGGTGAGCGTTCCTCACTCACACCAGTGGAAGTGACTGATAACCTCCAGCTGTGCCAAAAAGCACCAGACTGGGAGGATTATTAATGCCCAAATACCTGTGAAGCTTTGCAACTGGAAGTACAACATAAATTCTGAATACTGTTGGTTAAGTGTGTTGAGCTCTTTGCCCAGTTAAGGAACTGCAGTTTACAATGTGGCCTGTCTTTATGGGGAGAGATTTTAAATTATTTGCTGTTCTCCATCTTGTTACTGTGTTTATGGTAGTTACAGTGTAATTTTGCAAAACAACAGGACTGTAATTTTAAGGTTGGTAGGATGGCATCTATGCTTTCATATGTACTTTCCATTTCTTGCTTTTATACTATCAACTGACATTTTGTCATCTTTTTGAGTATTCCCTTACTGATTGGGGATTTTGCTCCAGAAATTTATTCCTTTATCTAATTTTAAAGAGGACTGATAGGCAATAGGTTGTTTTCCCCTATGTGATACTTCTGCTTTTCATGATACTCAATAAAAAGTACACCCTACATTTAACTTTCCTTAAATTGTATTACTAGAACTCCTTCACTCCCTTCATATAGTTTACATTTCTGATCTTTTTTATCACCTGAGTGTTTAGCAACCACAGTCAAATACCCCTCAGTTTCATCCCAAGAAGACTTAAAAACCCCTTCAAAAATAAGTAGAATTTGTTCCAAAAGAAATCTCCAGTAAGGAACTGAAAACAAGCCTTGCTATTTCTAATGCCAAGCTATTTCACATCTGCTTTTACATCAGAAGAGAAATGAAAGTGGAAACACCCAGCATCTTTCCTGTTTGCAGGTTGTCATTAGAAAGGAGCTGAAGGCTGGAATGGGTAGAGTGGCCCTGTATTTATTGATCTCACTTCAGTTGTCACCTGTCAGCTATAAAAGCTCTTAATGTATCAGAGGGAAATGCTTCTAATGCAACATGGGGATTTTACAGCAAGAAAATGGCTTTAACTGAACCTCAGGAACTGCATCATTAAGCAGCAGTCTCAATGCAGAGGTCACAGTAATAAACTAATAATTCCTTATATTTTTTACTGTATCAGAGCTGAGGGGTGGAAGCTGCATGACTAAGGATTTATAAAACCAATCTGGTGGTGACTGCAGTCTTTAAGCTAAAGAAGGGATTTATGCTGCCTGCTCATATTCACAGGCCTTCAGTTTCTCTCTTACTGTTTCAAATGTTAGGAAAAGTGAAGCTGTGGACATGGGATTTGTAAAATTTCTCTCTGCTTTACATACTCTGTGGGACAGCAACCCATAAATGGGTTTATGCACTGCAGTACATAGACATTGGAAAATAAGATTCTGAGAAAGCAGCCAGCTAAGCAAGAAACTCCCCAAACCAGCCAGGAGGAAATGCAGAGAAGTATGCCCAAGGTGAGTGCCCAAAGTCAGTGCAGAGATTAAGTAGGTGATTCTCTGTGTGCTTCTCCCTCTGCATAAACTCTTGAGTCTGGTGCCTAATCCAGGTGAGCTCCTGGTATATTAAGGAAAAAGCCCAAACCCAAAGATAAATTGCATTCTATTTCAGCTGCATGTTAAGGCAGACACACTCTTTAAAACACACATTTACTGGTTTGCAGTGGGGCTGTAAAAATAAGTCTCCTAATGCCAGTCTTGTTTGTGTTTTGGCCTGAGCCTCCTTTAGTTTCCATTGTGGGGATTGCTTCCATTTGAATCCCTTGTGAAAAAGTACTGGAGGAAGGAACTGTCCAAGGAACTGTCCTTTTCCCAAGGAAAGGGAGAACAGCAGGGCAAAAGGCACAGAGAGTTGCAGCTTAGAATCTGTGTTCCCACCTGAAACAGGTTTTTTTAACCAAATATTTATCAAAGGCAGGTAAAGAACATCCGTCTTCATCCTGTGTATGGTTCAGGGTTTGATTTAATTGTTTTCCTGGGCTCAGAGCTGAACAAGCCAGAGCCAGTTTTGCCTTGCAGATGCCTCAGGGCTAAAGTGCAGATTGAGCACTCCTATATTTCTTTACAGGTAAATACAGGTGTGCCAGGAATTTATGGGTGCAGAAGGAAATACTAATAGCCCCAGCAAGCAGGGGGAGAAGCTCCCCTAGGAAGCTTTGCTCTTGTCTGGGTTCTCTGTTCAGGGCATTTCATGGGAGGTGTTCCATGGATGAGCACTCACTCCAGTTCTGATCCCAGCAAATCCCACGTAGAGCAATGCAAACCCATTGCATTTCATCTTACCCACAATAAAACCAGGTGTGCTTGAGACCTGCACTTTTCAGACTTAGAGGCTGAAGAGCATCTCCATCAAACACAAAATTGAAGTAGACAAAGGAGATCCTTCAGGAAGTGGGAAAGCCTCAGGAAATAACTAAATTGGGCTGGGCTGATCAGCCATCCAAAACATGATGCTTTCACTAATTGAAAGCTGATTCTTGACAAACAAGTTTGTATCAGGGAAAAACCAAAAGACTAGATGGATCTTATGGACCCTTATGAGTGTAATAAAAATGTATAGCTTCTTGTGGATTGCTGGCTCATGGTTTGGGACAAAATCTTTAAAGGGAGGATGCATGCTTGCTAAGACACAGTGACATTGGAAAAGCAATACTCTTTCTGCAAGGGTGTAAACTCTCAGCAGAGCTTGCTCTTGATTTGTTCTAGGTTTTGGAGTGCTATGGTTTACCAGCACAGGTGCTCCATGCACTTTATTCTTCTTGACAGGATTTTTGGGGTTACTGAGTGCTCCTCATGGGATCAGGCATTCCTATAATCTCAAAAAATCAGCTGAATCAACTGAAAATGTTGCCTTGAGCATAACAAGAAGCACTGGTGTATGATGGACTTGTGAGAGCTGCATCCATATGTGAGAGCTTGACCTCTTGGCAGTCTGTGTTGTCAGGGACCAGAAGAAAACATCCAGCCTAAGATGGGAGCTCAGTGTGTACAGAGCATGATTAAACATCTCAGTATCTCTCCACAGGTCCTCTGTGTTTAGATTTGATTCACACTCTTCTCCTATGTCCCTCATGAAAATGGGAGCAGTATTTACAGTTGTGGGATGATGGCAAGAGAGGCACCTTGTGGGCTGTTTGAACCTCAGCACTGGAGAGCAAATTCAAGAAAAGACAAAAGGCAAAGGCTTCCCTGTAGTGGAAAGGTTCAGCTTTGTGAATGCTGATGCAGACCTATTTTGTTTACACACTTGCTAATTAATGGTGTTTGCCTAGTTGTCTCACTAGACTAATGGTTAGTTTTACTCTGTAAATAAGACAATCTGTGGTTATAGTAGAACAGAATCTCTCACTGTGAGTTTGTCAAATAAATGCAGATTGCAAAGTACAAATATCTACTTTGTCCTGTGAGCAAAAGCCCGCATTGTAATTCTGCAAAGAGTTGTCTGGTTGAGCAATAAACCTCCTGTGAAACACACAGGGTCAAGAAAATACAGGTGGTGAATTTGAAATCCATGAGTAGTTTCAGACTTGGTTACATCCAACTGGTTTGTGTTGCTAAAAGCATCATTGCTTTCCCAGAGTAGGAAGGAAGGATGAAGTTATGGAGTAATCACCCAGCATTTGTCTGATGAGGTGTTGGGTGCACAGCCCTCAGAAGATGCTGCAGACCAAGAGGTTTCATGGGACAGGGATCACAGGAAGCAAATATGGCTTTGCAGTGAGGATAAGGATGGCAATCCTGGACTAAGAGTAAGGCAATACCACAAAATTGTGCTTGCTTATACGTTATGATGATGCTAATTTATATTTTAGAATGACACACTGCCTCTGCTGACTGCTTAATCCTTAGGAGAACTTAGCACCTGCAGCTCCTGTGGCTCTTGCAAGTTGATATGAGCTGAGGACCTCTCCCCCATCACCCTGAAAGGCAGCTCACACAACTAGTCCAGACACCTGGTGTTTTAGGCGAGAGAAATTCCATCTTTGTGTGGCAGCAGCCAAAGTTGCAATGCAAAGGTGTGTAAAAGGGAGTTCAGAAGGTGTCTCAGAGAGCTCATGAGCAGCCTTATGTTCAGCCCAGGCTTTTCCTGCTCTGCTCCTTTGTGCTGGCTGTGTGGCACAGAGCAGAGCACTGTACATATCTCACCTCTCCCTGCTGCCCTGGCCTATCATCCACAATATCCTGAATTAGCAAAAGCTCGAGAATGAGACAACACATTAAATTGCTGATGTGGATGAGTATTTCACAGACATTTCTCTTTTAGTCAGTGAGAAAAGCAAACTGAAGATGTGTCAGTGTACTCACAACAGCATCACTCAGGATGACCATGCACGTGATGAAGCAAATTGCTTTCAGGGAAGTGACTCATTGCTTTGGGTTTGCTTTTTTATTTTTTGTTGCATTATACATAATGAGCATATAAATGTGTTTTTGTTTATGGATGGCTCTGGGACAAAAATACACACTGTGTGCATCATCAGTTAAGTAATCCATGTCTGCCTTTATCCAAGGGTGCAGACATCAGGAAAGCACAACTAAAAGATAGCCATCATGTAATAATTATGTTTCAGTGTCTCCTCATATTGAGCCAGATCATTTTGATGGAGGATAGCTTCTGGGAGATTGTTCTCTCTGAGCATCTCTCAGAAGTTGTGGGACTCAGCATGTCTTGCCTTGCTGTGTTTATTCTGAAGTACTCAGACCTATCTTGTCCTGTTGTTCTGGTTAATTTGTTAATGGATAATTGATTTCAAGGGAGAGGAAAGTTTCCTGTTTGTAGTCAACTTTACAATCCTGCCTGCCTGGATATGTAGGATGGCAAGATACTGGCACCCAGATCCTATTTCTGATCTTCCACCTCCTCCCAGAAGGTATCTGATGTCCTGGCTTACCATGTGTCCCAGCCAACAATTATGCTTGAGCAAGTCAATACTGAACAGGTGTCCCAGGGTGCAGCTTATCAGGTGCAGATTATCATCTCAGTACTACTGGATTCAGGGACTAGTGTGCCTTCAGAAACACACAGCTAGTCGCTGTAGGACAAGTTGGGTTGGTGGCTTTTTGCTTATTTCCCCCCACTAACTGGGAAGTGAGAGCTGTCAATTTGACATTGTGTTTTATGTAAAACTTCCCGTGTGGTCTGCAATAAATCATTAGTTGAATTTCTTGTTGCCTGTAAAGAAATAATATTTCCCTGCAATTCGTGCCCTTGAAAGTCAGCCTCCAGTTCACTGGGCCTCTGTAGCCATTTGCAAGTTGTTTCAATTTAGGAGCATGGGACAAGTGTTAGAAATCCTCTCTGCTTAAGAATTCTCTGCTTAAGAACATTAAGAAGCATTTCAGTACTCATAAAAGTGAATGCTGAGCAAAGGTAATTTGAAAATTATTGCTGTGATTATCAAACTGCAGTACCAGTAAATAATGTGGTATCATAAATGTAGTAAATAATTTGCATCCAATTTCCACACAGCATCTGTCTGGAATTTGAAGTGCTCCATCCCAGCCAGTTTCTGTAGCTTAGCCCTGGAGAGAAGATCAGGGTTTGCTGGCTTTGGGTAACTCTTGAAAGCAAAAATCAAAGATGGCAATTACCATCAACTTCCTACAAACAAGGGTACAGGAGATGCCCCTCTCAATGGCTTCAGTGCCAAATTCAAATCCTCCTTTAACCCCAGAACAAATCCCTTGAAGTTTAGCCTTGGTTTTATCATTGATAACCCTTCCAAGACTTCAGAGGAATTACTCTGTGCAGAAGGCAAGATCCCAGGGCTGTATCCAGCTCCAGCAAGGCAGCTCAGACAAGCCAAGCTGTGCCAAGTGCATCCTGCTGGTGACTCACCTGTGTGGCTGGGTCAATGGCACCCTGAGCTATTTCCCTGCTTACCTGAACTGCAGGTCAGCGCACCTGGGATGCCGTGCGTGTGCAGGTTCTGCTTTGGCTAGAGAGAAGCGTGGCAAAGCCTGGTGAGTGCTGACATGGCACCATGCCTGTGTTATCCAGAGGGGTGGGAATGCAGATTGATGGTTCTGTTCCTCATTTGCCATATGGCTGGCAGCTCAGCAAAGCCAGGGTCTCCAGCTGTCACACGCAGTGGCACAGATGACTGCAGCTTGTGGCTCGCTCTGCCCTTTCCCCCTCTCGAGATGTTCTGAGGCTCAACTGGATCTGTGTCACCACATGCCATCAATTTACCACTTGGCTTGCCAAAAAAGCTGTCACAGCTGCTTGTGGCTGACATCTTTCAGTTACCAATGGGAAACAGTCTCTGAGGGCTCACCACTGAGTTCTGCCCTCTGGGCGGTTTCGTGGGAATGAGCAGATAAGATTGCTTTTTCCTCCCATTGTGGTTATTCCTCAAAAGGTTGGGGCTGCTCTTCTGAGTTTATAAGGATGTGAGTGTAAGGGATGGCTCTGCAGGCCACCAGTGTGTGCTCCCTCAGTGTCATCCCACAGCACAAGTGGTTACTCTGGAGCAGTGGGATTGCACTCAGATGCCTGTGCACCTGTGTTGTTCAGCATTTCCCTCTAATCATGACAGTCACCCCCTGCTTCAGCCTCTGATGCTGTTTCTGTCCCAGGGGGAAGAGGATTTGCCCCTCCTCACCAGTGTCAGCATATGCAGTGCACTGTCACATGGTTTCTTTCTGAATTTCCTGCAGCTAATGAGGCTGCTGTTGTAGGACAGCTGCAGCAGAAGAGCCAGATTCATCTCCACAACTTCCTTCTACTGGATTCTGCTCACACAGTGCTTTTGCAGTGAGATCTGTTCCAAGGGAATATGTAACCAGCTGTTGTCAGGATGGACCCACATTATGGACCCTTACTGGTCCCACATATGGCCAAACCAAGTAGAGGAGCAGCAGCTGATGCACTGCACACACCTTCCAAACCATCAGTACAGGTCAAATCTTCAGCATCCTTTAGCCTGGCCATGATAATGAAAATTCTATTGAGAGGGCAGACTCATAAATGCTTCTGCTGATCAGAATGCTTTATAGATTAAATAATCTGCTTCATAGGCTCACAGAATCTCAGAATGGTTGGGGTTGGAAGGGACCTTGATGATCATCCAGTTCCAACCCCTGCCATGGGCAGGGACACCTTCCACTATCCCAGCTCGCTCAGAGCCCCATCCAGCCTGGCCTGGGACACTGCCAGGGATGGGGCAGCCACAGCTGCTCTGGGCAACCTGTGCCAGGGCCTCCCCACCCTCCCAGGGAACAATTCCTTCCCAATATCCCATCGAACCCTGCTCTCTGTCAGTGTGAAGCCATTCCCCCTTGTCCTGTCACTCACTCCAAAGCCTTCTCCTCTCCAGGCTGAACAATCCCAATTCCCTCAGCCTTTCCTCACATCTCAAAGTACAGTGCATTGTGTCTTCAGGTGGTTCTCCTAAAAGGACCCAGTGAAGTTTTTGGTGAGTTGCTGGGTATGTCAGGAATCTGTTGACTGACAGGCAGCCAATTCATCAGATCCATGTAGGGGTGGTTTGTTCAGGGCATTTGCAGTGGATTTAACTGGCTGCCATAATGCATGGGCATGAGTCATTTGACCTGGATTTAGCCTCACACAGGTACAAAGCAGGCAGATCACATCCACCATGTGCTACTCTGCTATGCTCTGGAGATAATTTTACTGCCATAACATAGTTGTAGATAGCCTTGTAGCAGATAAGGAGCTGCATTTGTGAATTGGTACCAGCAACATCACCTTGCAGTGAGCTGGCCCCACTGTGGGAGCCCCAGAGCAGTGTCCTCAGAAGGATGGGCTGTCCCCTCCAGCCATGGGGCAGTGGGATGCCAGGCTGTGAGTGAGGAGCTTGTTCTCTCCTTGCCAGGCTGTGCTGCACTCGTGCTGAGCTCCCAGCAGATGCAGCCCTCTACAACAGTGACATTCTCCTTTTGTCTGTGTCCCTCATGTTCAACACAGGCACCCCTGTGGCTGCCTTGGCTGTTTTGGCTTTCCAAGTTGAGTTTAGACACAAACCTAGGCTGGGCCCAGTTAGACTTTTCAAAGGTATCCAGGCAAGCCTGAATCCCTCTTTTTTCAGTCTTGTACTCACAGGCTTTATAAGATCCCAAACTGTGATTCAGCTTTTCTAATACATTGTTTATGTTTTTCCTCATGTTTTCCTCCTCTAATCTGAAAATTCACATTTTTCTTTCTGTATGTGCTATTTTTTTACCTTTCTTTACTTGGGTCCTGGGCATGCTGTGCAGGCAGGCTGTTAGTGCTGGCCTTGCTTCACCCATCAGCAGCACTTGAGCAATCCTTCCATGCAGGACAGCAAGATCTGTTTCCAGGCCCCTTCTAGGATCTGGCCTCACCTTTTGTAACACTTTTTGCCAACAGAAAGGTTTCATGCAGCCTGGGCAAGGATTTTATGCCTGAGAGGCGAAGTCTGTCAGCTCTTTGTTCTAGCTGTGGAGACAATCTCTTTTCAGCATCAAATGTAGGTGTGTCTCGTGCTCTGGTTTCCAGCTCCCAACAACAAAAGGACTTCTGTTCTCAGATGGTTTCAGAATAAGGTGAAGTGCTATATTTCTTGCAATCATATCACTTTGAGTGATTTTGCCCTTGAGGACAGCATTACCTCACACACAACAAGAGAACATCTGTGTGCTGAAATGTCAGGCCTCATGAGACAAAGATTTCTCTTTGTAAGTGTTGTAGCTTTCCACAGTTCTCCCTCTCCACTGATATTTTATTGGCTCTTGTGCACAGCTGTGCACAGGTTGCCTTAACACAGTGGACAATTTTTATTTAACACAAGGGAGGGATCAGTCACAGCAAGTGGAGCAGCCAGGTAAATCTGCTTTAACACCAGTGCTCTGCTGCACAGCAGCGTGTTTGCAGAGCCCTGCTTCCCCCCTGGCACATTCTTGTTTAACAAATATCTCAATCTCTATGGCTCTGCTTCAGCTCTTGTTTGTCTTATCTTTCCCTGGTGCAAGTTCAGAAGGGCAGCACCTGCCTTCCTGTTTGTACATCAGTGCCTTCACCTCAGCCAGGGGCTCTTGACACTGTGAGCTGCAGAAGCTGCATCTCCTTAAGCCACTGCTGGAGAATGGGAAGACAGCTGACATCTGATTCCCCAGTTAATCCATAGGCCCCATGCTAATTGCCTTTACACACTAGGCTGCACAGCCTAAGTGCAGGAAAACAGCTTGTGTCAATGCAGAGAACAGCTAATGAGAATAACCAGCCATTAACACATCAAATCAGATAATAAATGCTGGAGAGCACATCTGATGGCTCAGAGCCTCTTGTAATGTATGAGGGTTGTTGGTTTTTTACTTCCCAGTAAAAGAGCAGCCACTCCTGCACAACTTGGCTTCATAGGAAGTGGCTTTTCTTAGGATTATAGATCAAATAAAAATGTATGGTGAATTACAGCAGCTGGGGTTAAAATCCTAGACTCACTAATTAGAACTGTAGTTTACCAAGGCCATGTTTAATTCTGCAGGTCAAGGACTTCAGAGCTAGCTGGGGAAAGCTGGGGAGTCTGTCAGTGAGAAAGCTGGGGAGTCTGTCAGAAAGCTCTGTCAGTCCAAACACTTTTACCAACAGGCTCAGGTGTGGGGACTGGGGGAGAAGGGGCAGAAACACACCAGTGAAATGTGCCAGAATGCCCCTGTGTGCTGCTTTACCCTGGCCTAACTCATGTAGAGTTTCTGTATGTGAAGATTGCTTAGCATTAGTCCTAACTAGAACCACAGAGAAATTAAGGAAACACGTTTGGAAATAAGCTCCCTGGGGCTAAAACTTTGGGAATTGCAATTGGAGGAGTTTTCTAAACTTTGGTTAGATTTTTTGCTTGCCAATCTCAAAGCTCTCCCCAATCAATTAAGGTACCTGTGTAGTACCTCTCCACAGTAGAAACTGGCAGTTGCTGAAAAGCCCTTCTCTTTGGTGTGGGAAATGGCAAAAATCAGTAGTCTGGAGAGTGCAGAAAATACAAGTGCAGAAAAGGAAGATTGCTGAGTGCTTTTTAAGCTGGACAGTGCTGAGAAGGGAACTTGTGTAGGCAATGCCATCACTAGCTGGGATTTGCTGCTCCCCTTCCAGGTGAAGCTGCTGTAGGATCTCTCATGACCCATTCCTGGAGCAGGGGAGAACATTTCAGCTTCTAACTTCATCCAAGGGAGGAGTCTTGCAGTGGCACAGAGGTGCTGGACGTGTTTCTTGGGTATTTGCTCCAGCAGATGGACACTTGGAAGGGACTGGAGCTGGCTGCTGCCTCATCCAGCTGCTTTGCAGAACACAGAGCTTTTTTGTCTTGCAAGTGTCTCCTAAACACAGCTGATTGCCTCCTGCACCATGTTTTCCTCTGGTAAACCACTGAGACTCTGGCCTTTCTCCTGCCTCAGGGCTGCTTTAGGATGGATTTCTCCCCTCCTGGTACATCACTGTGGAGTAAGACACTGCTCATTCTGTTGTGTCTTTTCTGTGCATCCACTGTGGGATAGAAGATCACAGTTCCCACCTAGGAGCAGTGCAATATAACAGGATCTGCAGCTGGACCATTTTCCATACAAAGCCATCTTCTAAAGCATTATTCTTCTGTTCAATGTACTCATGTGGTTGTAGAACTGGAATAATTTTGGTGTGGTTTCAGGCAGATTAATTGTACTCCAGCCATGCATTGTGCCAGGATGCTCTTTCCTGCCAGTTTTAAATGTCACTCAGAATCAGCACACACCCACAGCTCGATTTCCTCACCTGTCCCATGGCATTATTAGTTTGGCATAATCAAGCAGTTGACAGCAGCTGCTGGGTGAGTTTCACTGGAAGGACTGGCAGAAATATTTCCTTTCCACCAGAGGACTTATTGGAAGTACTGGTGGGTTTATAGAGCCTGCTTCATTGCATGGAAAAGCAGTGAGGATCCTTTCTTGGGGAGCTATTGAGAGCTCCACAGATGAAAATCCTGCTGACAAGTTTCAGTTATCACTAAATTGAAAAATATACCACGTTTTTCAGTTATTTCTCCTTTTGGCAAGATCTGATCCCAAAATGAAAAAATACCAGAGCTAAAGAACACTTTATGAAAATTACAGGAAAATTTGAGACCTTCAATTAGTCCTCATCAGGTCTTCAAGGGGCAGAGAATATCAATGAACAAGGAGAACATTTCTTTTTCTGTGGCTCTAACTTGTTTTCAAATTGCTTTGGGCCATTTCCAGCCAACCTAAATTCCATCTAAAAGTCTTGCCTGTAGTGGGTTTAGTGCCTCTGGAGAGCAATTCAGAAAGCCTGAGGGAAGTGCAGAGTGAGTATCTTGAGTCATACAGCAGGAAACAGGAGACAAAGATGACACTTGGTGGCATTTAAGCCAGCTGAATATGCCCATTTTCTTCTGTTTGTTTTTTCTAATGGTGATACCAGCTGGTGTGTTTAAACATTTATTTCTATCCTCTCCTTTTTAGGAGATGGGCTGTGTAGGAGGAGGAGAGAAGTCTTTTCTTCTAAGGGGCAGAAGGTACAAACTCAGCCTCTGTCCAGTGGATGCTGTAGGATCCTTGCAGAAGGAAGATCTTGTCCATGGTTCACACTGAATCTCACAAGGAAGTGGGACTTCTTCTAAGTGACTATAAGAGCAGCAATTCAGAAACAATAATCCATTTGACCTGCACAGGTTAAAAGATAATAAATATTTGTACAGTAATTAGAATATCAAATAAAAGGATGTACAAAGTTCTAGTCAGGAGGGAAGTGGGTGGTGCTATGTCAGAGTAACCCTTTGTGGGCTGGATCTCTGCACCTCCTTTATGCCAGGGGCTGTTGGGGCACTGGGATATTCTGTGGTTTCCTGGATTTTCATAGGCATGATGCTATTGACCATAGGAACATTATACCTGTTGTCTTACCAGCTCTTCTCAGGAGGAAAATTATGGAGAGTATGGGATTGCAGGACCAGTGCCAATCCTCCATCAAAAATATTTCATTTTACACCATAAAAAAGTTCTGTCAGAGCTGCTGCATGGTTCTGGAGACCTAGGAGCCTTATTATTTTAGGCATGTCCTTTTTCAGTCATCAGACAGCAACACCACTTTCAGTTCTTCAAGGAATTAAAACCAAAACACCCAGTGATGTCAAACTATGACATCCCTCCTCTCTGGACACTGCAGCCTTCCAGAACCCTGCTGGGAATAGGGAAGGAAAGGCAGAGAAAAGTGAAGTAATTTGTGCAGTGGAAACCAAACTGCCTTTTTCTAACCCCTACTCCTGGGGTCTAACACCAGAGGCATTACTGGAATGTCCAGCCTGTGGCCCCAGGGTGCTCAGCTCCAGCCAGAGGTGTTGGATAAACCCATAAACCCCTTCTCTTCCAGAGGAAAAAGTATTTGGCTTCTGCTGAGGTTTTTGGGAGGATTTTGTCTTGCTCCCAGAATAGACTCAGCCTTCTCCTTTGTGGAAAGCACTGGCTTTGCTGTCATCTTTTAAACTGAGAACCCCTTATTGCTGCAGGAAAGTGTGCCATGAGGATGGGCAGGTCTCTGACATCCCCTTTCATTCTTCCTTGATTCCAGCCCCTGCACTCTCTCCACACTCATGACTCTGGGAAGTAAAAAACTGTTTCTGGCTCGTTTCTTTCTATTTTTGCTACTTGCATGGCCCTTTACACTGCAGCATTTAAATCCTTTGAATGTATTTATCTTCCCAGTATCACACTAAAATATGGAAGGCCCATCATCCAGAATTTACAGATAAGTAGCTAAGACATAGGAGTCTTTATTCCTAGATTCTGGGGTGCATCAAAAGCAGTGTGGCCAGCAAAAGGAAGAGATTCAGGTGTGCTGCATGCAGCTCTGAGTCCTCAGCACAGGACAAGCATGTACCTCCAGTGAGCCCAGAGGAGGGCCATGGATCAGAGGGATGGAGCAGCTCTGCTGTGAGGAAGGGCTGAGACAGTTGGGCTTTTCAGCATGGAGAAGAGAAGGCTCCAGGCAAACACTGTTGTAGCCCTCCAGCACCTCAAAGGGGTTTGTAAGAAAGATGGGAATAAACATTTTGTCAGGGCCTGATGTGATAGGACAAGGAGTTATTAGTTTTGAATTGTAAGAGGGTTGATTCAGACTACATGTGGGGAAGGAATGGCCTTACAATGAGGGTGATGAAACACTGGCACTGGTTGCCCAGAGATGTGGTGGATGCCCTGTTCCTAGAAACATCCAAGGCCAGGCTGGCTGGGGCTCTGGGTAACATGATCTCCTTGCCCATGGAGGTTCAAAGAGCAGGGTTTTCCCTGGTTTTATGATTACATGGTTATGATTATAAACACAGCATGAACTTTACACATAAGGACTATTACAACATATAATTATACAGAAGTGAAAAAAGAGAAAAGCTTTGCTGCTTCACAGATAATTTGCTGTTGCTTTTATATTCTCCAGCCTTGTAAAGAGCCTTTGTGAATTTTCTTGCCTATTGCTCCAGCAGTAGCTCTCCTTTGAGCTTCTTATCTGTCAGCTAAAACATTTTAGATAAAGCTTTTTCCATACACCCGACTTTTCAAGCACCTTGTACATTCAAACCTGTAAATGAAAGTGGCAGCTACAACGTGTCTCACATGCAGCCACCTAAGCACCTTCTTTCATTCTGTTTTCTGTATGAATACAGGACCATTTTCACATTGTGCAACCTCAGAAGCTTGGGGGTAGGTAGAATGGTACTTCCAGTGTATTTTTGCCAATGAATATTTATCTACACAACAGTCTTTGGCAGGATTAGATATTCCAACAGCTGGAATGCACCTACACAGATCCCTGAGATAAAAAGAACTCTCTTCTGAATGAGGCAAGAAAATAATAGAATCACAGAATGGTTTGGGTTGGAAGGGACCTTGAAGATCTACCAGTTCCAACCCCTGCCATGGGCAGGGACACCTTCCACTGTCCCAGGTCACTCAGAGCCCCATCCAGCCTGGCCTGGGACACTGCCAGGGATGGGGCAGCCACAGCTTCTCTGGGAAACCTGTGCCAGGGCCTCACCACCTCACAGGGAACAATTTCTTCCAATATCCAATTAAAACTATCTTCCTCCACCTTAAAACCATTGAATATATGCGTTTAATATCTGCCAAACATATGCTTTGGCTGATCAGACCATGACTGGTTTGCAGGCAGAGAAATGCAGTTACTTGTTTGCTCTTCAGGCACATCTCAGAGCATGTCCAGAAATTCTCCTTCAGTCCCTACAGTCCAGTGCACCATAAGATTTTTGCTTACTTTCTTCTGGAGCATCCATCTGCAGTGCTTTGAGGTGAGGACACCAGTCAGTTCAAGGATCTAATGTCTGTTTGGATCAATGGAGGGAGATCTGAATCCCTGCTCAGATTCCAGAGTTTTGGAATCTGGGAGTTTTGTAAAGCAGTGTCACCATCAACAGTTCTGATTTTTATCCCTTCCATTTTAGTTCAAATTTGAAAACTAAAGCAGGGAATGTAGGGGACTCTTCACCTTATAAATGCATCTGTAAGGGACACATCTATTTTAAAAGGCTATTTTTTGGAGAAAGTACCTGCAGCATGAGAGCTAACTTCAGCAACTATCCCCTAACATTTATGTAGGGCATTGTAAATTGATGGAGCATAAACCAAGGTGGCTGTCCAGTGAGAAGGTTGATTCCCCTTTGCCCTTCACCAGCTGCAGACCTGTTTGGAGATAAGATTGCCCAGGTAACACTATCTGAAAGGGAAAAAGAAGGAGAGCAACTAGTCTGAGTTATTAAAACATGAGAGTAGCTTAATTTCATCCTCTGCTCTCTGCTGACTCACTTTGACCTTGAACAAGGCCTCTTTATGTTTTTCTGACTGTAAGAAAGGAGTAATAATATTTTCTGCTGCCTGGAAAAGGATGTGGATATAGCTCAGCAGTTCTAATGTGCTCATATGGAAGGCACAGGGGGGGAACACAAAGTTCTTTTTCCATGTGGCACATGCAGGAAGACTTGTAACCACAATATTCATAGCATTGCAAACTCAAACTTCCATTCAGGTTGTGTTGTCCCACCTGGGACATTACCTTTTTTACCCCTCTATAATTGCCTTTTTTTTTTTTTTCTCCCTGAAAGAGTCAATCAAAACAACTCCTCAATTCCAAGATTTGAGTTTGGAAAGAAAAAACATAAATTTTTGTCCTCTTACAAATAGTTTGGTGATTTTGCTCAGAGAGATTATGGCATCACTGTCTGATTAGGGGCAGTGTCTACTGATCAAGGTTGCAAATACTGTGGAACACAAGCATCAGAATTCAACACAAGCTTGAAAATTTAAAGAGAATCTGAAATGAGAGCATCTAAAATTCAGCAAAGACAAAGTCTTTCTCCTTTCAGAGGAGAAATTCAGTAAACAAGCACAAAAAATGAAGTTATTGGCTAGGAAGCATCACAGCAGATTTTTCTGACTGCACCCTACTGATTTAAGGTAGCATTTTGTCTCTTAACACATAAATGTGAGGTCAGTGAAGCACTGAAATGGATTGCCTATGATGACAATGAAATCTCCTGTTGGACATTTTTTAAACAACAAGGGAGACAAACATCTTTTGAAGATTTCCAGGTATCATTGACTAGAGAGTCTCTTTTTATCCCCTCACCTTCCTGGTGTTCTGTGATCCACACTACAGAGCTCCAGTCAGGTACATGCCAATAATCAGATACTGCTGAGGAAGAGAAGAGCTTTGTTCTGACAATAAAACTCTCTTTCTGTAGGCAGCAGTAGCAATTGTTCCACTTTCTGAAGTAGCACTGAACTGCCAGCTGGAGCCCTTTGTCTGGGCTGGAAGCACTAAGTAGAAACAGGCAAGGGAAAAGCACAGGAAGGTAACCAGCATAAGAGGGGTAGAAAAGAAAAGGCTGAGAAATGCTGCAGCAGCTTGGAAGGGATTGATGCAGGTGGGGCAATAACTTTGCATGTCCATTTAGGGATGAGCAAAAGAGAATCAGTTTCCCTTTCACCTGAAGGATTTCAGCAGGATATCAGGATATCTGTCTGAAAGTGTGGCAAAGCATTACTACCCAGGGATATCCAATTCTTAAGGTGAAGATAAAAACATCAGGTGGTGTCCAGATACTTTTAGCCTGCTTCAGTGCAGGATGTTGGGCAAGATGATCTCCTGGGACTCCTCCCAGCCTGCCAGATCTGTGAATTTATCTCTGGCAAGAATTTCTTTTGGCATGGTGGGAAAGCATAAGGAAATGGAGCCAAATGAATGTATCCGGGAAAATCACTGACTCTGGTAATGAGTGTGAACCCTTTCTGAAGGAAAGAAAACAACTCTGTTGCAACATGCCACTGCCAGGATGCTTTATAAACATCATTATTTTTATGTTGTTTTTGCAACTCAGACCCTTCCAGACTCCTGTTAAGGCCCAAAATTGCTTACAGGGGCCAGCATTGTAACTTGTACTGTTTGTGTCCTGCTCTGATTTATGCTCTGATAAGTCTCCTGAATTTTGGAGGACATCTCTTGTGAAGCTCTCCATGGGTCAAAATGTACTTTCAGAAACAGAACATGATGCACATAAGAGTTGCTTTTCGTCTGCCAATATGGTAAAAAGTCCATCTAAAGCTCATTCCATTGACAGTTAAATACATTTCTAGAAATTCTCATCCTGCACATTTATTTCCAATTTGCTAAAATCAACTGGTGAGGACTAGGACTGCTGCCAGAACATGCCTTAAAATCAAAACTCTTCTCATCCTCCATCAGCATCTGCTTAATTGAGGCTGTAGGAAAAAGCATCTGCTGCTTTCCCTCTGTTCAGTGATGAAAAGAAACTGCCTTTGCATTTGACAAGCTGGAAAAAGTTGAAATATTTGACTGTTAGATGGAAAACCATCCAGTGAATGTGAACCCAAAAAATGACACTGTTTCATGTGTTTCTACATAGAAATCCAAGTGCAGCGATACATGCTGTGCTCTTTCAAAAGCCAAAGAAATTATCTGCTTTCCCAGTTTGCTGGATTACTGCTCATTTTTGAGAGGCAAACCTTTCAGTGACTTTTCCTTTTACCATAATAATTTTTCTGGAGGAAAAATGACTTCATGGTGTATTACTGGGCCTGTCAGCAGGAAGAAATAATGAACCTCACTTTGCCATTCTTTAGCTGAGATTTTTTTGAGAAAACAGCCCTCACCACTCTGCAGTTGCATTGATGTGAAAACAGCTGTAAGAACTCTGGGATGTGGATTACTGGTGCTGTTACCTGGGGAGTTAAGCAGGAAAAAGATGAAAAACATAGTAACAAACACTTTAGGCAGAATACCTGCTTTTTGTAAGGTAAAGAAGAGAGCTTAGAGGCAGGAATTCTTCCATTAACTGGCACTACAACTGTACATCTCAAAGTGGGCATCCAGCAGCTGCTAGATCAGCTTACTGATCAGGGAACTTGCATTCTTTGGGAACAAAACTGTGTGCTCCCAGCCCCACCATGGGTTTGCTCTGCAGGAAGAGCCACGGAGGGATTTGCAGTGTTAGTTTGTGCATGGTTGTATCTGAGAGCCTGGGATAACAACATTAGGTTTGCCCATCACTCAGACTTAGATGTATAGGGGATTAAGGCTTTGATTCAGGAAAATATTTCAACAAGAACTCGTGTCTTTAGCAGAAGAATACTTCAAGGGCTGTGTTGAATCTGTAATAACCCCTTTTCTTTGATACTGTAAAATCTCTGTCAAGAAAGGTAGATATCTCAATGTCTTTAAGTGCATTGGATAACTTGTGCAGTTAGAAGAATGGAATAAGAAAAAAATGCTCTTAGAAGAAAAATTAAAGGTATTTGGCACTTATCAGAAACATTTAAAATACATTTAAAAAGCAATGCCATAAACCTGAATCAGTCACTACAAATCTGAAATTCCCATTAAATGCTGATGAACGTTTTGTCTTAGTGAAGACTGCAGAACTCTTCCCTCCTGATGGCATGGTCTGATCTACAGTCACAGTGCCTTTATTCTATTCTAGATGCTTCTAGAACAGCTTTAGCAGAGGTTGTTTTTTCCCCTCCTCACTTTTTTCTGCAGCTTACTCTGTAATTTTGAAACTTTGGTTCTCCCCACTTTTATACGCAAATCTCATTAGACACAACTATATATAACTGAGGGATGAGCTCATCCTTCCCTTTGACAGAGCAAGGCAAAAACCAGAGCAGGCTGGTACATAAGGTCAGGAAAAAGAAAATGCATATCTTTTGAGTACCATTAGGCATTGGAGCAGACTAATATGGAACACAACAAATTCTCTTCCAGAAGCTTTAAAATCAAGACTAGATCCTTTTCTCAAACCAGACTTTAACCAAAAAATGTGTTACTGAAGGAACTTGGATGAAGTCTGGTTGTTTCTGTTATGGAAAGGGTCAGGTAAGATGATACTAATGGCCTTTTCCAGCTTTAGAATTGCTGAGTACTTCATTGAATGAGCAAGAGAGTGAATTTTAAGTACTTTATTATTTTAAATGAAACCTCCCTTGCATAATGTGGCACATGTGCATCTTTCCTCCTGCATTACCTGATGAAATTTTTCCTTACCAAAAATAAATAAGGAAGCATGTCAGCTTTCCACAGTCTCTCTAAAATGAATAATGCACCACTCAAAGGGATTTTTTTTCCTGTTTATTTCTGGCCTAAAAATGATTAGGACCACTCAAACAATTTTTAGAAATATCCCATTTTTGCAAAGTAGGCCTTATTTTCTGACAGCAGAATTTGAGGGCAGATAGGAATTTCTCTGGATGTATGTCACTGACATTTTGAAAGTTTGCCCATTGCTATGGGAGATGAGATAAGCAGCATAATATTAATCTCATATTTCAGTGAAGAAGTAAACATTTAAAAGCCAGTGAGGGATGGATGACACTGTCACAGAGGTGTCATTTCATATTTCCAACTACATCTCTGAAGCAATCTGAGAAGGTATTTAATATTAGACCTGCTGGTTTGGGGGTGGGCAGACTCCAAGAGGGGCATTGAAATGTTACAGCAGCCAACATGAAAAGTGCTGCAGGGCCCTGTCTGCTGCTCGAGGAGGGGATGAACACAACACATCTTCACACTCCTCATTCTCCCTGTGGCTGTGCTCTGACCAGGATTATAAAAGACTGGACGGATCAGGAAGAATTTTTTCATTGAGAAGGTGGTCAGGCATTGGAAGGAGATGTCCAGGGAGGTGGTGGAGTCCCCATCCCTGGAGATGTTCAAGAAATGACTGGATGAGGTGCTCAGTGTTCTGGTTTAGTTGGCAAGGTGGGGGTGGGTCAGAGGTTGGACTCTGCGATCTTGGAAGTCTTTTCCAACTGGAATGATCCTGTGATTCTATTAAAGAAAATATCATCATTAGTTTGAATGACCTCTGTGTTTTGTTCTTCAAAGTCCTTCTTTGTGGCCACCTTTATTATATTTTTACATTTAATCTGCCAGAGGTTATGATCCTTTCTATTTTCTCCCTTTGCATATGCCTTCAGCTTTTGAACTTCTTCCCCCTGCCCTTCCTTGCTCTGCTGCTGAACAAAGCTGACTGCCTTCTGCCTTTTCCTCAAGCCTTTCTGCAAAGGCACTGAACTATTTGCCTGGCACCCCTCAGCAACCTCCATCCACCTTGCAGGAACTTAATTCTCAGAATTGCCTCTTTTAAGTCCTTTTTAAAATATATGGTTCCTCTTCCTGGATCTGAGCACATCTGTAAGGGATATTTGGCCTCTATAAACACTGTGCACTGCTCAGGCCCGAGCCAAGGGCTGGGTCTTCTCTTATGAACTCCTCCTTGAAATCTAAAAATTCAGCCCCAGGAAGGGAATGTAACCAGTGTGGACAGAGTGCAAAGTATTGAGCCACTGCCTCTGAAATTGCAGATGACAAACCAGTCTGTTTGTCCTGGCACGTGTGAGGTCACCATTTGTGCACAGTGGCTTGTCTTGTAATTATACTGAGACATTCTGGGCTGGAAAAACTTCCTTGAGGGGACAGGTTGGTTAAGTGGCTGATATTTTCCAGAAAATCAAAGGCATAAACCCTTCTATCAAGCTGTAAGTCACAGGGCAGCAGGAATAATGCACTTGTAAGGAAGTCAGTTCAGTGTGTTATCAGCCAGAGAAAGCAAAAGGAAATAAATGACTTTTGTTGTATCCTCATAATTTCCCTGAAACACAGGAGCAGATTCTGGAGTGATGGGAAAAGGCAGCTCTTAGCAGAGTGACTGTGCATTTATCAGTACAATAAACAAGTGGCCACACCCAAATCCACTTCTGTTCCTGCCTCCTTTACATAAGGATAGAAGGAAGGCTGAGGATGCAGTCTTATATGCAGACCTACGTTGAAATCACAGGAAACAGTCACATCCAATTTCAATATTATTTCTGAAAAATCAGATCCTGAAGGATCAAGATCAAAAACCCAAACCCAAGGTCTCAGAGTGCCTGTCATGAATGTGCCAAGTTTGTCTGGAAACATGCCAGGAGACCTTGTGTCAAACAGGTCTGGACCTTCTTTACATAAAATTCCTGTCTAATCCAGAAGAGCTTTTGTGTAGGGATGGCTTTGGGGGTATTTGCATATATCTAGGAAAGGGAGCAAACCTTCACAGTGAAGCAGACTGTAGTGTTAACTTGGACAGGCAAATTTTGAGGGCAACTGATCAGGTGAGGAAATGATGCAAAAATGTAAACTGAAAGTACAGATAGCTCTTGCTTAAGGATCTATTGCAGCAGCAAAACTGTCCCATTCACTAGCATTTCCAGGTCTGTGTGAGGGAATGTCAGCTTCAGTATTCTTACCTGGCCCCCATGGAGGTTTCACTGCTGGAGGAATTGTCTGGTGCTCTCTCCATAGGGGTGAGTGCACAAGGGTTCTTTCACTCAGTAAATCTGAAATCTCAATTTCATAGCTTCAAACAGAAGGAAAAACCATTCAAGTCAAGCTGAGTGTTCCCTTCTAAGCATTCTTGGAAGCCTCACAAGTTTCCATGTGAAACTCAAGGATCCCCTGTGGCACACTGCTGCCACGGCAAGAGATGCTCCAGGTTCCTTGGCTCCAACTTGGAATAAACAAATTTAGCAAACAAAGAGTAAGTTAAAAGAGAAACAACCTGAATGGCAGCAAGCCAGAATTTGTTGTGGCAACATCTGGCTGAGATAACTGCTGCATTTAACTTATTCCTATGCACTATCTTCCTTCTCACTTGAAGAAAGAAGCTGTTTAATGACAAGATCCAGGCAGCTTCTCTCCCACAGTCCTACAAAACGTTCACAAACTTACATTTACCTTTCTGATGATGCTCTCCTGACTTTAATAGAGCTGCCTTGATAATAGCAGTATTGTTAAATAATTCTTTCCAGGGCTGGAATATTCAGAGCACCAAGGGAACCAGCTTGGGAAGACTCAGGTTTGGATGGAAATGATTGGCCAATAATTGCTTGTTCAGGCACTATCAATAACTCTTGTGACAGCTTGATAATGACTTTAAAAACAAAGAATGAAAATGAATTTATAACTGGTAAGCAGAGAAAGGGTTTAAAAACCTGGATAAGTTTTACCCACATGGCTACTCTTAGTCAAGGATTCCTAGGAGGAAAAGCATGAGGTCAAGTGGTGGCTCAACCCCACTTTATCTCCAGGACAGTGACAAATGGAGGCTGGATGGAAAATCTCCTGTGACATGTGCAGACTTTTCCACAGCCAGTCTGAAACTTTACATTTAACTGGTTAGGAGCATATGGAATGAAGGTGAGCAGTGAATAATAATGTATGCTTCAGGGACTTTCCCATAACACTGCAATAACAAATAGGTAATAAAAATGCCACAGACATTGACAAAAAACAGACTATCCTGTTCCTTTGTTGTGTTTTTGTCCCTAAATATAACTCAATGTTGTGGCCATGATCTTTGCTTAATGGTGACCTTCAAGCTTAAAAACAAATTGGCTTTGTGGCTATATAAAAACACACACACACATACACAAAGGCACTCTGCTTTTTGACAGCAGAGGTAAAAATCCATTTTCCCCATAGGCTTTCTTGCTCAGAAATAATAAGAATAAAGTATAAATGTTTTGGCTTTCCTGAGACATTTATGGGAAGTGTCAGAAATACTTTTTCCTACCTCCTCCCTGAAGGAATTAGGAAATCACATCTTTAGCATACACATCTTTAATCCTAAATGTTTCCCCAAGTTGTTACATTGTTTATTCTCAGTTACTGCTTTTTTTCCCCCCATAATGTAAACCATAGAATACAGCCTGAATTAGCCAGTCTTTTCTCTATTCCTATTGTTTACCTCATTAACCTGTGGCAGAGACAGAATTAATAGAATTCAGGAATTTTTGGAGTTTCAAAGTGCCCCATCTCTCTCTGGTCCTTTTAATCGTCTTTCCTGCCCCTTCTTTGTCCTTTCCAGCCTCCTTCTCTGGTATCTTAAAACTATTTCAGGATACAAATCAATGTGTGTGTTATGGAAAAAAAATTTCTTTAGTGCTGTGGCTATGAGTAATATTGAAGAGGTTTTTATTTCAAAGGTTTGAAATAAAGCAAAAGCTAAGGCAAAGAAAAAGTGGTTCTAGGTGGGAAAAAACAATCAGAGTTTGCCAATGGGGTGGCTCTCCCTACCAAAGGAAAAAAAAAAAAAAAAAAAAAAAAGCCTGCAATTTCCCAAGATTTTTGGTTTCAGTATGATTTTATACCAGGAAAAGGACAAGTATGATTAATCTCTAATAAAAAGGAAGATAGAGAGATTAGTTAAGGAGCCTTGAAGGCAAATAGTGCTCATCACTGTAAGTCCTTTCAGGATTGCTCTGAGATGTCAGTGAGCCCTTAGACAGCTCCTTGGCATCTCTGCTGGAACTTGGATGTGACCTGTGGGCATGGCTTTTCTGTTCTTTCTTTCCAGAAGGCTTAATTAACCCCAGCAGGATTTGCAGGAATCCTGAGGATTTTCTCTAGGAGCACAACCTCTTGGAGCACAAAAGCTCTGACAAACACCTGACAGCTGTATCATTATCTCACCTTCTTTGTGAAGCCAGGAATAAAGGAGAAATCTTTTGTGCTGTATGTGTTACTCCCCTACACTGAACTTTTAAACCACTCAGACTGGAAATTTCAGGTTTTTTTCTATGCTCTTATTCTGAAAATTGCATATATTGGTGTTTACCTCTGGCTTCAACTCTTATGGGTATAGGTCTGCTGTGCATGGTTAATCACATGTACTTCTGTAAAATAGTAGTGCTCCTTCTTCCCCCCAGTGATACTAAGAGTGAATATTTTTCAGAATTGTGCCACCATTTCTTCATGGTGCTGCCTAGATTAGTTTTGAAAACACAATCACAGGTGCTACTTCAGATTTCAGAGTTTTATCACTCGCAGAGTCAGCCAAACAGGAGTTTTCCATGTAAGGAAACCCTCTAAAGAAGTTGTTTTTCCCAACTCTAGTTTGTCATCCAAATCCTAGAGTTAACAGAGTTTTTTGAAGTCCCACCACAAGCACATTTAAGCACGAGGCAGCTTTTTCTCCAAACAACTGCTCATCATCATCAGCCAGATTTCCAGGCTGCTCCCTAGGGATGCAGCAGGACCATCAGGAAGCACTTGCTGTTGTTTGGTATCAGCTCCACAGCATATTTCAGAAGGGCTTCTGAGGCCATGGGTTCTGAGAGGTCTGTACCTCAAGAGGAAGTGTGAGTAAATATCTAAAGATGCAGTCAGTCTGCTTGAAGGGCAGAGTTCACTCTAGATGGGCTCCTAGAGCAGAAGAGAGAGATTCAAGCACTTGAGAAGGTTTCTAATAAGCTCCAGCCAAAGATGACTGGAACAATTCAGATCTAACAATTCAGTTTGATCATATTTCTAGCTCTGATAAGACATTTTTTATAAATACAAAAAATTGTGCCCATTGAGTTCCAGCTTCATTTTAGAAAGTGGCTGAACAATTTCCTTGACAAAGTGATATAGAACTGTAAAAATAAATAAAACAAGCACTTGACAAAACCAAGAAATGATAAAAACTCCTCAAAGTAAATACAAGATTGTGGTACTTTTCCCATGAAGTATCATTTATATAACAACAATTTTTAAATTATAACTGTTCATTCTGTATGGCTACATGAAACAGCATTTCAGAGTTTTTCCCCCTCAGATTCAAGCCATGAAATGCTAGAAACCTTGCAAGGTGGTTCTCTCAGAGCTTGTTTCCACTGCAGAGCAGGCAGTCTCTGTTGGTGTGATCCTGCAGTGTGCACTGCAGGGATCTGAGCTCCCTGCTGCAGGAAGTGAGTAACTCACTCACTTTGACTTCAGTGGTGGTTACTCATATCCTGTGAGAAGACGAGTGGGAAGGGGGGGAAACACACAAGGAGAGGAGAATCCAAAAAAAGAGGGAGACTGTGGTGGGAGGGAGATGCACTGACAAACAGTGAAGCCTCAGTTATGAGTGGTCCTCACTTTGTGGCACAACCTAGAAAAATTTCTCATAATGGGGGAACACAAGTGGCAGGACAGTAAGATGATCCCTAATTATTACCATTTTCTTGGGTTTCTTTTAACAGTTTATCTTTCAGTTACACGTAGAAAAAAATAAAAATGTTAAATGCAGCTGCAAGTTTGTGTTCATAAACACTGTATGCATGTGTGGTGGCTGTGCACATATTTACATGCACAAGATAAAGGATTGGGTTTGGATATTTAGGGGTAAAGTTGGAAAACATGCTGAGGATTTAAAGTCCTACTGTATGCACTACTTCAATTATCAACCCTGACTTGCCTTTGCTTTATGGAGCAGATCCAGGAATAATTGTGTGCAATACTTGACAAGAAGAGCCCTTACTGTGTGCAGCAACGTGTCACTTGGGAATCTAGAGAGCACTTGACAGCTAGATTCAGGCTTGCCCAGTGCCCAGTTCAGGTGAAGAAAAGCTGGATTATAGAGATGGCCACCAGCCTTGGGCCAGTGGTGACAGGAACACAGCAGCTGCTTTTGAGGGGGCAGGAACCATCTGTGTTTCTATAACATTCACTCTGCCTCTCCAGCAGAGCCATGAAGGGGTTCTGCCAAAGCTGAGGGAAAGCTGGTTGCACTAAAGGCATGCATGGATCCACTTTTCCCTGTCATTTGGGTCTGGCATTTGGGTTCAAGTTGATGCTTTACTGCATAGTGTGCATGGGCCACTAAACAGAGCTGGCTACAGCAGCCCCAGCTGACACTGGCATTCTCCAGTGCATACAGCTGGGATTGGATTGATTTAATCCCCTGCTTGGATCATTAATTTCTGCAGTAAGTCTCAGGGCAGACAGGGAGCATGATGAGAAGCTGATCCATTGCTTCCCAGCAGAGGCAGTTCAGGATGTGCACAGCTTAGAGTGAATTGTACTATACCAAAAGGCAAGGCTGTACACATGTAAGTGCTGAATCAGGCTCAGAAAGAAGGCCAAGTCTAATGCATTGTACTTAAAATGCTTCCTGAAAGGTTTTGGAAACCTCCAACACCAGTGGAGAACGTGTTCCTAAGAAATGGGTTCAAAAGAGGTGATGACAGGTTTATTTTTGTACTGTGAAAAAGCCAAAGGGACTTTTAAAAGTTCAGCAAACCACTTGTCTGCCATTAAGGAGATCTGCAGTGCCACCTGGGAAATACTGTGCCTAAAATCCCAAGAGGAACAGTGCTTCCATATTTTAGAGCTGTTTTACATCACTGTGACCCCATAGCCCACTGCACACACAGTATCCATCCTGGCTGGGGGAGAGCTATAAGCTCACAGAAACCTCAACCTTCAGAAGTAAAAGTATTTATAAGAGAGAAAAAAAAATTAGGAAGAGTAGGAGGAAATGGGTGAAGAAAAAAATTATCCCCCTCTCCTCTCCTCTCCTCTCCTCTCCTCCTCCCTCTCCTCTCCTCTCCTCTCTCCTCTCCTCTCCCTCTCCTCTCCTCTCCTCTCCTCTCCTCTCCTCCTCTCCTCTCCTCTCCTCTCCTCCCTCTCCTCTCCTCTCCTCCTCTCCTCTCCTCCTCCTCTCCTCTCCCTCTCCTCTCCTCTCCCTCTCCTCTCCTCTCCTCTCCTCTCCTCTCTCCCTCCTCCCTCTCCTCTCCTCTCCTCTCCTCTCCTCTCCTCTCCTCTCCTCTCCTTTGACAACAGGCATGATAAAGCCTATGGCTAAGAAGTTTTTGATCTCTGTTCCTGATTACAGCTTCTCTCTCCTCAGACAGCAGCTCAGTTTTTCTGGAGGAAGCACTGCTTCCACAGCAGCATGGAGGGTTTTTGGGCAGCAGAGCCAGCTGGGAGGCTGATGGGTTTTGGGAGGACACTTGTGCCAGGTCCTCCAGGGCAGAGAACTTTTGAGGAAGCACAGGGAAGTGACTGGAGTGAGGTGCCACGGGAGTTTGGCAGACACAGACAGCACCTGCCAGGCAAAAATGGGATAAGAAAAGCTTTGCAGAGTGGATGTAGGAAATGCTGGGTTTAGGGGGAGCATCCATGGGATCAAGCTGGTGAATCCAGCTGCCTTAGCTTCAACTTAGTGTAAAGGCAGAAGGGGTGATGGTCAAGGAGGCCAGATGCAGAGATAGTAGGTTAACAATTGTGTGATGCCTGCAGTATGTTATGTTTAAAATCTTTTAGTGAATTACTCTCCTCCCTCTTTCTATCTCCCATCTTCTGACACTTAGAATAATTTTGCTGTACTGACATACCTCAGTTTAGAATAATCATCTGTATTTCTGGAAATAGAGTCTGCCTCAGGGACTGTGGACAAGCACATAATTCACTGACCAGAAGCAGAAGTACCAAAGACTCTTCCACACAGACACCCACCCTGGTTCTCAGGTGGCACATGACCAGTCCTAGGGGAGGGAAGTTCTTAAAGTCTGATACAGTGATCTCAGTACTCAATAACATAATACTGTGCACAATGTTCACCTCTTGCTTTCTATTACCCGTCCTATATTTATTTTAATTAGCTATCAAATCTGGCTAGCTGTGTCTGGGTGCTTCCTGGTTAAACTCTGTTCCAGGAGTATGTAGGTCAAGCCAGCCTACTCTTAAGAAAGGCATGAATTGTATCCTTCTGAAAGCTGTGCCTGTGAAGTGAATCTGAGAACTCCCTGAAGTCTCTCAAATGGGATTTTATTCTTCTCCCAGCTCAGCACCTGAAGCTGTTTTTAACATTGATATGCCAAAGTAGGTATCTCCAAACATATGTGATAAGTAAACATAGCAGTCTTGGGAAAGAGGTAAGTCTGCAAAACCCCTGTCCCACAGCCTCTCTCTCTGAAAAGACATCAAAGAAAATATTGTAGTCAGTGAGAAATGTCTGGTCAGCTTAACCATTAACACCAACTGAACTATTCAACCTTCTTTATAAAGGCAAACTTGTGGGCAGCTCTTGTGGGATGACATTTTCCTTGGGTGACATCACTCTACAGTAATTTCTTGAAAATACTGTGATGAAACATGCAAGGAGAAAAGTATTCTGGCCTTTCCAGACACCTGTGAGTCATCCTAGACTGCTTTTTCTACCTCCAGATAGAGACAGTTACAAAAGGTAGTTTTCTGAAAGCTGTAGCAGTGACAGAGGCATTAATATAAAGAGTAATTAAAGCACATTGTTGATATATTCTGGCTCTCTCAACCTTTCAGACAATCAGGCTCTTTTCCTCCCAACTTATACTCATTTCAATAAGTTTATTTATTGTATCTCTCCATCCTTTGCAATATTAAGGCATGCAAGCTTTAAAAACCTTATTCAATGGTTTCCTGGGTTTTGGAGCATTCTTGAGCTGTCTGTGAGCTGGTGGCACCTCACTGGCTGCATGGGGGAGAAAATCAGCCTCAGACAGGAAACTCTAAAAATACAGCTTCCATATTTTAGTCTCATGTCCAGAGGACAGTGTGGCCTTGGTCATCGTTGTGCATCTGGCCCTGGTGACAAAGGGACACACCTCCCCTTTAAGCTGCTGTTGAATTACAGCAGGCCCTTGTCCTTCCCTGGTCCTTTTATCCTGTCAGACTGCAGGCACAGCTGGAGCATGGTGGACACACAGACCCTGTCTGCACTGGGGAACCTGATTGATTTGTCTTTTGAGTAATTTGCCCCATCCTTGCTCCTCACACACACATTTGCCCCCCTTCCAGCTAACAAAGGCCAGCTTTATCCCCAGCTGATGCCACCTCATCTTGTGGTCAGTATGAAATGGAGCAGTTCTGTGGTTCTTTGGGTAGATCTGCTTAAAGCTGTTGCAACAAGGGACACTGCTCCAAGGCAAAATGCTGGGTTTGGATGGACAAAGAGTAACAGCTGTCCCTCCAGATGGGGTATCGGTGCAATTTATTATTGCAGTAATAAAACCTTGTGCACAATGTTCAGATTTTGTTTTCTAATAACTCTTCTTTGTTTATTCAGTTTAATTAGCCACCAAATCTAGCTGTTATAGGGGCTTCCTGTCTCAAGTGTTGTTCCAGGAGTATGTAGGTCAAGCCAGCCTACCCTTAAGAGAGGCATGAATTGTATCCCTCTGAAAGCTGTGCCTGTGAAGTGAATCTGAGAACTCCCTGAAGTCTCTCAAATGGGATTTTGTTCATCTCCATGCTCAGCACCTGAAGCTATTCGACCTGGGGTTACAGACTGTTCTGGAATGGTGAATCTTTGCATCCCTTCCCTTTTCCACTTTTACTCTGTGTCTCTGTGCAAAGACTGGAGGCTGTGACTCCCCCCTCCCCTCAGATATATTGACTCACACTAGAACATGAACCACATCCATGCCTTCCAAATCCGTCTGTCTGGAAGAGTGACAATGTGAGTGATTCCAGGTGAGGTGGAACGTTTGTGAGAGAAAAGCCTGGCATGGAATTTAGTGTTTGACAGAGTAGTGTGTGGGTATCTCTTGAAAACTGTTAGCAAACATGACCACAAACAGTTTAAATAGAGTCTCTGTTCTCTACAGCTGTGTTCTTCTAGATTAAGAGACTGACCTGAAGATGGGCTCTAAAGGACTGAGCTCAAGATTTGGAAAGAAAGGAATCCATGCAGGTGGTCACAAGGAAGAGTGCCTCCTTGTAACCAATTTTGGCACACTTCTCTCCTCTGCACAGGGCTAAGGAGTTAAAACACCAGAACAATGCGTTTCTGGCAAGTGCAGCAGCTGCCTCTATTGTGTCTGGTCGAGAGTTCCTGAGTACGTCAAGATTATGAATCATAAGCAAAGAAGAGAACTAAAAGTTGTGCAGTGCAATGTCTCCTCACAAGCATTCCTGCAGTCCCATTTCTGGGAAATCCCATCCCCTTTGACCTCACTGGGGCAGAGTAATAAATCTCTGCTAACACCAGAGATCAGGTTTTGTGCGTATGCTGGTCAGAAATAACGTAACAAGGGCTAAACACAGGATGAAAGTGGAAGGGGCTGCCAGAGTGGGCAAGACCAACTGTACAGCACCATATGATATTTAGTTCCAAAGAATCCAGTCACACAACCCAAACAAGGAAACAACAGCACCATGGCCCAGGAGCCATCAGTACTGGAAACACAGGAAGTGAGCACAGGTGATCAAGGTCACAGTTAAGGAGCTCATTTCCTGCAGGAGTAAGACACTTGTTAGATGAAGTGCCTGGATAACCTAAGAAATAATCCAGTTCTATGCCATGAAGAGGTAACAAAGAATTTTAACAATCCCTGTCACTATGGCTGGGGCCAATGTCTTTTTGAAAAGCCATAAGTCACAACACTCTTGGTCTGAACACAGGTGACTCTGGAAAATTTACAGTTAATTGCCAGAATTCTGCTGTATCTCAGCATCATATGGGATGGACAGAGAGGAACCACCAGTTCTCTTTATGAGGGAAACCACAACTTGCTTGCACTTCAACTTTATTATTTCAGAAGTTACATTATTGCAGCTTTATTCTGGCAGCCACGGAGCATAAAGAGCTGTGCAGGATATAGGTATAATCTTGCTTATTGGTGTAAATATTATCACTTCATTATTCTAATGATCAGATTAATTTCTGACTCTGCTCCATAGGATTCTTCCTGATAGATTTTCTCTGAAAGCAGAGAAAATTTTTTGGCATTTTAGCCTACAATTTAGTGTGTATTCCACAGCCTATCAGTCAGGCCTTCAGATGAGGTTAATATCCACTGTTACACAACAGACAATTAAATACGACCTAGTCATAAAGAACAAGTCACACAGTTCAGGATCACTGGGATCCACAGATGCCAAGTCATTTTGTTAAATCATAAAAGCTCATGACACAACTTTTGTGAAAAGAAAATTGATCCTCACACTGCCTTTTATCATGCCTCACCTCCTGAATTCCTTCTTCTGTTAGAGAGGTTGGCTGGGATTTATTACTTTAAATTGGTCAATTAAGGACCAAGCAGAAGGAACCACACAAGTGCAAGTGGATCCCTACTCATTCACTGAAGCTGCTTCAAAATTCCTGCAGAGGAAGCAGCCAGACGAATGTCAGAGCAGAATTGCCCTTTGCACGCTTGAGCACACCAGAACAAGTCAGAGTTGCTCCTTCTGCCTCACTGGAGGATTTCTCTCCCTCTCAGCACACAAGCCAGCCTGTTGGAACCACAGGAAGGATTTCTCATGCTGTTGACCAAGACCAGCAAGGGTAGAACCCACCCTGTGCTCCCCGTGGATCTGTCTGGCACTCTGGAAACTTCAAGACTTGTAGAGTGGCTGAGAATATCAGCTCTCCTTTGCTAAAGCACTCAGGTTTGGGGCTCTTGGATGCCTGAAGCAAGCTGGAACACTCCACCCAGATCCACTGTGGGCATCTTTCCATAGCTGGCTCCCACAGTACAAATTAAAACCATATAATTTGAACTGGTTCCATCATTTTATGTTCAAACTCAGTGCCTTGTGGGGAAGGAGGATGACATCATGCATCCTTTAGTAATCAAATTTAGGTGTGACTTGGCTTCTCCATTGCTGAGGGTGAATGCATGTCCATGCTGAAGCTCTAGCCCTGACCGATGCTGCAGGGAGCGAGGAGGGGGGATACCAGGAGATCTGCTGTGAGGTGGGCATTAGACACTCACTCACTGCCCTTGAATTAATCCAAAATGGTTTTTCTTCTTTTCATCCTTTTACACTGTGCCTCTGTAAAGCATACAGGAGATGCACAGAGAGGCACAGGCCCCCCTTTATGGTGCTGAGGACAGTCAGGATGCCTCCTAAGCTTTACACACACATACCTGATAGCAGTGAAATACAGGATCTTCTTCTCCTCCATCGATCACCACTTGACAACAGCTGGATGATTCTGGCGGCTTTTCTGTAGCAGAAATTGGACAAATTACTGCACTCTCATGGCACTGCCACACAGGGAAAGCTTCCTGGCAGCAACCTATTGCCATTTTTAAAACACCTCCATGAGAAAACCTCCACTGCCAAAGCTGTGCCTTCAATCCCAAGCCCCAGAATGCCCACTGGCACATGCAGAGAGGTTTATCTGAACACTGCCCAGTATTCAGAATTAATCCTTGCTTACATTGTTTTCTGACATGGGCATTCAGAAAAAAATGGCAGGCTGACTGTGAGGAGAACCCACGCTTTTTCTGATACCTCTGGAAAGAAAACAGAGAGAGGAAATCAATTTTTTTTTCTTTTCAGCAAGGTTTGTTAGGTTGGGAAGAATTGTATCCTGACTGCCCTGACATTTTTCCTTCTACATCCACCTTCTTCAGCACTGAAATAAAATCTGCCTTCCCCTGCTTTTCCCAGTGGAAGGCACCAAGCACATAAACTGCTACCTTTTCCTATTCATCATTCTGCAATACCTGGAGAAGGCACCAGAGAAACTCCTGCAGAAGCTCCACCTCCACAGTCTCAAGTGTAAGAGCCCTCTTCTTTTGAGCTCTTAGCTTCAAAGGTGGTGTGCTTTGTTTTCATGAATGTGGCTTCTCTCTCTTGGATCATGGCTTGAGAAAACAATTGGGATTTTTCTCTAGCACTTGTGGAAAGTCAATGTGCATTTAATTGCTTTCCCACACAGCCATAGAATGGAGTACATTTTTTCCTGAAAGAGGGCTTTTATTCCAATCTTCTTTTTTTAAGTGGGCAGGGTGGAGGAAGGATGTCTCAGAGCCAAATTACACAGTCCCTACTCAGTTACAAATTTCCACTTCACAAAATTAATTCATTTAGGCCTTCAGTGAAGTGTATAAGAGGCTAAACCCAGGACCCAAGTTATATTTACAGTAAGCAAACATCAAGTTAAAATGGTCAGTGGAAAACTGTTTGCACTGTTTGTGTTATGCTTTTTGAGTGTTAGGTACAAACAGAATTTCAGAAGAAACATGGTTCTGGTGTAAACAGCTGTAAAATAGACAATTCTTTGTGCTCAGAGCACAACATGAATGTGTTCACCTACTTGTCCATGCTGGCTGAGTGCACCAGCAGCAAGAATATAAAATTCCTGGTCTAGCTACAGTGAACGAGCCTACAGGGCTTTCCAAGAAACAAAAATAAACACAAAACCTGTATCTAAGTGTACACAAACAGTATGCAGTCATTGTCAAGCTGCACTCCTTCAAAGCATGTTACACTAAAAACATTGAAACAGACAAAAACTTCCTGAAGATCATTTCCACTGTGGATGCCACTTACTGCAAGCACCTAAAACAGTGTCTGACATACCTGAAATGTGAAAAAAAGCTGGCAAACTTTATTTTCTATGCTCTTCGTTGCTAGAACATAGGTTACAGGTAAAAAGTTACTGTCAGCCAATCAATAATTTGTTTTTAAGACAATAAGAGTAATTCAAGCTTTCTTCCATAGATCTTAGAGAAAAGGCTAAAATTAAACTTTTCTCCAGCATCAGGTTTGATGCCTGAAAATTGGGCTTTTATTATTTCTTAGGTAAGACTATATAACAAACTGTGTAAAACACAAATACAATTTCTTTCTGTAGAGGAGTCTGCCTTTGTCTAACAGTGAGTCAGCATCATCTGACAGATCATTTTTCTCTTAGTGTAGGATGTGGATTTTGCATATCACACTCTCCAAGGGCACCTGTTGGAAACTTGGGTCGCTACAGCGTGGAATTTCACACCACACATAAGGTCAACTCAGTGCCCTCCCAGCACATCACAAAGTCTCATCAATAGGAATGAGGCTGATATGAGATACCTCAAGTTTTCTGCCCTCCAGATCTGCCTTTCTATAACGGGGACACAACATTCCTTAACACTTTGTTGGTTCTTTGTGAAGCTGTGTGTGTGTTGTGTGTTGTGCACAGGATCAAGAGAAGGGACCTCAGGAGGAGTCTAATTCCACCTCCTGAGCAGAGGTCAGTCAGCTGTGAAGTCAGATGAGGCTGGCCAGAGCTTTAAGCAGCCAAGTATTGAAAAACCTCCCAGGATTTTCAGCTTCTCTGGGGATCACATTGCAAAATTTACTTGTCCTGAAGTTGAAAAAACTTTTCCTTGTGACCACTCTGAACTTCTGTTGTTCCAATCTCTGACCACCATCATCCTCCTTCTGCCAAGCACCACTGTGAACAGCCTGGCCCTGCCTTTTCATAAGCCCACATAGGTATGGGCAGGCTGCTGTTAGGTGTCCCAAAGGCATTCCTGTTCCCAGCCTAGCTCCCTCAGCCTCTCCTCACCAGGGATGTGCTCCAGCCTGTGCTGACCCTGGGGGCCCACGGCTGTCAGGAGTGTTCCAGGTGCATTCCAACATGTGCTGAACACAGGGAACTGATCACTTTCCTCCATCTCCTGGCTGTGCTCCCCCTAACACAGCCCAGGATGCTTCTGGCCCGTTGTATTCCCAGGGCCAGCTGCTGGCTTATGCTCAGCCTGCCATGTGCCAAGGCCTGAGCTCCATTGGAGCAGAGCTGCTCTCCAGCCTGCCAGTTTCTGGCCTGTTTTGTTGAAAACTCCCAAAATCTTTTGGTATCAAGTCTATGGGGATGGCCATAGACACTTCCCCCATGCCACACACAGCAGAAGCTCCCAGACTTTCCAAGATGACCTACAATAGCAGCCAAGACTAACTCTATATAGACATTAAGCTAAAGTAATGTTAATGCACTTTTCCCTGTACCTTTTAAAAAAATAACACAAATTTCTGTGTATTCTTGTCTCTGAAAAAGAGAACAGCTGCTGTGAGGTGTTCCTTTCCTCCAAGCATGGTTGTTTATAGTAAAGAAGACTAGGCTTTGATCAGTTGCTTGTGTTTGCTAAATTGATTCCAACATCTTTGCCAGTGGGCTGTATGGATTCCCAGTGTGAGATGCTCCTGCTCATTTGAAGTGGCTGAGATTGTTTTTCAATGGAATTTTCCATTATGCTCTCTACTGTCTTTCTTCAAAGCACAATTTGTTCACTGGGCAGTACTCCTTGTCCAACATAACACGCAGAACCATTGCTCAACACTTTGGTTTTCTTCCCATGCACTCTACCTCCATCTATTCTCTCGTCTCAACCTAAATTTCCTTCCACAACTCTCTCACAGGTCATCTGATACGTTTGTTACCAGCTGCAGTGTCTGCTTTGTTCCCCCCCACTCCCCACCCTGTCTCCCTCTCTCCAGTATTAAAATTTGGGAAGCAGTCAAGGCTTCTCCGGGAAGACACAATGCCACACAGGCTGGGGAGGAGCAGAGGGAGCAGCCCTGGCAGAAGGACTTGGGGGTGCTGTGGGTGAGAGCTGGCCCTGCCCCAAGCCAGAGCCCCCCTGTGCTGGGCTGCACCCAGAGCCCAGGGCAGCAGGGGAGGGGGGATTCTGCCCCTCTGCCCCACTCTGCTGAGACCCCCCTGCAGGGCTGCACCCAGCCTGGGACAGCACAGGAAGGACAGGGAGCTGCTGGAGCCAGGGGACACCAAGGGATCAGAGGGATGGAGCAGCTCTGCTGGGAGGGAAGGCTGAGGGAATTGGGATTGTTCAGCCTGGAGAGGAGAAGGCTTTGGGGTCACCTCACTGTGGCCTTGCAGTGCCTGAAGGGAGCCACAGGAAAGATGGAGAGAGACTCTTGACAAGGGTCTGGAGTGACAGGACAAGGGGAATGGCTTCACACTGACAGAGAGCAGGGTTAGATGGGATACTGGGAAGGAATTGTTCCCTGTGAGGGTGGGGAGGCCCTGGCACAGGTTGCCCAGAGAAGCTGTGGCTGCCTCATCCCTGGCCAGGCTGGATGGGGCTCTGAGCAACCTGGGATAGTGGCAGGTGTCCCTGCTCATGGCAGGGGGCTGGAATGAGATGGGCTTTAAGGTCTCATTCCATCCTATGATTCTGTGACTCTCCCACTTTTTCTAATGCACTGGAAGTAGCAGTGTTATAAATGACCCAGACCCTGGAATCCTGCATGCCGTACCATTCTTGCCCAAGTACAATGAGATCACTACCATCACACAGTGTGTTCTAAACAGAGATGTTCAAATCCCAATAGCAGCAGCTGCACAAATCAGCACATGATAAAGGGCAAAGGAATCCACATCTCCAGGCCCCCATCTAATGCTTTGTCCATCAAACAGCTGCAGCAATCAATGTTTTCTCTCCTTTGTTTTGTCAGATCCAACAGAAGACACACACTTTGCTGACCAAGCTGCAGACTGTGAAAGATCAACTAAAGATCTACAACAGCTGAAGTGTTGAAACATCAAACATACTGATGAGTGAACTTATTTATACCTCTGGTTAAGGTTTACTTCCAAGTGTGACTACTTGTTTGATGCTTAAACAGCAACTAGAAGAACTTCTACAGTTAGGCAGTACCAGGCTGCAGAAATAGAGCAGTTTTCAAGGCTATAAAATGAAAAGAACTGTGGTTCCTGAAGATGTACACTGTCTCCCACAGTTGCCAAGTTAACAAGTGTGAGGTGATGCACATGTTAAGCCCTAACAGGGAATCTACTATGAAGATCAAATCCCTTTTCCAGCAACATATAAATCTCACTTTAAGACATTTAAAAAAATACCCACAGAGCCCAAACTTTTCCCTCTTTTTAAATCCACTAATTCAAAAAGCAGGCAAACAGCAAAAATTCACTACACCCTAATCCAAACTATCTTGAGATGCACTGGACATAGTTTAAAAAAAAAAATCCAAAAAAACAGGCCTCAGGACTGACTTCAAATGAAAATCTGGCCTCTCAAGCCTTCCCAGGACAAAATAAATAATGGACATGTGGCTTGATAAACTGCCACAGGCCTGGGGCTGTACTGTAGCCTGTTCATCCTCCAATCTTTTTTCCTTCTGCAGAATCTGATAGTACAAGAGTTTCACAACAGCAGACTAAATTTATGGCTACAGATACGCACATTTCATTAAATATTATTAAGCAATGAAACACCAATCTCATTAAGTACTTCTAGTTTTAGTATTTGTTTGAGGTAGAAGTGTTGAGGAGCACCTTTGTCTTTTTTAATCCACAAAGCACTGTGCTGTGCTACACTTGTTCCTTCACTGGGGCAGTCAAGTGAGAGGCTGCATCTAATTCTTTAAGAATCAGCATGCTAACGGCATTTTTGAATTGCTCTGATTTGTCTGGGTGCATTAGCAACATATGTAACTTTCAAGTCAATGACAGTGTATTCAATATATAGAAACAGGTGGCTTTGATCAGGAAATGAACAGATGTTATGTGGCAACAAACAACTTCCTGCAATGACAAGGCTGTAACCCAAAACAACAGAAAATGACCAAGTTTAACCCCAAGTTCATGCTTTGAACCCTACATTAGCTGCTGGTTTGGTGCTGGGATGTTATTTTAAATATCAAGAGATACTAGTATTTCAGTAGTCCTACCACAAAGAGCAAAAACTCATTCTGTGATTAAGTGTGTGAAGATAAAAATACCTCTGCAGCGCACCTTGGGGACAACAGGAATCTTGCTGCTTATGATCATAACATTTATATGGCAGCCACTGCTCACACTGAAAAGCAACTTTATGTAATAAGCAATTTTCAGTTTTCTCACTGCTGATTTTTATCCAGTCATCCAATGCCTCCTCATCATTGCCTCCTTCAGAGGCACTCACCAGTTGCCAAGAGAATACAGACTATCAGCAAAAGCAGAGAAATAGCACAAGCAAGTAAGAGCAAGTGTCAGCAGCAACAATGGACTCAAAGGCTCATTTGTGAATTACAAACAATAATAAATGACAATATCAGACACCTGCAGGTTTATTTCTTTGTAAATGCAATGCCAATGACAAGAACAATCACTCTGTAAACATCAGTTTACCTTTCCTTTCATATGCCCTGTAAAGGATGGTAAACCAGCCAACCAACATTACCAGTGCAGTTAATTATAACAGATGACCATCACTGCATTCACAGCACTGTCTGGCCAACTCACGTGTGTCTGACGTTTACAAAAAAGCATACCATAGTGGGATTAACTTATACAAATACTTCTAATAGGTAACAAATTCGATTGAAGTCATATTTGTGAACAGAAAGCTCAATTCAAGTCAAGGAAACACACATCAATCCCGATCCCGAACACACCCTTGTAGAAGCGTTTCTCACACAAAACCCGCAGCCGAGCTGTGCCAAAGGCGCCGCTCCCGACGCGGGGCAGCCCCACGGGATGGCCGGGCCAGCCCATCCATTCCCGGCGCATCCAGAGGCGCTCCCGAGGCTCCCGGGCAGGGCCGCGCTGCCCCCTGGCGCTACGAGTCGGGCAGGGGCTGGCTGTGAGTGCCGCTCCGCGTCTTCAGCTGCGACTGGGCGATGTCGGCCAGGGCGCTCTGGATCTTCTCGAGCAGCACATCCCCGCGGTACACCACCTCCTCCAGCCGCGCCGCCGCCTCGTGGTTCTCCTCCTCCAGCCGGTACAGGCTCTCAGCCTTCAAAGCAAAACCGGCATGATGCCCAAAGCTTTTCGGCTTTTGATGTATTTTTCACACATTCGTGGTTCTACATGCTACTACCACATAGTCCTAGTCTTTTTCCTACCGTTTCCCTTTAGAAAAATAAGCTCTTTTAATGCATACTTGGAATTCTGTTTAGTCTCATTCTTATGAAGAAGAAGCCTGACCAGGACGTTTTGTTTTCCAACCAGAATCTGAGAACACACAAGAAATGGGGCAAAGAAGCCCCTGGAATGACTCCAATGCAAAAGAATGCAGGGAAAACCACCCAACTAACTACTCTTCTAATGACTGGACAATATTTATTAGGAATGCTAATTTGTTAAACTCATAAAATCATAGGAATCTGATGCTGGGTATGCCCATGACCATTGGGACACTTGGAAGCTTCCAATAATGGCCTGCCTTTTATTTTACTATTTTAACACTGTTGCAAGAGTTTCCTCTTTTGATATTAGGCAACAGGGAAAAGCAAGGATCTTCAACAGAACCCTAAAGTGACTTTGCTACTCAAGGATTCTGAGGGAACAGCTGGTGCTCCCCAAAAGAGAAAGGTTCTCTTGTTTAATAGTTGACTGCAACTAATTCACAGATTAGAGCAGAACTTGTACTGTCAACTTCAGCAAAAGGGAACTCAAAAGGGGCAGGTAGATTGTGTTGAGCATTTGTGTAGCAACTCCTTTTATCATTTAAGACAAGACTCAGATCTGAAACACACACCAAGACAACTTCAGCATAAAAAAAGCAGATCAGCCTAAGTACATTACTATTAACCACTTCTCAACAAAACCTGTAGTGCGTATTTGAGAGCGTTTCAAGCATCTTCAACACCATTTCTTTGAAGACTATCAGAATATTTAATCCTGCACCAAATTAAGCAACAGAAAATAAAAATCAAAACTGGAATCCAAGCTAATTTATCTTAAAATCACACCGGACAGAAAGTATCAGAAATTTTTGTGACATGAAGTTCTTCATAAAGACAGCAAGAAACTGTGGCAGTATCACCTCTAAGGAAAGCATATCCCTACTGGATAACCAGCTCCTCCTACTGGAGCACCCTGCTTTGCCCACACCACTGCCACTTTGATCGGACCCTGCTCAGTCTTGGAAGAAACTGGAATTTGTCTGCAGCAGGCATTCTATCTTCAGCTATTAAAAATGCATTTACAGGAAATTATGCTAGTGCTAATGAGCCCAATTAGGATGTTCAGCAATTACTGCGACTAGCAAAATTCCCAAATTTATCCTCCTCTGTTTAAAACCAAATGTGAAGCCACTGCCAAGTCATTTCTCTTTGGCCCATTTGGTGTCAATCTTCTGTAAAACACTTTTGAATGGTTATAGAGTATAAATGCAGGTTTAAAACTTTCAGGTGATCTTAAAGGTGACCATCAGGTTTGTCAGAGAAACAGCACTCTGCATCCTTTATGCATTAAAAAAAATACTTGATGCAAATCCAGCTGCTAAGAGTCAAAAAGATGGTTTTAATAGATCAAATCTGGGAAATAACAGAAAAAAACAAACAAACAAAAACCAAGTCTGACTGTTTCAAAGGAAGCGTCCTTGTTATTGAAAAGTGAAATTATTTTGCAACAGAGCTGAAGAACTTAAAGGACACCCTGCAAACTCTTTAACCAGAAACAGTGTGAAAGAACAAAAGACTTCTGTAGTGTTGGTTCTGCAGCTACAAAATGGAATGTGAGACAATATAAAGCATTACCCAAGGGGGAAAAAATGAATAAAACAATGCACAAAGCATCAGTACTGTTCCACCTGTTCTGTCAATATCTGAAAAAAAGGGTGAGCAGTATAGTGGTGGTGTGATAAAACAATTTTTTTTTAAATTTTAACAGAAAACTAAGTCTAAAATATTGTCACTGATTATGATCTTATTTAGAACTAGATACAAGTTCAGTACTTCCACTGAAATTTCTCACAGTATTTCTCACAGGCTTCCCTCATGAAATATCCAGGTTTGTACTAACATCATTTTTCAATGACAACATGGCTTAGTAGTGAAAAAATGTGTTTTTTTTTTTTTTTTTTTTTTTTTTTTTAAAGGAGGAATTTTGCCTTCGGGAGTGTTCTGATACTGGAATTAGGAAAACTCCTACCTGCAAAGCTGCTGTGGATTCTTCACTGGGCAGGGAATCTATGAGAACATCGATATCCTTGGCAGTGCGAGCAATCAGAGCCGCGAACAGCTGGGCATACTCTGCACAAAACACAACAAACTCAGGCAATCTGTCATTCAGGGGATTGTTAGAATTATCAAAAACAAGTACAACTCGGCTGCCACAACGTTATGCAGAAAATGCAGCCGACACCCATTCACGACTTAACCTCCATCGCTCCACCAGCTAGGGGGGAATTATTTGGGAAGGCCGGATTCTGCATTCCCGAGGAGGAGACGCAGGAAGCCGGACTCACCTTCCGTGGGGTTCACGGGCTGATCTTGTTTATGGCCGTCTGGATGTTGCTGAAGGAGGCGGGGGGCCCGCACTGCTGCAGCACTCCGATGGCGTTACAGAACTGGTCCGCGAGCTGCCGCCACCAATTAACACCGCGTTAATCACCCTGCCCCGCCGCTACAGCCGGCTCACGGCGCGCCCCCGCCCGCCCAGCATCCCCGCCATGCGCAGAGTGCGCCCCCCGCACCCGCGGCCGTTCCCCAGGATGGGGGGCCGCATCACCGCATCCCCGCACAGGCCGGTGCCCCGGGAGAGCGGAGGCAGCGGCCGCCTCACCGAGTTGACGGCGTCCTGCAGCTGTGTCAGCCGGTCCGCCATGGCCGCGCCGCCGCCGCTGCCGCTCCTGAGGCGCGGGGCCCGGGGCGCGGGCGCCCCCTGCCGGCCGGGAGGAGCGGTTGGGCGCCAGGGAGATCCCGCTCCCAGCCCGGCCTTGGAACGGCGGCCGGAGTCACCGTTCCCGAGGGTGTTTGAGGAAAGATGGACTTGGTACTTGGTGCCGTGGTCTGCTTGGCACGGTGGTGTTCAGTCACAGGATGAACTTGATGATCTCAGAGGTCTTTTCCAAGCTATTCCATTCTGTTACTGCCACGCTGCGCAGCGGTCGCTCTGATCCCAGCTGAAGGCCGCAGCAGCGCTCGGGTGCTCCACTCCAGCCCCGATCTGGGCAGGGAAAAGCCAGAGTGTAGCGTTCCCAACAAGGCAAATCAGAGCCAGAATTTGGCTTCTGACTCCAGGAGTTGAAGAATAAACGCCATTCGTGCCAGTCACTTTGTGCCTGTCTTTCTTATCTCTGACTTCTGGGTACAATGCCAGCCTTCTCCCAGGAGGTCCTTAGAGATCATCTCTTTCCAGCCCTCCGCCATGGGCAGGGACACTTTCCACTATCCCAGGTTGCTCCAAGCCCCGTTCTACCTGGCCTTGTACACTGCCAGGGAAGGAACAGCCACGGCTTCCTTGTGCCAGGGCCTCAGCACCCTCACAGGGAAGAATTTCTTCTAAGATCCAATCTAAAACTGATCTCTGTCAGTTTCAAGTAATTTCTCTTATCCCGTCACTACATGCCTTAGTAAATAACCACTCTGTAGCCTTGCCACTGATGCGGTGGGTGCAGCAGCGATACAAACTAATCCCCCCGAAGTGTTTTCCCCACAACACGGCTGGGTGAGGATTTTGTTTGGGAGGTGGGGGCTCTTCACTCTCAGATTTAAGCCCCAAGTCCCAAACTGCGGGTCCGAAACCCTCCGTGCAGCCAAGCGCTTCCCCCCCGCGCCCTCCCGCAGGTGCCCGAGGGGCGGGAGCGGCGCTGCCGGGCAGGCTCCGCCTGCGGCCCGGCCCAGCGCCCGCCCCTCCCCGCCCCAGCTGCCGGCCCTTCCCCGGCCTCAGCCCCTTCCCCGCTCCCTCCGCAGCGCCATGCGGGTCTCGCCTCTCCCCGCCCTGCTCCTGCTGCTCGTGGGGGTCCTGCGCCGTGGCGGAGCCTCAGGTGAGGGCGGTGTGAGCCGCAGCGGGGGCGCGGGGCTGTGGCCGCCATTAAGCGGCCGGAGGAGCGCGGCTCGTACCGGGAACTGCGGGGCTGTGCCCGGGGGAATGGGGATATCCAGCGGCTTGCTGCGGCTGCACAGCCTCTTGGGGTGTCCCCGGTGCTGGCCGCTGTCCGGAGGGATGAGCAGGAGTACGGAGCAAAGCTGCCTCCAGAAGCGCTGTGTGTGTTCATGGTTATCTTAATCTTTCATGCGGACAAGGAGAACCACCCTCTTTATTTTTCCCCTTTCCTCCCTATCCGCTTTTGTTTTTGTTTACACCTTAATTGCTGTGAACGCCATAGTTTTAACTGTTTCGTGGCTAATTCGGAATTATTTTAACCACGCCGGTGCTGCGATGCGATACAGCTGGTGTAGGGTTGCATTCCCCGTACAGAAACAAGGTGGCATTCGCTGCCTATGAACATGAGTTTACGTGACAAAGAGAACGAGGTTTGGTTTTATTTGCTTGGGTTTTTCCCCCCCGACCATGTACAGGTGGTCATGGGTTCCCACCACCCTAGTAGATGGTGGGTTGCAAACTATTGTCGCTATAAAACTAGGGAAAGTAGCAAAACCTGCAATTTGCAGTTTGATTCCTAAAGCTACTTGTTGTCTGTACTGATGTAACCTGACTTTATTTGGCATGGTCTTTTTTTGTAATTTCCTTGTGTTCCTGCATGTGACTGAAATAGAAGTCTAGAGGTAAGTGTGCTATAATAAGTATGGTTTTGGGAAGATTTACAGTCACTTTTTTTTTTTTCTCGTTAAACTCTTATCTTTTCAAATAAAGGAAAAAATAAACAGTTTCCTCTCAGAGATAATTCAGAGATAAGCAAGCAGTCCTTCATATTAGGGCTGATATAAGCCTCTTTCTCTTAGTTTTGCTGTATTTTTACACTTGCTTCTAACTATAGAATCAAGTTTTGGGACCTTAAAGGTCATCTCATTTCAAGCCCCCTGCCATGGGCAGGGACGCCTTCCACTAGACCAAGTTGCTCAATGCCCCACCCAACCTGGTCTTGAATGAATTAAGCTTAATTGTCCCAAAGGAGACTCTTGAGATGCTCTGTAGGGCTGCAGAACAGCATTTGGAAGGTGTGGAAGGCTTCTTTCTGCCCAAATCTCATGCCCAAGATACTAATGGAGAGACAAGTATTCCTTGTTTTTGCAGGACCTAAAAACTTTGGCTGGGCACCTGATGGTGGCAAGCAAGTGTGGGAATGAAGGCTCAGAGTTCTTAGACCTCAATGTTTATCTGAAAGAATGCTAACAAGCTGTTTGTCTCCTGGACTTGATGAAAATGGGTCATGTGTTGAGTAATTTTTTTACAATATGTAAAAAGGCAAAGCAACTATGAGACTAAGCAAACTGCTTTGCCTTGAAGTACCCTGTTGCTGTTTTTCCTTGCATGATTGAGGGTGGAGGGGGAAAGTATTTCCCTCGTGAAAAGCTAATAAGATGTGTAATTTGTGTACCAGAGTCTAGCTGATCATTAGGGCCTTTAAATAAGGCCATTTGCTTAATGGTTCACTGATTTGAAATTGTCTTGTAGTTATTCAGTTGTGGACACCCACTTTGCAGGGATGAGCTCTGCTAACTCCTAATCCTTGAAGGTCCTGCTTCATTTCAAAAGTGCTGATTAGTAAAATCTTTTCACGAGTGCCTGTGTTATCTCTCTGGGCTTCTGATGGGCTGTAGCTCCTCAAACTTGGTGTTTGTGCAGAAGTATTTTTATACATTGTGTTTGTTGCCTTCCAGGGAGCTCTACCTTCCTAAGGAGGAGTTCAGCTGGCTGTGTTTGCTACATCCAATCCAGGCTGTTTAGTGTTGGAAAAGCTAAAGTGAATTTATAGTGTAATCAGGACTGATGGGTGCTTTCTAAAGGGAGCTTTTCTGGATGGAATGTGTTTGTGCCAGCTGTTTAGTCTTTGCAGAGATGATGCTTCATAGTAAGTTCACACAAAACTCTTCCCTCACTTTTCAGGCTGTAAAGACCTCTAGCCTGGTCAACAGAATAGTCCTCTGGAATGGGAATGGTGCATATGCTGGCAAGCTACTTTGTGTGTAGCTGTTCTAAGCATGAGTCTCAGTGCACACACAGTTAAAGTTCAGAAGCTTTCAGCAATGTTCCTGCTTCTTTTGGGAGTGGGGTAGGTGCTGTATTTTTTGGGGGGTTCAGTAGTGTGGGAAGACAGAGACCTTGTAGCCAGACTCTCCCATCATCTGTGTCTGCATGGGCTTACAGGTCTGATAGGATATGGCTCCAGGCTTTATTCTGTTAAGTAACTGTATGCTAATGTTTTTCTTACTCAAACCGGTTGTCAGTCTGAGCTTGCACTTCATCTTCATTAAATGTCTTCATGTGACTACTTGTTGTTGTACTCCCTGCACTGGAAAGTTCTCCTTGGCTCCTTGAGCTTGCTTACATCGGGTTGTTCTGCATATCCACTGCAAGGTGCTTGGCATCCAGTAGAAATGTGTTTTCTCTGACTGCACAGGACCTCTCTGAGGCAAGCATCATGTTTGAGCATGGCTCTATAGCTGAAGACTCTTCTGTGTGGGCAGCAGTGGCATTTCTTCAGTTGTGCTAGGTGTAATCAAGAACCCTGTGTGGTTAACTGCTCTTGGTGGTGGGCAGTGACACTTGGCTGTTGGAGCTGGAAATGTGGCTTACTCAAAGCATCAGAGGAGCCAAGAGCTCGGCACTGAATCAGCACAATGGAAATGGTTCAAGCTGGGTGTAGCCTGTTGGGGAAACTGTGTCACAGGGAAGGGATAACAAGTGCAGAAGCTCTGGAGTTGGTTGTCTTGTTGTTTCAAGTTAGGAATAAGGGCTTTGGATCTCAGAAGAGCTCCAGGAGGTTCTATTTCATTGCTGTCTTTGCTGGTTCTGCCCTTCATGTAAGAGAAGAGAGTGTGGTGTGACAGAGTGGGCTGTTTGCTGTGTTCACCAGCTCTGTGTGCAGGACTATCTGTGCTCCAGTTCTGCTGCTGTGTATGGAGTAATACATGCTCAATTCTTGGTTTCAGCAACCGAGCTGACTTCCTTTGAGCATCTGTCCAGTTGATAAGCTCTGTAGTAGTTTGGGTTCCTCTCCTGTATCTAACCCAAAATTACTCTCATGTTCAGTGACTGTTACAGTTCTTCCTACAGGAAGAGAGGGGGTGGCCTGGCCCTTTAGAGTGCTCTCAGACCTTCACGATTGGAAGCAATAAAACAAGCTGGGATGCCTGGATTTTTCTCCTGTCTGTTGCTGACTTGCTGGATCAACTCTTTCGCTTGTGAAGTGGTGTTAGCTGTGCTGCTGGTCCTGCAGACTTGTCTGGTGTGCTGCCTCCAGGACAATGGAGCTTGTCCAAAGGAGAAAATTGCATGCTGTGTCTCACTGTGTGCTCTTGGAGGTCTCTGTGCCTGCCCTTACAAGGATGTTTGACAAGACTGAGCTCTCTGTGGCTCAGGGAGTTTAATACCTCTCTGGTATTAGAACCAGAGAACTGGTGATAGCAACAGACCCGGTGAATTGTGAGTTGGTTAATTTAGTCAATTAGTCTTGCTCAGCATCTTCCCTTTGTCTCAGTGCAGTGGGAGTGACTTGTTCAGATGACAGAGATGAAGGCTGGAAGGGTGCTGTGGTGTGTGGCTGTGAGCAATTGCTCTTCCAAAAATTTGTTAGGAGGTTCTGTTGCTCTGCAGTGCTTGCCATCTTTTAGGCCTGGCTGGAAATGTGGTTCAAGGAGCCTGTGAACAGCAAGCTGAACAATACTTGTGTGATGGGTGTAGATGTTCTTGTTCTTCACCCCGAGCCTCTGCTCTTGTGTCCAGACTTTGGGATAATGTGTGTCACATGTGCTGCTCTCAGAGCAGTTATGCAAACAGTAAAGCAATATAGAACACCATACCTTAATTCACCACGCTAATTAAACTTGAGAGAGTTCCTCTGACATTTAGAGTCTCATGATCTCCCTGAAGTAGTGTCTGTGTCTTGCTGACGAGTCTGTCCTTATTTATGCAGAGGCCCCTGGGTATGGAGTGGAGGTGAGAAACAAGGAGGAGCAATGCAGTTTTTTCCCCTTGATGTAGATCACACAGAGAATGTGTATGGTTTCAGCTTTTTTTTTCTTGAAAGAACATCTAAATGTGAATGTCTTGTGGTTCAGGAAGCTCTGCTGAAGGTTTTAAAGATCAAAGAAAAAATATTTTCCCTGCATTGTAAGCTTTCACTGTCAATTTCTGAGTGTATGGATGTATAGTCTGTGCCTTCTGAATGATTTTCTTTAGCATTCATATCACTACTTGCATTTCTGGTAGAACTTGAGCTAGTGAGGAAAGATCTGAGGATATCTGAATGCTGCGCAAGGGACTCTGAAGGATCAGAAACTGAAGGATACACGAAGGTTTCTTTTTGCAACTTTAATTTTACATTAGTTACTGTGTGAAAATTTGGTGTAAAAACTTCCACCTTAACACAAACTGTAGATGATGGAACAGAAAAGCGGAGAATCTTTCTTTCCTCACAAGTGGTTTATGACCCTACCATATTTTAGCTGAGGTTTTATTGGTGATGCCGTACTGGTATTAATTGAATTTTGGGAGTGAGCATGTAAGGACTGAAGTTCCTTCCCTCACTGTGTAGCACACAGTGGCACAAGGGTGGGAGCTCCCCTTGTTTACATATCAAAAAGCAAAGAAACTGGCCAGTGATGCCAGTTCTTGGCAGGAGAGAGAGAAAAGTAACAGGAAAGCAGTTGGAGACTACTGGGTGTAGTTTCAGAAAAGAAGACTGTCCCCTCCATTGTGAATGGGAGCCCCTGTGTCACCAGCAAGTGTCCCTGGAATGGTGCTTCTGGTGACTCTGTGTTAGGGAACTTGGGTCGGCAGCACCAACCCTTTCCACCAGAGGCAACTTCATTGAGGAAGTGTGAATGTGTTCAGGCTTGGTAAATTTTAGGTCTGTTTGGGTAGAGGCAGGCAGAGGAGTTCAGGGAAAAGCCTGGAAGGCACTGTGCAGTCTGGCTGCAGCCACCAACCAAAGAGCATCTTGTGGCTTCTGTGTGGCTGCTTTGCTTTCCTCCCTTGGCATCCCCTGTCCCTGCAGAACCTAGGGAGAAGCCAGGCTTGCTTGTAGGATCTGAATAGCTAGCCAAAGCTTATACTCAAAGGTCTTGTATCCTAGGTCATGTGGTTCTCTTTAAATTAAAATTACAGTGGATCACGGGGTTATGCTCATTTTAGGAAGAAATAGTCCAGACTGTGTCCAGGAAAAATTAGGTCTAGAGATGGGGATGCAGCAGTCCTAATGATTAAAAGCTGTTTAGCAGCAAAAAACATGGAATAGCTGAAAGTGGGTAAATGTAAGTAAACTGCAGATTTGACTCTGTCTTCTGGAACTTGACTCCAGTTCTTGTGGTCTGTAGGAACTAATCTGGAAAGTCTGATGGATATTGTGCAAGTTGGCTGGCTGATACAAACATATCCACCTGTATCTGCCCAAGATCAGGCAGTCCTCAGTATCTTCTCTTACTGACTCTTTGGAGTGTAGCTGGCTGGTTGGCTGGGCTGGTGAGCTCAGCTGTATCAAATCCTGACTCCTGGCAGGAAGCCCTGTCCCTGTGCTCAGGTGAGTGCCAGGCTGCAGGGCAGGTACCCTAGCTGTGCCTCTATCTGCAGGTACAGCTCTGTGTGCAGCAGTCTCTGAAAGCTTGGTACAGCTCACAGGATGAGAGCAGCACAAAGCAACATCCTGCTCTGCTCCCAGCTGACTAATACTGGGCTACTGGAAACTTCCAGGCTTCTCTCGTAATTGCTTCCTTCTGGACCAAAAAAACCCCTGTCTTCTTTTTTTTTTTTTTTTTTTTTCCTAATGCAGGTCTTCTTGAGCTCTCCTTGGGAAAATTCAGAAATGTGCTACTTAACCAGACCAATCCAGTGGAGGCTGTAATCAGGAACATCGCCAGCAATGTGACTGTGGTTATTTTTCAAGTGCATGCACAGCAGAGTGATGTGGTGATATCCTTTGATAAGGTAAGAGTGTCACTTCTGTTGAGTGCTGCCTCCCTTTCAACAAAGGGCTTGGCTCTGGTACATGTAGGACTATTGAACTGAAGTTGTATAAATAATGAGTGTCTTTTACCTGCTTGGCTTTTAGACAGTGTTACTGTATCTTCAGAAATCCTTTCTTGTCTTTATATGTCATAGCTGCTGTTTTGAAAGACTGAATGCTATAGGGCTGTCCGAGCTGGCTTGAAAATGTTTCAAGGCTCTTTATTTGGTGGAAGTGGTGCTTTTGTCATGTGGCTCTACTGTAGCTGATATTGTCAACCAGCTTGTTATATTAAAACCAGATCTGTGTGTTTGCCAGATGCCCATACATGATCACTTTGGGATGTTTAGTTGTCTGGTGTTCCCATGGCTTGGGTTGAACCACTGCAGATAGGATGTGTTGCTATCCCAGCTCCTTGTCCTGAATCTTATTCTCCTTTGGTAACATATGGAGAAATTCCTCCACGTACTCCAGTGAAAGCTGCTACTTCTAGACACCAATAAAAGCATTCCTGCTGCTATACCCTGCATCCCTGCAATAATGGGACAAAATGAGCCTAATCTAAAGTACTGTTTTTTGTTGTTGTGGTGCTGGGAGGCTCTCACTGGTGTTTGAACAGAGCATTGACCAAGCTGAAGGTGGTTAAATGGAGGTCTGACAGCTGCAATCTAGTTCCCTTCTCTCCACCTGCATCTTTGAAATCAGAATTTACTGAGTGCTAAGAAGTATCCTGGGAAGCTTAGAAGATGAATGACCCGTAAGACAAGTCACCCAGCTCAGCCATCCTTGTGCATGTGAAACAGCCAGGATTACAGGGCTGAGGCATTACTGTTAGACCTGTTCAGTCTTTGCTTGCCTTTGGTAGAAACCTCTGCTTCCAGTCCAGATCCTCTTTGCATTCATGGGCCTTACCAGGCCAGGGGCAGTGATGCATAAATGCAGCTGTGCTGCTTTTAGGGCTGGCCTGCCTTTAGAAATATGAACTTGAGCCAGACTCTGAAGTCTGCCAAGTCCAATGTGCTTCCTTACAGTGTTGCCTCAGGTAACTGTGGCTGCCTTGGCTAAAGGCACTTTCTGTGCTGAAAACATGGCTGCAGGTCAACTGGTCATTCCAGCTGTGAAATTGGGATGCTGTCCTTGCTGCCTGATCTTTGCTCAAGAGCACTGGTCCTGGCAGAGATGGTGGTGCCGGGGATTGGGTCAGTAACTGGTCTGGCCCCAAAAACATCTGGCATTGCTGGTGTTAAGGCAGCTGTCATACAGTCATCTCTGTTCTGGTGGAGATAGGAAGGTGCTTCTGTATGCTGGTTCCCAAAATACTTCCTTGCTCCCACCTCACAACATTTTGAGAGGGATATTCTAGGCCTTTTACATTTTTACTGGTCAATCCATTGCCAGATCTCCTAGCTAGATTTCTCTGCAACTTGCTTGTGATTATCAGCAAGTAGTCCCACACAAGCAGTCTTTAGTAGTCCCACACTTATCACTTGGGCTTTTGAGCCTGAGCCAGGCAGTGTGTGGTGTCAGAGCTCCCTTTTTTCACCAGCTGGGGGTGCCATCCAGAGGGACCTTGACAGGTTGAGAGGTGGGACCTCATATAGTCCAGCAAGGCCAAGTGCATGTGGAGCTGGACAATTCCAAGCACAAAGGCATTTTGGGCAGAGCCTGGTCTGCTGTAACTGGCACTGGTGTGTGTGTGTGTGCCTGTTGGGTTTGTGGCAGGAATAGCCTCCTGTGATATTACCAAAATACAGAGATGTTATCAAACTGTGATAGAAATCTCCTCAAGAAGAGCTCATGTTTGTGTGGTTTGTTTCTGTGCAGACTCCATCGGTGAACAGCTCAGGAGTTGGGGTGGACAGAGGGCTGGTGTCCATCCTGCGGCCGGAGCAGACCGTGTGTACGTGGTACCTGCGTGCCCTGGGTGCTGGCCAGGTGCTCAGCACTGCCATCTCCATTCCCTACATGGAGAAAGGTATGTGCTCAGGGCAGACCAGCTCTGCTCAGGCAAGTCATCTGGCAATGAAGTGTTGATCCTTCAGTTTTACAGGTGGAGATCTGATGGAGATAGCAGAAATTCTTTTGAAATGGGTTGAAAAAGTTTTTGTTGTCACTGCTGAATGGTGAGTTGTGTATAGGATGTACTCTATGGTCCTGCCATGACTTAAGTCTTAGAACAGAAAACTGCTGTGCATGTGATCATGGAATCACAAATCTGTTTGGATTGGAAGGAGACCATAAAGAACGTCCAGTTTTACCCTCTGCCATGGGCAGGGACATCTTCCACTATCCCAGGTCACTCAGAGCCCCATCCAGCCTGGCCTTGGACACTGCCAGGGATGGGGCAGCCACAGCTGCTCTGGGCAGCCTGTGCCAGGGCCTCACCATCCTAACAGGAAAGAATTTCTTCCTCATATCCAATAAAATCTACCCTTCTTCAGCTTGAAGCCATTCCTCCTTGTCAGGTCACTCCAAGGCTTTGTCAAGAGTCTCTCTCCATCTTTCTTGTAGGCTCCCTTCAGGTATGGGAAGGCTGTTGGAGGGGTCTCCTCAGAGCCTTTTCCAGGCTGAACAACCCATACTCTGAGCCTTTGCTCCTAGGAGAGGTGCTCCATCCCTCTGGTCATCTCCATGGTCCTCCTTTGGACTAACTCCAGCAGGTCCACATCCTTTTTCTGTTGGGCTGGGGTCTTGCCAGAGCAAAGTAGAGGGGCAGAACCTCCCTCCCTTGCCCTGCTGCTCACTGCTCTTTGCATGCAGGATGTTGGTGTCTCTGGGCTGCAAGCACACATTGCTGGATCATGTCAAGCTTTTGGTCAGCCAACATCCCCAGGTGGTTCTTGTCAGGGCTGCCCTTAATCCCTTCCCCACCCAGCCTGTGTTTGTGCTTGGGATTGCCCTGAGCCATGTGCAGGACCTGTCAGGAACTTCCATTCCAGCACTCCAGCCACTGGAGTCATCCATGTGTGGAGACCAGGTGCAGTGAAACCCTTTTGCTGCCTGCAGGGCTAGAACCTGATGTTTTTCTATGCTCAGCAAGTGGATTGTGCCTGCAAGTGCATAACTGCAGTTATCTTCTCTGTTATCTGTTCTAGATCCTATTCCTGGGGGCTGCAATCTAGAATTTGACTTGGAAGTGGATCCAAATATTTACCTGGACTACACATTGGTTGATATACACATCAAGTTTGCCCCTGCAAACTTGGGATATACCAGGTTTGTGGAAAACTTCAGTGCTCTGAGCAAGACCTTTTGTCCTGTGTTTAGTCAAAAAGCTAAAGTAAGACCCTGCTGTAACAGCTGAACCAGCCAGCTGCTGGCAGGAATCTTGTTCGCTGCAACAAAGGTGAATGGGGAAAAGGAGGAGGGGAAGAGGTTCTGCATTGGAGAGATAAAAGTTGAGAGTTACATCTTGTGGGGGAGGTTATGTAACTTCAGAAAGCAGTCAGTAAATACTGAGTCTTTCCATTCCTTGTATCAGCTTAATTTGTTTGAGGAGCAATTGTGTATTACAGCCAGTTTTATTTCTTTACTAGTACTAAAGCATGATAATGACGCAGAGTTTTGTTTAACTTGAGACTTCAAGTTAAAAGGCATTATTTCCTGAATGGTGCCTGGTGTCACAAGTGATAGGCAGGGAGTGGGGAAGACTCTGTTCAGAACTGCATGGAAAGACAAACAGTAATGTTGTGGTCTTTGGCTGTTGTGGCCTCTTGTAGTTCTTGTTATGGCAGTTAATAGTAAGTGTAAAGGCAGGTACCACCTACCTGTGCCAGAGTGGTTCTGTGTGATGCTGCTGTGCTCACAAATGCAGTCCAGCTTTGAGTTAGCTGCTGGTGTGCACCTCTGAAGAGTAGAGGCCAACCCTGTGGACAGGTAACTGCTGAAAACTAATGTTGGGGTCTGGAGCCTTGTGCTGGGCACGTGGCTGATGTGCTTTTGGTTGCAGAGGAGCAGCCCCCCCGTTGTGTGACGCGGGGACGGGTCAGCGCTCGCGGTGGCGGCTGCGCTACGATGTGTACCAGTACTTCCTGCCCGAGAGCGACCTGTCCGAGATGGTGCTCGTGAGCCACGTGCGGAAAATGGCTGGGGTGCAGAGTATCAGAGCCAACGGCATCAAGGTGGGCCCCAGCACTGGGTACCAGCATGGGGCACTGCTGCTCTCTTGTTTTCTCTTCTCCTGGGCTTATCTTCAAGGAAGGGAGACGTAAGGAGGCTCCCTGGCCCTGCTGGGGAGTGGGATGGCAGCCTTGCCTGCCTCAGAGGCCAGACCGGGGCCAGTAGGCTGGCAGGGAAGCTGAACTGTGCCCTCAGCAGGGAGGAGCAAAACAGGAGAGGGAGAATCTTCCCCTGTCAGAAAACACAGTGGTGCAGGAGGGAGGGGTTCCATCCTGTGAGCCTTTAACACGGAAGCTTCCTTTTCCAGATGCTTACGCTGACAGCTGATGACAAGACCAATGTCTACTTCTCTGCACTTCCTGGGCAAGGTGTGATCTACAATGTGATAGTGTGGGATCCTCTTTGGAACACTTCTGCTGCATACATACCTGTGCATACATATGCCTGCAGCTTTGCTGATCTGGTAGACAACTGCTATTCCCTCAGTAAGTTGGAAATTGTCCTTGCCAGCTCCTTTGCAGCTTGTTGTGCTCCAACATGCTGAATGTGATTTAAGATTATTTTTTCAATGTGTGCAGGAGATCTTTGTTTTACACTGTGTGTATTTTGTTACTTTGTGGTGAAGTCTGCTTGTTGATTGAGGTTAAAGTCTAGAATGATGAACTGAGACTAAGGAGAACCATTAGCAATTGAAGGTTTAACATAATGGAAGTTTAATATGTGGCTTGCAAATGTAACTCTTTAGTATCACCCCAACTTTGTCCATTTCAACTGGATACATAATTTCAAATAATTTGTAGGACTGCAGATGCTGGATGAGGAGCTGAGCTAATAAAACACAGACTAGATTAGGCACCTGCCAGGTTTTTCTAACTGTGCTGGTGCTAACAGGAATCAGTAGCCTGCAGGTATTTTGAAAGGAGGCAGTCATCTAAAATAGGAATTAAGATCATGTCAGCAGTAGTGGAGTGGCTACCAAATCATGCTGCTTTGTACAAAGCTATATAATGATGGAATTTGAGCAGAAACAGCAAAGGTGCCACTCCCATTATGAATGCAGAAGGGACACGAGTAATTGGTAGAATTTGGTTCATAAAGTAAGATTTGTTCTCATTATTTTCCTATATACTGTAACACAAGTGACTTGTCAGACTTAGTGTTGTCCTATGACAATGTGAGACAAAATTACCTAGGCTAAAACTCTCTAATTCAGAGCACATGGAAAATAATTTCTTAATCAGTCTGTGACTATTTCAGTGTTCTGTTGAACATCCTACTGAGTCAACTGTTAGTTCAGGCATTGCAGATCTGACAGAGTGGCAGCTCTTAAGTTGTCACTAAAGTTTGTGACAGCAACTTGACCTTACCTTAATCTCTTTGTTGGGACTACTAGGTGAAATGCTCTACTAAACCTACCTTTCTTCTTGTAGGTAAACTCTCTACCAAAGTATTCTTCACTGCTTTTGCTGTTCTTGGTCTTTTCACCTGCTTTTTTGGACACAGGTTCTGGAAAACAGGTACTGAATATTTCATCTCATCTCGTAAGTCTGGTAGGAACTTCATAAATGTTACCCTGTGTAACTTAGAATGGTGGTGTTATTACCAAGATGCACTTGATAGTGATGCTGTGCCAGTTAGGTCTACTGTTTTTCTTTTATAGGCTCAGAGCAGGAAGTTTCTGGGGTGCAAAGAATAGAAACCTAGAGCTAGGGTGCATGCTGGGCAACACAGCTATAAATATGTAATTTTGGACTATCTATAGTGCTCGAGGTCACCCCTGTCGAGAACAAAATGTTCTGTCTTTCCTTTTGGGAGCTGCTATGTTCCTTCTCCATTGTAATGTGAAATGTCCGAAGATCCACTGAAGTAGGCCTGGTATGAAGCTTACTAAATACTTTTTCCTTCTTCTCTAGACTTATTCTTCATGGGTTTCATTGTTGCAGCATTCATCTTCTTTGTATTCGTTACAAGGGTAACTGGCCTTAGTTATGATGGTGAGTAGATGTGCAGGGATATCCTGTGCTCCTCCCAAACTCCTGTTAAGATAAAAATCTCTTCAGGTACAATCTCAGTTGTGCTGTTAGCCAGCCACAAGAAGGATGATAGCAGGGTGATGCCTTGGTGATTGAGCTCTGATTGCCATAATAGCTGAAAATGCAACAGAGTAAGTGTTCCTTCCAGCATCACAGTGATGCAGAATTAATAGCTGGATTTCATTTCAGTGTTTATCCAAAGAAGATAAGAGGTGTTTGGAAACTCTGGAAATTTGCAACATACTTTCTTTCTACTTTCACAATGCATGGACCTCTATTTCAGATCAAATGCAGGTTTTGTTTGTAAAATGGAAGTACGTGGTCTGTGCCCAGCTTGTTAGACTAGACAGAATTAGTTCTTTGTCTGTCCCACTTCATAGAATTCATTTTTTTGATACATGTGCAGTAGCTGTAGCCACCTGAACTCCTGGGAACTGATGTACATGGTACCAGGGCCTCCATTCCAGCCCTCCCTGCCACACTTTCAGCAGCATAGTCCCAGCTGCAGGCTGGCATCTAAGTGAAGTGCGTGAAGCAAGTTCTGATACTTTTATTTGTTACCTCATGCAAACTCACTGGAAAAAGCCAAACATGCATGTAAATAAAGCTGCTGAACATGTTACTGCAGGAACTGAAGTTTCCAGAATGCTGGAATTTTCTCTTCTCTCTTTCAGTGCGTCTTATTTTGACGGCAGCGGCTGGAATTATTGGAGGCCTGCTCTTGGTTGTGAGCTGGTGGAGATTTGGCTCTGTCCTGCTCAGCATGTTTGTTATTGGACTTGTGTTGGGATTTCTCTTCTCATCGACGCTCTTCTTTACTCCCCTAGGTAAGCACGGGGATCCTCTGTTTGGTGAGTGCTGTGCTCCTGCTGTGCTGCAGGCACACTGCAAGGCTCAAGAGTGAATGGCACTCTCTGGTTTATCTTAGTGGCAGGTTTAACTTTCCCTTTCCAGTGCTGGGAGATATAAAGCTGTACCTGAAAGCTTCTTTCAGCTGTACTGGAATTCAAACTACTTGGAGAAAAGGAAACTGTTTTGCAGAGACCTTGGTGACTCTTCTTACTTAAACTGTGGGCCATCTCTGTAGCACCAGCCCTACTCCAGGCATGCACTTGCTCTCTTGTTCTCTGTCCAGAACAAATCCCAGTAGAAAATCTACAGTCTAATTTGAAGGCTTCAGGCATAAAGGCCTTAGACAAATTGCTTAAAAGCCAGTAAGCCTGCTAAGCTGGAGTCCCTCTGGGATGTCAGAGCATCAGCTATACTTTTTGCAATTTTCAGTCTCAAAACTTCTCTTTTAAAGGTCCCTTGGTGGGACAGTTTTTCATCCTCCAGTCATGTGTGTTTGACTCAAGCCATGATTCTGTGATAATCCATGCAGTCCCTGATTGGTCTTGATTCAAGTGGAGTGGTAACTCAGGTGGAGGTCAGCTTGTCCCCTCTGGTGAGTCCACAGGCTTTAGAAGGCAGGGGAAGCAAAGAAGGTTTGAGTGATTTAATTTTCCTAAAGCCCAGAAGAATTTGTTGCCTGGTGGTGTGATGACGACATTTGCACCATACTCTGGAATCAGATGCAGATTTTTGGCTTAGAAACCCATAGAGGCAACAAAACAGCTTCTTACTGGGCAGCAGTACTCTGATACTTTTCATTCTTACCAGATGAGGAACATGTACCTCAAAAATCTTTGTTCCTTGAACAAGATCTGCTGTTCCAGCACAGAGTCCAGAAACTGTGCTTGACTGGGACAGTTTTTGTTCTTGAGTAACTGTTCTAATACATCTCAAACAGTCAGGATTTTAGCTCAAAAGCTGGGCTTTTCAACAATATGCTCCAGGTATTTCTGAACATACTGAATTTTGGGGGAAAAAGCTGACCCCCAAACACTTGTGAAAAAAGAAATGTTTCCCTCACTGGTACATCTGGTGTCTTGGCAGGAGACTACAGGGTCTTTCGTGATGATGTGGTGTTCTGGGTGACCTTCATTTGTGTAGCCTTGATGATTCCAGTGCTTTTTGTTGGCTGCCCAAGAATTGTAAGTAACTGTGCTATCACCTCAGAAGGAGGGAGGGAGAAGGAGGGGTCAGACTTCTTAATGCTAAAGGTTGTCCCATGGAATATGTACAGAAAACTTAGCACAGCTTTGTGAAGCTCAGCACAGGGCTAGTTGCAGGCAGTTCCTATTCAGCCCCACTTGTGCTGAATGGTCCAGAAGCAAAGGAATAACTTGTAGTTTTGCACACAGCATCCACTCAAACCTGCATTTAGTTGACTTGTGCTGTCTTATCAGCTTGGTTGGATAACAGGTGTGTGCAGCCAATTTATCACAGAAGAACTGATAAAAATTACAAAATACTTGTCCAGAGAAGCTGTGGCTCCCCCATCCCAGGCAGTGTTCAAGGCCAGGTTGGGCAGAGCTTGGAGCAGCCTGGGATAGTGGAAGGTGTCCCTGCCCATGGCAGGGGCTTGAAACTGGGTAGGCTTTTAGGTCCATTTCAATCCAGGCCATTCCATGATTCTACTGTCTTAGGGAGGTAGGGAATAAAGTGTTCATCTGTCTCCTAAAGCCTTGTTTTTTCTCCCTGCCTAGCTGAACATCCTGGCTTCTGGAGTAGTGGGCTCTTACACGGTGATCCTGGCCATTGCTTGTTATGTCTACACAAGCCTTTCTTACATCACCTTAGACCTGCTCAGAAGGGTCCTCAACAATTACTTCAGCAGAGCTTACACCAATGTGCCTTTTCAAAAGAATGGTGAGTCCTCCTGAGACTTTATTCTCTCTTTAAGGAGAAATCACTGCCTCTTTGGTTCTGTTGTAAACAGTGAGTGAGGGCAGGAAGGGGATGGAAGGAGAACACAGTACTGTGTGAGATTTAACATCCACATGAGAAATTCTAGTCCTTCAAAAGCAATACTGAGTAGACTCAAAGGCAGGAACCTTCCTGCAGGTTGTGACAAAGGCCCTTGTGAAAGGCACTGCTCAGACTTGGGCTGGCAGCTTGCTGAGGAGTGTGCAGAGTGGGCAGTCAAAGGCCTAATACAGGGAAGGGAATGTTCCAGCTCCCTGTGTGTCCTGGCCTCTGCATGGAATCACTCTGGGCATCTGAGGATGTAGGGATGATACTTCATTCTTTTCTGTCACTAAACTAGTTCAGTGTTTGTGCTTGGGAAAGCAAGGAATGTTCTGCTTTGCTACAGGAATCTGTTTCTCTTTTTGCAGACTTCATCATCCTGTCAGTGTGGGCAATGCTGGCCCTCAGCGGGGTCACTGTGCAGCTCCGGCGGGAGAGGAGCGAGGTGCCCTTCCCACCACATCCCTATCTCACCTGGAAGAGGGAGAGGGAGCGTAGGAGCACCAATGTCTTAGACCCCAGCCATCACATCCCTCCCCTGAGAGAGAGGATCCACAACAAGCTGCTGCATTTCAAAGAGTTCTTCCAGAAAGACCAGCCAGCCGGGGAGAGAACTCCACTGCTTCTGTAACTTGCCAAATAACTGGTGGGAATGGAGAGGGAGGATTTGAGAATGGTGAGATGATTACCAGCAACCAGCCAGTGGTGCAGGATTTACCACTGCTAATTTGTCCTGCTGAATAAGAGATTGCTGCTTGCCCAGCTTGGCAGAGCAGTTACCTGTCCAGTACACTACATGCTGTTTGTGACTCCTCTGTGGCACACTCTGCCTGCTGCAACCTGCTTGTGTCCAGCTGCAGAATCCTGTACTTGTGGTCAAGGACAGGCATTGATCCTGTGGGGTCTACTTTGCCCTTTGGGTACATAAAATATCAACCAGGCCTTGGAAAGCAACCTGCTGATTCTTCCCTTCATGTGGAAATGTCTGTTGAGGCAGTGCACAACTTGCTCCCAAGGGTGGGCAGCTGTACAGCTGTGAGGGGAGGGACAAAGACTGGACATAGGAGTTCTTCCAGCAGGAACTGAGCATCTCCTAATACAGGTACAAAACATGTGGCTGCAGACACACTGGTTTCCAAGAAGTGTTACTGAACCTTGCAAGCTGAACTGAGTGACTTGAACTGAAACTGCACTGAGTTGACTGTTGTACATGTGCACTGTGGGGCTCGGGAAGGGGACTGGTCTGAGACAAGACGACTTTTTCCTTCACTGTTGGGTGGTTCTGTAGCAAGCTGGTCATCTGGTCTCTGTACAGAGATGGCTGCTAAGAGAACACAAGAGTTTTGTCTCCCTGTTTGCTTTCTGAACAGCCTGTGTCTTGTTTCTGTTCTGCTATAATATCTTTTTTTGATGGTGCTGTCATAAAAGAAAAAAGTAAATAAGCTCTTTGTAGCCAATGTTAATTTTTTCCCCCTGGAGTTGGCTGAAACACTAATTATTTATTTTTAGTTATTTTTTAATTTTGACTTTAAAGGGTGAAAACAGCATTCAGCTAGCAAGATACTGACCAGGAATCTTGCTGACTGAATGCATTCCTTACCTATTTGAATTGCATGTGCCCAAAGCTGAATGTAGTATAAAAACAGATGAGGGACCAATCTCCTGTGGTGGCTTTATGCTCTTCCTTAAAAAAACCCCAAGAGCCATATTCAAAATGTCAGCTGGAGCTATGTGTTTTTGGCTTATGCCAAGGAGACCTGAGGGTGTTTTACCTGTGCTTGTCCCTTGTGCCTTGTCCTGGTCTCCAGTGGGGGTCTGTCATGCACTGGAGGATGGCTCAAGTCTCACATCCTGTACCTTGGCACAGGCTGTGGTGACTCTTCCTCCTCCTCCCACATCTGAACCTTCAGTGAGGGCAGCCAAGTGCACAGTCCTTTGTGTGTGAGATGAGTGGCTGCTCAGGCTCCTGTGTGGAGCCTCCATGAGGGAATTCCTCAGATGTGGAAGCTTAAGCTCTCAGCCACCACTTTAAATTCTTGGTAGGAAAAGTGTAAGAAACAGCTCTGAGTAAACTGCCAAAAACCTTTTCTGGGAACTTTGCTGGAAGTTAAAACACCCTGGCATAGACAGGAATGAATGGCTTTTAGAGGGCTTTTCTTAAAGGAGAGCTCAAAGACCGTGTCCAAGGTGACTGAACCCTTCTGATATTTAGAGATAAATCCCATCATTGCTTGGAGCTGGACCATCTGCCTCAAACAGCAAAGCAAGGCTGAAATCCTGCAGTTTGGGTCTTGTTTCCCTGTGCTGCTGTGTGCTCATGGGGTAAACAAGGAGCTCTTCCCTGGGTCTCTGCCCATCCTCCCTGCACTGATCCTGAGCGTGTCTCTGCCATGTGTAATGGCAAGCAGCAAACCCTTCTGTGGTATAGAAATGCTCTCAAACTGTTTACCTTGGTGGGTTTTTATAACTGCTGCGATTAACTTTGTGCAAGAAACAAGTTTAATTCTAATTTTCTATATCTTTTATAATAAAGATGTCTTTTCAATGATGCTTTTATAGTTTAGCCTTTGATCTTGTAGGGAGAGTTTGCTTTGAAAAATTTCTTCTGGCCAAGGGCTGGGGTGAGGGAGCTTGGCTGGCGTTGCAGTGACACCCAGAGGCTGAGAGTGTGGCATGTGCTCTGTGCAGCCACTGGGGAAAGTGTGTGGTCCAGAGAAGCTTTTTTTGAGAGCTTTGTTGGATGAGGCTCTAGAGAGCAAAGAAATGGTTGTCATCCCCTTCTTGCCTGAAAACTGGTCTGCAAGATCACATGGAAGTCTTCTAGCAGAAGTTGGCTTTGAACTCTTTTTCTGAAATCCTGACTTGGGAGATTGTTTCCTTTTTTCAGTTCTGCCAAGAGCTGGTTCAGGAATTTTCTTCCATAATCCCAAAACCACAGTGACTAACAGTGGTGATGATCAGAATACATGAACTGATCCACTGCAGTGTTTAAGGGGTATTTTCAAGGCTTTTTTTTGTGTACCCCTTGAGGTCTGGGATGAGATCTGTTTAAGGTCTCTTTAAAGTCCCTTCCAGCACAAACCATTCTATGATTCTCTGATTTCCTTCTGTCCTTGCCTTGAGCTGTCCTTGATCTTGAAAGGCTTCCAAAAAAGAGGAAGCCCCTCCCAAGAAATCAGTAGGATCCATTTAAAAATGTGCTTTTTTCACTGAGCCTTGGAGCTTTTCATCTCTCTGCCTTCTGACCCATCAGCAGCTGTAGGCCTGCAGTGATCTTGGCAGTGTTTTTTGGGGTGGAACTTTGGTTCCTGGTTGGTTTATCCTGTGGAGAGTCAGCATAAGAAACACTGAGCCTTTGGGTATGCAAGGTGAGTATTGTGTTAGGTTACTGTGTCCTGACTCAGGGGCTGGAATGCATATATTCATATATCCAGATTTATTTGTATTTTGCCAATGTCCATCTGGTTGTCCTCCCCTCCCATATCCTGCATTAGTAGGCTCTGGTTTTCTCTGGAAACAACAGCTCCTGTAACACTTGTGTGTTCAACAGATGCTTGTTGTTTATAATATTTATTTTACTGCTCTCAGAGTCTGTCTGCTCTAGCCCCAAGAAGCCAGCTGACTCCTGCTGAGCATCAAGGGCTTTGTGCTTCCTTGCTTCCTTCCTGGGAGAAATCAACTTCAAACCAGAGCAATAAATGAGCTCATTTTGGGGGTGAGAGGGATTGGCAGGAATGAGGGTTGTGTAGAACTTCCCTGCCTGCTTCAGAACTAGATCTTCACAAGGCTGCCTCGTCAGAAAAGCACCAGTTCCAACTTTTCCATCTAACCTGGTGTAACAACAGATTATCTAATATGCTCAAAATGAGCTGGATTTGATGGTTTTTATCCTGAATGGGGGAAAGCCATATGCAGGAAGCAAAGAAGCACAGATAGATAATTGTAGGAGGCAGCTGCTTTTGCTTAGCCAGGAATGTAATGACTTGCAGATGAGTCATTTAAGATTTGTTTACGGCATTCCTGAACGCAGTATTGGAAAAGGGAAGGTGCTGATCACCCTGCATCCATTGGTGTACTGTGTTGAGCTTCCAAGAACTGACTTCTCAAAAACAGCTGCACTGCTGCTCACTGCTGGAAGAGCCAGTCTCAGGTGTATGGGTTGGGGGATTTCTGGTGTTGAGAACACTGCAGAGAAATCACTGTCTGCCATTCTACCAAAAAGTAAACCTTCACCTTAGGCAATGGAAAGAGACTGCAGCTGGAGTTGGTGGGTTTCCCCTGTACCTGTTCTCTGGCTGGTGCCTGAGGAGTGCTTCTTCCAAGACTGCAATGAGGAAGTGTTTCCCTCCTTGCTGAGCAGTTGGTTAAGGCAGTTGTCAGGTGAGTTTTTTCTGAATGTGGGGAAAAAAGGATATTCCCCAATACAAGGGCCGCTCTGGCTCCCAATGTCTGGGGACAGGAAAGTGGCTGCAGGCAGCAGGAGCTCGGTCCCTCCTCCCTCCTCCACAGCTCCTGTTCAGCCCCACTTGTGCCAAATGGTCCAGAAGCAAAGGAATGACTTGTTGCAGTTTTGCACACAGCATCCACTCAAACCTGCATTTAGTTGACTTGTGCTGTCTTATCAGCTTGGCTGGATAACAGATGTGTGCATCTGGCAAGAACTGATAAAAATTACAAAATACTTGTCCAGAGAAGCTGTGGCTGCCCCATGCCAAGCAGTGTTCAAGGCCAGGTTGGAGAGGGCTTGGAGCAACCTGGGATAGTGGAAGGTGTCCCTGCCCAGGAAGGACAGGAGGTGACACTGGAGGAGCTCTAAGGTCTCACCTTCCCTCCGCCTTCATGCTGTGAGCAGCACCAGTGCTCTCCTGGCTGAAGTGACTGCTGGTTGTGCCTCAGACACTCAGACTCCAGACTCTCCAAAAAGAACAAGTTAAAGTTTTACACTCAGCAGCAGACTTGGAAATTCCTCTTCTAACCAGAAAAAGTGCTTAAGGAAACTCCCTAAGCCAATGTAAATTTCATTTGGGCATTTACACAAGGATCCCAGTACATGTAATTCTGCATGAAAACAGAGTTTAGTTCTGTATTTTAACAATCTTCTAATCCCATGTGCTTGTTAAAAAGTCAAGGCTGTTCAAAGCTTTTAGTTGTACAAACCAGCCCAATTTAGTTTGTCTGTCCTCAGCTGAACAGCTGCCACACAGAATAGTACTGGTTACTTTGTTTTTTATCTTGTGCTGCCAACAAGGCTCATCTCAGAGCCAGTACCTTGCTTTAGTCATGGAGACATCTGTGTTTTCAGTCAACTTTATTGATAAAATAAGTTTACTGTACAGTACACAATTCTAGCCATAAATCCTTTTCAAGCCATCTGCATTACAAAAATAACAGGTATGCAATGAAAAATAGTCACTCCACAAACTGTGAAGGCTCTTTAAAATCCTAAAGTGATCAGGGCAGGGGAATGAAAGGGGAGACGTATCAAATGTGAAGACTAGGAGTAGATAAATTAAGTCACATTTTTTTTAATTTACAAAAATAAACACTAATCAAGCATTATTTCATAATAGAGCAACCTCAAAGTACTGCCACAGACCAACAACCCTCTCCTGTATTTGCAAGCCAAACCAGATGTCAGCCATGAAGCTGAATTCAGCATCAAATGGATAGAAATGCCTCTTGATACCAGAGCATGGCTGAAAAGATGCTTCTAGAAACAAGAACTTCAACAACTGAACCCAAAATTCCTTCTAAGTTTGCAACAACAGAACACTCCAGTGGAAAAAAAAGATGTTGCTTCTGGTAAGTCGGCAGCTCGCAAGCCACAGCAAAAATGCAAAACTGAATTAGAGAAGCACTGGCAAAGCTTTACAGATAATGTAAGAGCAGACAAGAATATTCTGAGCTAATGTTGCCCCAGAATTTCCCCTCAGCTGTTTCACAGGTCTGGAAATGGCCATAACTTTTTTTTCCATGGATGTAGATGTCCTCAATGTGTTCTTAAGCCTAGCAAGAAGCCGAAGTTCTCTGCAGAGAAGCAGCAGCTTCTCCATTTCTAAAGCAGGCTGTGAGAATGTGGAGACCTGATTTACCTGTCCTTTCAGCATGTGTATTAGTTCACTGAAAACAAGCATTTACTGCCTGCTAATGCTCCTTTCTCACTTATTTCCTCTTAAAAGCACCACGGGAAGGAGCAGCAACAGAGAGAACAGAACAAAGATACTGAGCTGCTCCTAAGTGAGGTCAGTGCCACTGAAAGCTCCCCCTTAGCCCTGTGGAACATTTACCTCGAACTCAGGGAAGCTGTGCTGGGATGCTTGGAAGTGTTGGATGCTTTTTTCCTTCTGTGCTGCTGTCACTGCAAATCAAACTTGACTAAGTGGTGGTTGATTTCAGGATAGCTGAGCTCATGTTGCTTGATGGGTTATTGAACAGCCAGAATGTGAAACTGTGGGTGGCAGCTGTAGTTCCACAGTTTTCTGTAGCTGACAGCTTTCATTCTGCTTAACTCACTTTAAAACTTTCTGGATGACTAGTTAGTACTGGAGAAAGGAAAATTAAGAGTATTAATTGCAGGCTGCCAACTCTGCCATGAAACTGCTTCCTCCTTCTTCCACCCTCCCTTTCTCCTGCCACTGCTTTTATGCTTTCCAGTTGCCATTCCTCACTTAGGAAGTTTGGGCAGGCAGCTGGAGAAGAAAGACATGGGACTCATGTCGCTTCTTACTGAAAGAGAGCTGAGCTGGATTTCCTCTCCTAAAGGTAAAAGCTGAGGCAGAATTGTATTGCTACCTCTGCTCCTGAGAACAACAAAGCGGGAACAGCTCTTTCCACATTCTCACAATACAATTCAGTGCACATATTTGAAAGAATCTTGTTTCATTTAAAAACTCCAAACTATTGATTGACACCATCCTTTATGTTTAAAAATTTGCCTTGTATTTGAAAGCGATAACCCAAGGCTAAATGACAGAAATCTCTAAATTTTATGCTGCCTGTGTGCCCCTCCCATTAAAGAGGTTTTTTGCAAAATGAGTATTCAAACCAAAACAAAAGGAAAAAATGCTATGTGGATCATGCACAAAAGCATATTTATAAGTAACTACTTTCTAAGGCAGAGATCAGACTTGAAATCTTACCTTTATTATCTAAAAGTTGCACTGAACTTTGTATGAGCAATAATTTATATAAATTACTTGAAATCTCACCTTGCATCTGTAAAACGAGTTCATATAAAAAGAATTTGCAATTCAGCAAGTGCATTAATCCATTTCCTACTGAGGTTAGATCTATGGCAATCAATCTGTCACTGAGGGTATTGCAGAATACCAGCTGAACTTACATTACACAGTCTAAAAGCCACCGAGCTGGAGCTGGATGCATTCTCTTGCTGGTGCCCTATTCAGTAACAAGTGCTTGACCAGTGCCCCCTGATGCTCCATTGGTTTAAGTGTGCAACTGAAGCTTGCTGATTCCCAGAGTCCTTAGCTTTTCCTCAGGCTCAGATCACTGCTTGTCACTAATCCTGACAGGGACGTGCTCTCTGATGCATCCTCTTTCTTGAGGTTCAGAAACGATTCTCTAGTGATTTGAAGAATTTCTCTCAAGCCTTTGTTTTCTTGCTAAAAACCAGAGAGAGAAAAAGAAATTAATAGGACTCTAGAAGGAAATCAGGGTAACCGTTAAAACCTCCCCCCTACTCCAAACTAATGCATAAGGAGTAAAACACTGGTTTGAAATCAGTGCTGTGTCATCTTCTCCAAGGGAGCACATGAGGTTTCTGACCCTCCGGCTCTCTTGGATGGGCTTCAAGCATCCTCCTTGAGATGAAGCTGTAGCGGTGCTTCCCCTGCTCCAGCAAGGCAAGGGTAGCACGACAGCAGTGAGTGACTGGGACAGTAACTCCATAGAACACCTGGGAGGATCTTCACTCCCTCTAATATCTGTGCTTCTGCAGCTTTCTGCTCACCTCGAGCTGGCTGATACGCTCCTGCTCTTTGCAGCCGTGCCTTTCATCCACCTCAATGGCTTTTCTCATTACTGCTGCCATCTCCGTAATTTGGTCCACGTGCACTTGCAGCTCCTGAGATATAATATTTTGTAATATCTTAGTGATTACATTATTTAAAAAAGCAAAACATTAAACGTGGTTTAGCTGCTATGACGTTTTTTATCACAGACCTCAATTTTGGAAAACTAATTCTAACTTCACAGTGTGGGCAGCCACAGTGGTCCTGTTTATTTAAATAAACCTGGTTTGCCCCACCGTGGCCCCTCTCACTGGAACTTGATAAAAACCTAACCATGATCCCTGGCCTCCAAATGGCTACAAGCTGATGCTGTTCTTCCCTGGCCAGGTCCTCCTGTGTAGCAGGAATGGATGTGTGTTATTTTGGATATGCAAAACTCTCCACTCCTGTGAGAACAGTAGGGAAAGCCATATTCTTTCCAGGTGTTTGAAACCTGATCTCCAGTACCAGCCCATGGACAGGCATTTCTCTCTAAAAAAGAGCATGTGCAGTGGTCATCTTTACTATGTCATGTATTACAGAACTCAAACCTGTCCTCCACTCTCTATTTTAGATACTTTTGCTTGACTCCACCTGCAATTCCAGTTTATCTGGGCTCTGGACTTGAGAGGTTCAGGAAGAAGGGTCACTGCTGCCTTTCCCTGCAATGCTGCGTGAGGAGCCTGTGCCCCTCTGGAATTCACTGCTGCTCAGTTAAGCCAGACAGTTTAAAGGTACTTCCAACAGCTTTCATTTTTCAACTTGTCTTTTATTCCAGCTGTGCTGTGATGCCAGTCTAGTTGTGCCTGACCTGGCCCTGGAACAAAATCCACAATATTTATTGGCTGGTATCAGGAAAAGCAGGACAGGAGGGCTGAAATGAAGGATGGTAGAGCCTAAACTAAATCCCACCTTTTTCTTCTCAGTTTCTAGTACAGGTGATGACATGAAACTTTTTTTTTGTGTTTTTTGGGTTTTTTTTGTTTTTTTTAAAGAACTCCCAAATTTAGCTTGACAGGAAGTTGTGGTCAGGCAAGCATGCACCCTTGAGGACTGGGTAGGAGCTGTGGGTTTCAGATATACTACTGTCCTCCCTCCTTCCTGCTTTCACAGCTCATGTGGGCTCTGGATCAATACAACTTCGGGCCTGTTCCAAGGTCACTGATGCTAGGTCAGCTCCTAACACAAAACTGGAAGGCTCTGCTCTGGAAGGCACCTGTGGAAAACGTAGATGGGGTAAAACCAAAGAATGCAATGAGAGTGAAAGCCTCTCTCCTCTTTTGTACACATTGGGTTGTTTCTCTCCAAAGAGATAACAAAACCAGAAAGGGGCCGCACCCATTTTAGGGCCTTGTTTCAGCTGAGCAAATTCATACAGCATGCTTAAGATCAGGGTCACTGCTGCCACTAACACTATCAAAAGAAATTGTTGTTCTATCTAAAGGAAGTGCTTCTTCATCTGCAGCAATTAATGTTCTTGTAATAATCTGTAAACAGGCACTAAAATAACAGCTGCCACTTGGGAAAACAGCATTACTGGGAACAGGGAGCTTAACTCCTTGGGTATAATGGATCTTTTACTTAACAAGAGAGGAATATTTAAAAAGTGTGTCAACACTACTCAGTCTTCCTGAATATGAAGCTTGAGCTAGAGAATAAAGGATAAAATTCCAGAAATCCTATGTGTCAGGGTAAGGGTGATAAATCTTTTTCATGATGCATTCATCAAGAAAGAGGTTTAATGAAAATGCTGAAGCCTAAATCTGTTCCAATTACACTGTGAGACGTTGTTTTATTTTTGTTTTGTTTTTGTTTCTTTCCCCTGTTTTTCCATTGAAGTGCTCCTAAATGAACTATCAGAGTCCATTTCAGGATGGATTTCATTTTACCCTCTTGTGCTGGTTCTCCTGAAGCTGGAGCAGATGCTATACAATATTCTAAGGTCACTTCTGTTGAAAATGATCTATACCAGATTTTGTTAAAGGTACAGTTCTAATCCAGTTTTTTGGGGTTTTTTTCATACCAATGGCACTAATTACACACAAGGATACATAACACAGGATGTTTTAATCAGACAAGAATCAAATTCTTAAATTCTATTTTCCCAGTAAGCAGACCCTAACTTGGCTTTGCAAACTTAAGTTAGCTGAGGGCAAAGATTATTAAACACCTAGAACTTGTTTGTCTACACAGCTGCATTACTCTAATGATTGCTATATTTTCAATGAAATGTAATACTTTGCTAAAAAACTCCTGTTTAGATCTCTTAGTGACCCAGAATAATGAATTTCCCCAAAATTTAAAAGTCCTTTTGACTACTGAATAACTGAATATATACTTGTGTTTCCTGCTTCATCCAGTTATTCAGTAGTCAAAAGGACTTTTAATTCCTAAAATGTATTTACAAAATTTAGGGGGAAAATATTTGAATACTGAATTTAAAAAGCTGTTCCTCCTACTCTCCCTAAGCAGGTTTATTAATTATTTGGCGGTGTCACAAGCATAAATTAAAGCTAGTCTAGAAGTCTGACTATTACTAACCTCTGGTAGCTTAACAGGGCAGTTGCCTTAAAGATTAAAGTGAAACAAAATCAAATTAAGCACATGCAGTAATGAAATGCTACCTGTTGAAAGTTTTAATAAATGAGAAGCTGGTAAGGTTGACATCCTCAACTGATAGTTTCCTGTTCGTGTTGCATGGAGTGGATTATAACAATTAGGACTCATTAGTACAACAGCACAAAAATTGACACAAAGTGAGTTTTGAACTGATCCAGTACAAACTAAGGTTAAAAAAACAAATTAAAAAACAAACTCTCAATGAAGTTATTACCTTGGAATGTTGCTCTTTTAACTTTGTTATTATACTTGGATCATCCTTTTTGCTCGCCATAAGCAGCCTAAACATCTGTTCTCTGTACTTGCTCATGATGAGTTCCAGAGCAGACTGGTGCTCTTCGAGAGATGTGCGCAGTTCTGCCAACAGAATTTAAAATGCAGTTAAGAGTTTAACACAGAGAACCAAATGAAAATGCACAAGTATTTCAGCTTGAGAAAACTGAAATGAGCCTGTAATTGAGTGTCCCTACACCCTGCACCATGATCTACACAGGCTCTGCAAATGGCTTTGATGGCGATCAGCCTGGGATAATTCCTGGCCAGTAACAAACAGTCTTTTGTTGGTGTGACTTTGTGTTCAGTGGCTGCGGCTGACAAAAGCCAGCTGGAGTGTGGCTGAGCAGCTTTACCCCAGCCACTACAAGCCACACTGTACAAAAGGCAGGAAGGAGTTCACAGATCTGTTTTAACCTGCAGCTTGGTAAAACCAGAGTTGAAAAATGCTTCTGTTCAAAATACACTGAGTCAAAGGACAAATAACCCTGAGATAAGGCAGGACTCATCTGAACTGAGATCACTGAATCCTCTGCTGAATTGAACTGTTAGAATACCTAAGGCTTTCCTGGAGGAACAGTGCATTGCTAGTGTACAGAATTCCAGAAGGAATTATACTTCTCTACTTATACCATAACTTGTCCTGACTGCTCCCATTATTTTCAGCAGTGATTAAACACTCCTCCAGAAAGATACCTACAGTGCAGAATTAAGTTCTATTTATCTCCTCACTTGTGCTGGACATTAGGTAAGGACTGAAAAAAGTAATTCTTCCCAAATCTCTCATTTTCCGCATCAATCCCAGAGGTTGGACTTTAGGACTCTTGAATTGTACTGAGATTCGAAGAAAAAATTTCTTCTACAGCGATGTTTTGAAAAAAATATCAGTGCTAAAAGTCTCACTATTTCCAGTGGTGCAGGCTGGAGCTTGAAAAGGATAGAATATTCAAATCTTACCTTTGTTTTCCTGTTGCAATTCCCTAATCTGTCTGTTTTCCTGCTGGATGCCCAGCACTAGAGTAGACCGAGGCCGATGTCTTGCTACTTCATTGAGCTCTTGGATTTCTTCCTGGTACTGGTTGTTACAAAAACAAATCAACAAGGCACAGCACATTTGAGTAACCAAAGGCAGGTATTACTCAGCAGGTCACAAAGCACCAGTTCTATTGTCACTCACAGCCTGTAACCAGGAAGACAATGCTTGCTTTTAAATAATAATATCGAACACACACACCAGGTGTTGCAGACATCCTGTCTTTTAGAGACACAAAAGCATCACCTTTGTTTTTTAAACAAGTTTCACACCTTAGATGTGTGTAGTGGATGCTATTTAACCTTCAGTTAATGCAGGCCAAGTTCACCATCAGGTACTTTAAAACTCATAGAGATGTGGTAAAGGCAAACCACGAGGTATTAACCTCTTGACATTTACTGTGGCTTCCCAAAACCCTAAACCACAAGGCTGTGTGAGTACAAGTGACTTTGGCCCAAGTCAATGGATCCTGACTCCCAACAGATGGGGAAACCTAATATTCTTGATATGAAGCCTGTGCATGACTAGTTTTACAAGGCTGACTTGCATGCAGGGTTTTATTATTTTATAGGCCCATTAACATATCTTGGGTTCATTAAAGTGACAGGATGAACTCCCATATGGAAAGTCACAAGACACCTTTACGTTTTCCCACAAGTTATCTCGTGAAAGTCTCACTCAATCTAACAACATGCCTTGAGCAGCTTAACATCAGAAATGAGCACAAAAAAGCCCAAGAGGCTATTTGGAGACCAAAGGAGACAGGGCAAATACAAAGTATTCTGTACAGAAGATAACATGTCAAAGCCTCTGTATGATTAAACAGGCATGCTGAAATTCTGTAGTGGTTTGTAAGATACCAAGCCCATTTCTACCAGTGTTCTCTAAATAAATGCTTGTTTTCAATATTTAAATGAAGTAACTGTGAAAATGTTTTCACAGTCTCAAACTACACAAACAAGCTATTTTTAGCTGAGAGCCAAGTCTGCCTTTCAGGATTGCCCCCCACCAGGCTCACTGTAGCTGCTGCCATTCCCAGACCTGCTTCATGGCCTCCACTCTCTTGTTGAGCGCCGTGGTCTGTTCGATGAGCGCCTCGGCCGCGCTGTCGTGCTCCCGCAGCCGCTCCACCAGCGCCTTGGCGTCCGCCAGCGCCTTCTCAATCGTGCAGCTCATTTCTGAACACCACAAAGTAAAACAGGGTTACATGAGCTCATTCACTTTTAATGCTGCTGGTTTTTTTATAATGTGCCCTCCTAACTGATGTACTTAAGGATAAGTGAGGTGTAAATCCAGCAAAAAAGAGAATGCTGAAGGATTGCAGTGGTCTGGAAGATTGTGATGACTTAAATCAGCAGAGAAGGAGCAGCTCAAACTGATGGAGTAGAGAAAATTGCTCAGGGAAAATTCAGAAGACAAAAGGCTCGTGTATTGCTCACGCCTATAAATGAACATGAACATTACTGCATGGAATGGAACTGTGACATTTTCAACAGCATGGAAAAAGACAGCAACTCAGTGAAATGAACCAATGCACCCTTAAAACATTGGCCTTCTACCTGCAGCACTTGTTTACAGGAATTACAGATTGCCAGAACTGCCAAACTTGCAAAATGCTTGTGCCTACTGCCAACAAGACTGGCCTTTGCACTACATTTTTTCATATTCATGCTTGGTAGGTTAAGTTTCAAGAGCAAGATTTTCAGCCTATGTTTTTATTTTCTTTTAAAACTGGACTTACTCTACTGAAAAGAAAATCTATTTAAACTCCTTGAACGGTCTTCAGGAATCAAACAGCATGGAGAGAAGTTTATAAGATTTATGGGCCTTGTTGATATCAGGCTTAGTATTTGGTTTAGGAAATGTTCTAAGGTACAGAGACAATCAACTAAATCCATTTCTTAGCCAGGCTGTTTGCAAAAATAAAGATTTTTGTAAGCATTAAAGATTGAGTCTTTCCTCAGCTACATGAAAAAAATAACTTCAGGTTCATTTTCTAACTTTCTCAGGCACCTTCACGAATTGTAGCCCAAGATCTTTGAGCCAAGCTTAAAGAACTCAAATTTGCCTCAACTGACCTTTTGCCCCTGTCCCAGGTAGAAGAAGGAAGGATATTTCAAACACTAGACATTTTAGCTATGTTTTCTGGGATTCATGTGCTATCAAAAGCATCAGCATTTTGGCATGTGCAGGTTCCTGTTTTTCAGACAGCATTTGCATTTAACTTTCCATATGATGGATTTGAGATATCCAGGTCTCCAGAACACTGCTGCACTATCACAGGTAGTTAATTTATTCACCCTGACTTAACAGTTGGAGCTCTTTCAAATACAACATGGAAAGAAAACAGATTTGCTCCTCCCTCCAGTCAGATCTCCTACAGAAATATCCCAGACAAAAGATGACCTTCCACACAAACTGGCTGAACTGTTGCAGAAATTGATTTAGTGAGATCCATGTTGCTGCTGAAGAGCAGCCTTTAACTCAGCTCACAGTCCAGGAATTCTCTGGACTGTGAAACAAATAAAGCCTCCGAGGCCTCTCCATGAGCTGGGAATACATTTGGCATTCAGACTACAATGCACTTAACACCTCTGATAATTTGTCTGCATCCACATAAATTTTTAAACAGTGTATGTTTAATATATGCACTTTCTCATTTTTGTCCCAGCCCAACCACAACAGAGAAAAGGAAGCTTGCTTGTGGCAAAGCCACTGATGTTTCTTTTCTCAGGGAATGTGCTGGGAAAGACGTGAGGAATGCAGCTCCACAAATTCTGCAGTCACTGTCCCCTGTCAGGCCAGGGCCCAGCTCCAATTTTCAGGCATTTGTACAGCAAAAAGCAGAATCATTGTTTTTATCACGGGAATTCACAAATCCTGGCTACCTTTTGGGGAAGACACTGGTCCTAATCCTTGAAACTTAAAAACCTCTCTGTCTGCCTTTTAAAAACAAAACCTTTGCCTGATCCTGAAACTGAGCTAAACCTCTGAGCTAGCCTGGATGTTTAGGGGGTGGAAAAAATACTCCAATTAATCACATATAATTGATTTAGGCAAATTCTTATCGTCTATTATTTTTTATGAGCATGACTACGGGAGCTGAAGTTAATGATTGCCGAGCCCTGCCCTACCAGAGGTGCCCAGCTGCTGCGTTAGTGCAACCTTGTCAACAGGTAGCAGAGCACCAACTCACCCCAGCACCGCTCCTGCTACACACGGTCACTTCCTGCTATTCCCTAATGGCTTTAATTACCAAATTAAACACCAAAAAACAACACCAAAGAATAAAGATCCCTGCGCGACCACAGCCTTCTCCGAACTTTCTGCCTTCTTTTTTTTTTTTTTTTTTTTATTCTTACTGGAAGCCACCTTTTCCCACAGCTTGTGGGTTTTGTTACCACGGAGACCAGTTTGGCAGCACTGCAATTTCCAAGGAATTCCAAGGCTGGTGCAAAGGTCCCGGCGTGACAGGAGCATCCCGGGGGTGTCACCGCCGCACTCCCGGCGTGACAGGAACATCCCGGGGGTGTCACCGCCGCACTCCCGGCGTGACAGATCCCGAGGTGTCCCCATGGCACTCCAGGAGGGACAGGACGCGGGGGTGTCACCGCAGGGAGCGTCGCCTTCTTGCCCCAAAACGCGGCGCCACCGCCGCCAGCCGACACACGTGAGGGTCCCTGGCCCGCCCCGGCCCGCGGGTCTGAGGCGGGGGAAAGGGGTGTCCTCCTCCCTCAGGGCGCCCCCGGCCCTGGGGCGTCCCAACCCAAGTCTGACCGCGCTCCCGACTGCCCGGCGGCGGCCACAGCGACAACACCCCGCCGTGTCCCCCGAACCCGTCCGCGGAACTCACTCATGCCCGGGGCTCCGGCCGCGCCGGGGGTAAACCCGGACCGGCCCCGACCGATGTCAAATGGCGGCGGGAGGGGCGGGCGGCGCGTCCCGACCCCGCCAGGGGGCGCCGTGAGGCGGGGGCGGCACCAACCGCGCGCCACTCTCGCGAGAGGACGTCCCTCCGCGGCCACCGGCCCAGATCTCGCGAGAGGATGCCCCGCCTTCTTACAGGTCCCAGCAGGACTTTGAGTCAAACCTCTGGATTTGTTATACGTTGTACATCGGCAGCTCTAGCGGGACATTTAGGATTAAGTAATTGCATTGTGAATAGGTTTAGATTGGATATTAGAAGAAAGTGTTCCCTGGGAGGGTGCTGAGGTCCCGGTATAGGGTGCCCAGAGAAGCTGTGGCTGCCCCTGGATTCCTGGATGTGTTCCAGGCCAGGCTGGACGGGGATCCGAGCAATCTGGGAGCAAGTGTCTCTGCCCATGGCAGGGGGGATGGAACTGGATGGGTTAATAGGGTACCCTACCAGACCGCGGCACTGTGTGGTTCTGTAATCGTATGCTTGTCTCCTAAGAAAAAAGGGGACAGTCCCAAGGTGACTGGGCTGTGAGGCTGAGAGCCATGAAGAGTGAAGTCAGTAACTGGGAAAAAGTTAATGCCTGCGATCGCAAACATCGACCCCCTCCTAAAGAACAGACCCCACACTTGAGTGGAGAACTCCGACTGCCCCCTAACGAGCGTGAGAACCAGAGACTCACACAGCAAACGGGGCTAAGTACTAATTAACAGACAAATTACGTCACTTGCGACCCGTGAACGCTGATGCTTCTGTTTCTTATAATGTATAAATAGCGTGAAGTTTCGGTGGTGCAGGAACCTTTTGCGGGAACGCAGAATTCCCATACACTGGAGTAACACGCGCACCTCCCGCCTCTCAGCGTGTGCGCCCGCGCGGGGATCTCGCGAGAACACGGCGGCCTCAGCGTTGCCCACCCACCGGGCATCCCGTGCTCTCGCGAGAACACGGGCTCCTCCCCCGAGCCGTGCGGAGAGCGCAGGGACGGGCGGGGCGTCCGCGCCCGGGCGGGATCGGGAGCAGGAACAGGGGCAGGAGCGAGAGCGGGGCCGGCGCCGGCCTCGGCATGTTGGGCGAGTGATCGCGGCCGGGCGCTGTGGCCCGGGAGGTGCGGACAGGGGCCGGGCGCTCCCCTGGGGAGCCGCGGTGCCGGCGGCGCCCGTGGCCGCGCGGGGCCCCGCGGGCTCAGGGGTGGGCGGAGCGGGGGCTCCGGCCGCCTCTCCCACCCCCGCGGGCGCCGGGCGCGCAGGCCGGAGCCGGGCCCCGCGCTCCCCGCCGAGCCGCCCGAGGAGGGGGAGCAGAGCGCCGCGGGGACATGGCGGGCGCGCGGCCGGAGGCGCCCGCGCCTGGCCCCGTCTAGGGCGCCCCGCGGGCCTCGTCCCTCCTCCTCCTCGGAGCGGGGCCGCGGCCGCGCCCGGGTGCGGCGAGGAGCGGGACCGGGGCTGCTGCACCACAGGAGGAGCCGGCCCAGGTGAGAAACGCTCGCCATTCCAGTAAGGCTTTCCGGCGGCTCTGCCCGGCCCCTCGGGCTCCCTTGCCGCCCCGAGGGCAGGCGGCGAGTGCCGCGGCCATGGGCTCACGCCGGAGTGGCCGCGGTGAGCCCCGGCTGCCGCAGCAGAACGCGGGGCCCGTCTCCTTCTCCCCGAGGAAGCCGCCGTCTGGCTTCCGTGATCCTCATTGCTGTAGCATTTTAGATTTTTTTAAATGAGCTTATATATATTTTTTGGGTTCTGTATCCTGCAATTCAGGAGAAGTACATAGAAAAATTAATCCTTGCGCTAGAAATTGCCATTTTCGCTGATGCCCAGCGACAGGACGAGGAGCAGCGGCCATAAACTAAAACACAGGAAGTTCCACCTCAACATGAGGAAGAACTTCTGTACGTGAAAGGTGGCAGAGCCCTGGAGCAGCTGCCTGGGGAGGGAGTGGAGTCCCCTCTGGAGACATTCCAAATTCACGTGTAGGCATTACCCGCGTTAGGTCACTCTGTCTTGGAGGTTCCTTCCACCCCTAAGTGCTCTCTGATTTTTATCATTTCATGCTTGGTGTATTGGTCGGTGAGATGTTGAAGTACAGATGCAACTATTCGTTTAAAAATAAGATGTATTTAGCAAAGATAAGACTGAAAATCTGCTCAAAATTCTGATTATGCTACTTAAAGGTCTTTAAAGCTTCATCATAAATTATTTTTTTGCACGTTAGTTATTTTAGGAAATAAGCTTTAAATAGGAAGTAGTTTATGTACTTCTTTGAACTTGGTTTTAAATTGAGAAGTGGGGAGAGTAATATTGTGCGTTTTTGTTGCCTTTTCAGCAATATAATTCCACCTTTCTGTGTCTTTTTCCTCCTGAGAATAAATAGTTTCTTTTTTGATAAAAAATGTAGTCTACTAAATATGGACTCTAAAACTTGTATATTTCTAGGATGTTGTATGTAATTTGCACAGTCAACCTGTGGTGTGTTTTGTTTGGTTTATTTTCACCGTGTGCAATTTCTTTCTGCTTTCAATGTCTATTTCTTTCAGGAAGAAGATGAAAATATTTTCTGAGTCTCACAAAACTGTTTTCGTCGTGGATCACTGCCCCTACATGGCAGAATCATGCAGGCAGCATGTGGAATTCGATATGCTAGTGAAGAACCGCACCCAGGGCATCATTCCTCTGGCACCCATCTCCAAGTCCCTGTGGACCTGCTCAGTGGAGTCATCCATGGAGTACTGTAGAATAATGTATGATATTTTCCCTTTCAAGAAGCTGGTAAGTTCTGCCAGCCATGCTGCATGTCATGCTTGCTACAATAAGGGATGTTTTCTTCTTTCATTTAAGTCTTTTAATGTCTTTGTGCTGTTTAGAATAAAATATCAAATATAATTTATCACTTAAAATTTGTTTCTGCTGTTTATATATATAGTCTTTTTATTGGTTTTACTAGTATATGAATCTCATTACATATTTAATTTTGGAATCTTTCATTGTCTTAGTGTCATTTTTACGAAGAGGAGCTTTAGGGCAACTTAGATTTATTATTGTGCTCTCCTGAGCTATGACTTTACAAAAGCTTGAGTGAGGTATTGTCTGAAGTTGAATTTTGTTGCCAAACACACATGGTAGCTGTTCATAAGGGCTGTGGTATCAGTTTTGAAGGAATTCTGGGCTTTAGGAAGAAGTAGGACTGCTCTGGAGCTAACAGTTTGGAGAAGTGGGAGGGCTTCCTGGCACACACAGCTCCTTGTTTAGAAAAACTAACTTTCTTAGTGTTGTTAATTAAATCTTGGTAGATACTTATCTGTGATGTACAGTGACAGACTGTGGACACTGATGTGCAGTTTACAGTATTAGAATTTATTTTATTTTGTGGCTATGCTACTGAAAAATATCTAATTCTTGAAATATTAATATTTTGGAAGTGTAATTTGGTGTAGAGTATGATTTTCTGGCGTACAAATGTAAGTAGAAGCTGTTAATCATATTGGTAAGGGGGAAACTGAATATAGCAGGAGTGTGTGATTTTTGTGGGTTTGTTATTTTTAGTTTGGCTTGTCACATTATCTCCAGATTATCAGAAAAGTGCAATTCATGTTTGTTTGAATTTGGGGAAGTAACAATATAATATCTGTATCAATATAATATCTTAATATGCTTTTTTGATCCTTGTAGGTGAATTTCATCGTGAGTGATTCTGGGGCTCATGTGTTGAATTCTTGGACTCAAGAAGATCAGAACTTGCAAGAGGTAGGATTTGTAACTGTTCTTTTGTTTTGTGTTTATGACTTCATTGTGAAATAAACATTGTGTTGGATATGAAATAACTCTGGTTAATTGCAGTGTTAGTGGATCTAGTCTGAAACTGTTGTGTAACAGAATTTCAAGTAGCTGTCTGTGAGCCTGGATTATTCTGTAGACAAAAATTTTGAAAGAATCTAGTGTCTTTAAGCAGAGACTTAAATGTTTAAAGTAAACATTATGAAGAAATTAGTTAGGTATTTCTTCTGTAATTTAGTGCTGCTTCTTGAACATAAATTCTTTTTTAAAATATTTGCATGAGGCAAATAACCCATGTTAAATACATTAGTTGTTAACATGAACATAAAGAGGATATTATTTCACACTGAAAAGGCTCATCCTCTGAAAAATTTACTTTGAGGAAGAAATGCATTTCTGAATTTTCAGAAAATAAAAGCAGAAGGCAATGGGTGTTGGGTGGAAATTGTTATTACGGTCAGGTATTTTTCTGTAATGTATGAGAATATTTAGTCACAATGAATAAATTGAATTGCAGAGGATAATTTAAGGTCAAGTTTAAAGCCAATAATGCTCGTTGATGGTCTGCAATGTTGATGTTAATGTGCACGTCAGGTGTGTTAAAACGCGGACTGTCAGGGAAGGTTTGGAGGCGTGGGAGGTGCCTTTGGTAACGGCTCTTTGCTCCGCCCAGCTGATGGCAGCGCTGGCCGCCGTGGGGCCGCCCAACCCGCGGGCAGACCCCGAGTGCTGCAGCATCCTGCACGGGCTGGTGGCGGCCGTGGAGGCGCTCTGCAAGATCACCGAGTACCAGCACGAGGCCCGCACCACGCTGATGGAGAACGCCGAGCGCGTGGGCAACAGGGGCAGGATCATCTGCATCACCAATGCCAAGAGGTGGGCACCTGGCTCTGGGGGTGTGCAGGTCCACACATTCTTTGCACAGGTCCTTCTTAGAACACTTCTCACCATATCCAAGGTTTTCTTTAAAAAGCCAGAAGTTTCAAAGATTTCCTGCTTTAAGTAAATAGTCAGTGGCTTTGAACAAGAGGTTTGATGGTGCAGCCTTTAAAGAAATCCACCGTTTCTTTGTAGTGACAGCCATGTTCGGATGCTGGAGGATTGTGTTCAGGAGACCATTCATGAGCACAACAAGCTTGCAGCTAACTCTGACCAGTGAGTATGCTTTTTACAAAGTTTCTTGTATCCTCTAGGAAACACGAATGTATTTTTGCCACAAAACTCACTCTAATGAACTATATGAATGAATGTGTGAAGTAGAAGGTGGTAAATCATGATCTTGTTGGCTGAGAGCTAGTGTTTGATCATTATCTTTCCAGTTTCATGTTTTGTAGAACAGGATTTCTTTAGCTTGTTACCTTCTACATCTGTTCCAAAATGAGACACATAATGGTACCTTGTTACACATTGTGTTTTAAATCACCAATTCATCGGAAGCATTTTTTTTTGTACTTCTGTGTTACTTTCATGTTCATCTTTCTTTGACTAAAACAGCTAACTTCTTTGAAACTAGTTTTGATTTCTAAATGGCTGTATTGCCTGGAACTTTGCTGGAGATGAAGGAATCTTGAAATACAGAGTGCATCTCTTCTGAGAAGTCTTTCTCCACCATATGTTTTGTCTAATTAAATTCTAAAGTGTTTGGCCACAGCTCTGTGTTGCCTTGTAAAGTTGCAGTAGGTTGAGATCCTGTTCCTGGTTTCTTCTCAGGCACTTAAATAGCAGAAGCAGCAATCTCCTATTTTTTACAGGTTTTTGGGTGTGTAAAGGTTCCTGCCCAAGGAATTAGGTGTTAAATCTATTGTAAAGACAGGGATGTCTCCTTCCTTTAGGTAGAGATGTGGTACAATGTCTGTATCACTCCAAACTCCCAGCCACATCAGGATATCAGCACATATCCTGTTACGTGTCCCATCTCTCTGTGCTGTTTGGGTAGTTGTTTTCATGTTCCCTGGAATCCCCTCTTTCGTACCAACACTTGGAGACACAAATCCTCTGTAGTGTCAATATTCAGCTGAATAAAGCTGAACAGATTGCACCAGTTAGGGATTTACTCTATTGATGTGTCCAAAAAGAAGCACAGTGCTATAGCATCTGAAGAGCAAGAAGTGTCAGGCTTTTATTTTTATTCTGGTAAGGACTTATTTTGAAGTCTGTGCTTTTGAAAATCATATCTGTAACCTAGTTTTTGTAGCACACTTCCAGAAACAGGTTGTTGTTAACATATGTTATGATTCTGTGTTCTAGATATCAGAATTAATGTAATTTTAGGAGATAGTCTGCCACACTGTAGGCTAAGCAAAATGTTTTTATTTTTAAGTCTAATGCAGATTCAGAAATGTGAGCTGGTGTTAATCCACACATACCCAGTTGGCGAAGACAGCCTTGTTTCAGATCGTCCTAAAAAAGAGGTGAGGATCTTAAAATGAGAACTTATCCTAGGATTAGGAACCATGTCAGACTGAAAATAGTGCAAATTATTCTCAGTTGTTCAGTAGCAAAAGCACATGTGGTGGTTGTTTGAAACTGAGTACATACAAAATATTTGTAATATATTTTGCCATTCAACAGTTTGCTCTGCATTTTAATGTGCTGTCTGTAAGAAAAACACCTGAAAAATATCTTAACGTGAAAAGCATGTAGTGCTGCATATTATTTAATATATATTAATACATCTATTAATATATATGCATTTATTTAATGTATGAAAAGGACTATAAAGGGCTACCTTCATTTCCAAAGGACTCTGCTGTAGTTGTGCTAAAAATTGTGAATGGAAGATAACAAATTTACTATTTTCCTCTCTAAGGCAGTCACTGGGTTTGAGTCTTTGGATTTTTTTTTTTTTTTTTTTTTGGTTGGTTGGGGTTCTTGTTTTGGGGTTTTTGGGGATTGTTGTTATTGTGGTTTTTGTTGGGTGTTTTGAAAATTTTTGTCTCGTTTTGATTTTGAGCCCCAACCCGATGTTCTTGTTGGCTAGGGAAAAATCAAATGCATCTTCTAGCTTGTGTTTGTTTGCCTTGTGTATGTATGATGCACTTAAAGCTAGACATCTAAAAATTACTCTGCTACTGTTGCTCAGCAGGTAAAAGAATGAAAAACTAGACCCAGAGCTATGGGTCTAAGATTTATGCCCCATGTTGTAATAATAATTTTTCCTGTTAACAATTAGTGTCTCAAATTTTTTAGCAGACTTTTAAGAACTACATCTATAGCACTTGGCATAAGCTCAAAATTCAGAATGAAAATAATTATTTCTTCTTGCTTGGTAGTTTCCCCTTGTGTGAGTTCTTGAGTGGTAGTTTTAGGGGTATAATTGCTTATTTGGGAGTTGAACAAACTGTTCTGTTGAATGATACCACAACCTAAATCATGAATTTCATATATCAATTTATTTCAGCTCTCTCCTGTTCTAACCAGTGAAGTGCACAGTGTCCGTGCAGGGAGGCACCTGGCTACAAAACTGAATCTTTTAGTGCAGCAACACTTTGATCTGGCTTCAACCACAATAACTAACATCCCTATGAAGGTAATATTGTGTCTACAGCTCTGTGTTAACCTGCTGCATCACTTCTAAATTTGTTTGAAAACTTTGGATGTTTTTTTTTAATTGAATTTTTACATTGCTTTTCTCTCCATATCATATTTTCTGTTTTGTTTTTTTTTTTTTTTATTAGCCCACATTCAGTGTCTGTGATCAGGTTAGTAAAAATAAAGGGGGAAAAAAGTAAAGAAGGATCACAGAACAAAATGTTATATTGCTGAATCTCAGTTTTTGATGTAGCAATACAAGTATTATTTCAGTTCTGTTTGTATTGCTTTATATAAATACAGTCTTATTTACCTCAGATCAATTTGTCTGTGATTCTTTTGTCTTTTTCTAGCTGTGTTTAGATATTCTTGACCCTTGTGCATTATAGTGGCATAGTGAGTCTCTTTTTCCTCTGTTTCATTATCATGCCCACCCAACATAAAGGTGTTTGTAACTAAAAGCTGCTTTTTTACCAAGGTTTTTCCAGTGGGTTTTCTACTCTGAAAATCTGTAAACATGACATGAGAACAGGATGTATTTAGTTAAGCATCTTGTGGTAGAAGTTATGTTTATATTTTTAATTTTTTTGCTACTTGGAGAGAAGTTAGTGCAGTTTAGAGTGATGGGTGTTAAGTTGGCAGTAATTTTCTGATCAGGCAGCAAGAGACAATTGAGACAGAAGTATCAGTATTCAAACAAAAAAAGAGCCATGGGCAGGTAACCATGACTTAAAAAAATCATTAAGTTGTAACACAGTCAAACATTAATTGCATCTTTGAAAACTAGCAATATTGCGTGGATTTTATAAGTTAAAACATGATATCAAAATAATTTTCACAGTTTTTATGAGTTTGACATGGGTCATGGCATAAATGTGACTTCAGTTTGCAAATACCTTGTCTGTAACTTTCTGACCTGTGTGCTGCTGGTGTGCCTCTCCCTTCTGCCTTTGTCCTCATAGTAATAGACTATGTTGGGTTCTCTGTGATTTTTCTTTCTTTTTTTTTAGTTGTTTTTATTTTTAAACTTGGAGTAAATTATCAGAGTTACTGTTCTGTTTTTGCTGATCCTCTGCAGCTCTTTAAAGATGCAGTATCCTCTTTACAAAAATCCGTTTTTTAAATTATAAACTTGCAGCTGCAAGTGCGCTTCCTATCTAAAGCTTAAGGAATACTAAGTTCAAAGTGTGGGTTTTGTTTTGGATTCTTGATTTTTGGTTATGAAAAGTAATTGTCACTCTACCCTGCAGTGAGCCTTTGTTGCTGCTCAGTAAGTTGTAACTGCTGTTGTTTATGTAACATTTTGTAGGCTTCCTTAACTTCACTAATTTAAACAAAGTAGTTAGGCCTAGTTTTTACATGTATTTGACGCTCTACACGCTGTCTTGATGCTTGTATAACAAGGAATAGGGTTTCAGAAAAGAAGAGGAAAAGCAGTGGGCTGCATCTTTAAACTGCTCAAAGTTTCCTCAACATTGCAATCCCGTTGTTGTCTGAGGCACTTGGAGACTTGTAGTTTTCTTCTGGACTGAAGGGCAAATGTAGAATCATTCATTTATGAGAATGGTGACCTTTAGCTAAAGTAGTTCTATTTGTCTGCCTTTCTCTTTTGAAGGAAGAACAGCATGCTAACACATCAGCCAACTATGATGTGGAACTGCTTCATCACAAAGAGGCACATGTGGATTTTTTGAAAAGTGGTAAGTAGAAATGGCCCTCTGAAAGTGGTTTTTGATCAGCTTCTCTGGGAGTATTCACAAAGAAACATTGTGAGCTTCAAATCCATGTAAATTTCAGGCTCAAGTAGTAAATATTTCACTTATTCCTTGCAACCCAAGAAACTTCATTTGTAGTCTTGGCTTTGGGGTTTTACTCATTAGTGGCATATTTTAACACAGCAATGAGAAAGCAGATCAAATTCACATATGTTCAGGATGTTGATGTGAGATTTGAAAAGCATCTCAGCTTCTTACTGAGATCTAAAAAATAGGTGAGAGACCACCTGTGTAGGATGTCTTTACAGAATGAAGTCACTCGTGTGTGTATTTGTGCAAAATTATGCCTTGCACAATTGAAATTTAAGTAATGATAATTGGCATCACTTAACACATAAACACAGGCCTGTTTAGGACAATAATTGCTTTGGAAAAAACAAGACTTGTTTGGCTGTTGAGCTTTTTTTTGTATTCAAAATACCTACTATGGTTTTTTTTCATAAATTTGGGGTTATTACCTAGTATTCCTCTGAGGTGAATTTTTAATAGCTGAAGCAAAGTTAGAAAAGCACAACACTAAGCCTTTTGCAGAACTACTTTGTTACCTGATGTAGAACATAGTTAAAAATCAGCTTATGACTTCTGTATTAGCAGAATTAAATGTCATATGATCCATAAGAATCCATTTTGGGGAGTTAGTGCTTTTTTTCCCATTGCTTTGAGGAAGAGGAGGTAACTCCTTTGTCATCTCCAAGTGCTGTGCTCCAGATTTTAGGGGAGTGGATGAAATGCACAGGGTGTCACAGTAATGACCTTGGCCCCATCTGACCTGGTGTTACGATGCTGAAATCTTAAAGCTTTATTGCCAGGGCTCAGAAGCAGTTTTGTAAAACCTGTTGGCTCAAGGAATTAGGTCTACTAGTAAAACACAAAAGGAAACTCTGACTACATTTCCTCTTCACATTTTTCCCATCAGAACTTTGAGAGGGAAAAAAAAAAAATCTCTTCTTAGATCCTGCAAATTTTGGGTTCTTTAGTTTGTTTCTAAATACAAATTTCAGCTGTAATAGCTCTGGTTCTAGGAAAGCAGGATTTCAGTTACATTTATCTTAATTCTCTGAAATGTTGCCAAGGAATTTTCAGGTTAAATAAGTTTGGCCTTTAGATATTCTGAGAGATAATTTCTAAAATTGTTGCAGTTAATTTTAGTAATAACGTATTGCTAGTATTTTAATATTTTAATAGTTTAAAAAATAATATTTTAATCATAAAGCATCTGTGGTCAGTAGAACACATTGAGAGAATTCAGGCTGAATCTCACATAGCAAAGAGACTGGATGATGAGACCATATACTTCTTTCCCCAAAAAAACTAAACTTGTCAAATGTGCCTTTAGATCAGTTTAATTGACTTTGGGAATATAGTATGTACAAGAAACAGTCAGTTCTATCATTTAAGAGTTCTGATTTCAGTGTGGAAAATTCTAAGAAAAGATACTGTCTTAAAGTCCTGAGCATTTTAGCAGGAAAAAAATTGCCTGTTACTGATAGAACTAAATATATGTGGAAGTTTCTAATTGTCAAATCAAAAAGTTAGGTATCTAAGTTTTAAATTTAGATTACATTGTATATGTGTTCATACAGTTCTGTACCTTAAAGCTTAGAGTTGTTTTGCTGTAATAAAGAAACTCTGGTTGATCATCCCTTCTTTCTGCCTTTCTCTGCAGGTGATAACCACACGAGTGGCAATAGCAGAGATGGCACATTTAAGGAAACTGTGACACTGAAGTGGTGCACTCCTCGAACCAACAGTGTGGGTAGGTGACATGGAACCTTCCAGAACTGGTTGGCAACTTGAACAAATCTGAGTACAGGAGAGAAAGGCAGGGAAGATCTGAGATAAGATAGGAATCGTGTGGCTGTTCAGCTTGTGCACTCTGTTAACTCATTGAGCCAGCAGGCCAAAAAATACAGATAAGAGAAACAAGAGCATACTGATGGATCAGTGAAGTAATTCAGGAGATAAAGAACTGGGTTTCTGCTGGAAACAGGGCTTGGGAATGTATGAGATTCTCAGAGCTGTGGATTCTTGGGAATCCTCCCAGTAAGGAGATGGTGAAGGAACTTTTAGATCGAGAGGCATCTCAACTTTTAGTTCTGCTCATTGTGAACTAGCCTCCTCTTCCATTATTTTGTGGACTTTTTTCTTTGTCTCTGGAATTACATTCAACTTTTCTACTCCTTTATTTTCCAGAACTGCACTATTGCACTGGAGCATACAGAATTTCACCAGTAGATGTAAATAGCAGACCTTCTTCATGCCTTACAAACTTTCTCCTTAATGGTAAATTTGTGTTCTTGGCTAATTATTCAATGTTATAATTTTTAATTCATTGGAGCACTTAGTACATTTTGATTTGCGTAGCAGTAATGTTTGTATACTGTAAAAAATACTAACCAGTATTTTAACATGTCCTATGAATAAGAGAAGAAAGTTGTTAAATGTCCTCAAAGGCAAATGTTTTGAAACTTAAAGATGGGAAGAAAGATGTAAAGAAGGAATAAGTATTGAAATGGAGGTTTGTATATTTGCAAACAAAATGGCATTAGAAACATCCTTCTAATGGAATGTGTCCTTCAGTCAAGTCATTTGATTGTCTAAAAGTGCAGTGGTTTTATTAAACACTATATCCTGTGTATATTTCTTTAGAGATTGTGTAATAAAACTGGTTAGAGCCAAAATTAATAGCATATTTCAGAAAAGCAAGCTCTTCTGATTTTTGTGGCTTTTGCTTCTTTGTAAAAAGAAACTTATATTGAGAATGCACCCTTCTATGCTTGGTGTATTTTACTGAGAATTAGACAAAGGCAGTTGTATTTCTCTGTCTGAAAAACAGTGCCCATTTTAAGCATTAGCAGTGGTATCATCTGATGCCTTTATACTCAGGAGTTAATTTTATTACTGTTTGAAAGTTGCTTTTAATGAGAGTGTTTCTGCAGCAGGGCCATTTGAATGCCTTATGAATATGTGTTTTTTCCTAAGAGTGATATCCTATAGAAAAAATGATGGGTTGGTCTAGGAGAGACCTTTTGATGTTGCTCTGTAAAATTATAAGGAGCATATGTACCCTGTTCTTTGTCAAGAAACGAGGAGATGGGCAGTTCGTTGTTCAACCTTGGTGGGTTCAGATTCTTTTTGGATGAGCACAAACCTGTATTGATGCAGCTCAAAACTTAAAATTGCAGCACACGGGAATGAATGAATGAAACTGATCTCCCTCCCACCAGGTCGTTCGGTGTTGTTGGAACAGCCACGCAAGTCTGGCTCGAAAGTCATCAGCCACATGCTCAGCAGCCACGGGGGAGAGATTTTCCTGCATGTGTTGAGCAGCTCCCGCTCAATTCTGGAAGATCCTCCCTCAATTAGCGAAGGCTGCGGTGGGAGGGTCACTGACTACAGGATCACAGTAAGGGTCTTTCTGTCCTACACTGCTTCTCCCTCACAACAGATGCAGGGCAGTAGGTGTGGGAAGGAAATGTTGGAGTGGAGTGCATGATCAAACTTCCTTTGTAATAAATACCTTGATAGATGTTTAGTAGAAAATATTACATTTGTTGATTGTTATGCCTGCTTCATAAAATACTTTGTGTGTCAAGGAATGCCTCTGTAATGCACTTGGACTGTTTAAAGTTCTGGTTCTAGAAAAATGTTTTTCTTGGCCAGTTTCTTCTGTGGGTTGGAACTCATGGGAGACTATATCATGCCTATTGTCAAAGGGTAGCTATAGACTGCACATGAGTGGTTTGTACAACAAATAGAAAGTATCAAGTTGACAGCTTTCAACTTTGATATCAGACGATCAGCTGACATGCATTTTGTTTATCGTTTATTTTTTTCAACACATCCTTATTGTCTTATGTAAACAAGCAGAAGTTCCTTCTGGAAAAATGTAACTGTTCCCATACATGAAATACCTTGCAGATCTGGAAGTCCTCCTTGTCAAAACCCATACATGGATTTTTACCCCATAATTCTTAAGGTGCCCCTTATTTTGTTTGCCCCTGGTTAATGCATGAGAGGCACTGGAGATAGGGCTGTGGTTGGTAGGGTCAGATGTGGTGGTGGGATGGTACAAAGTGATAAGCAAGGCTAAGCTGTTTAGTCCCTTCACTGAAAGTTACTTTGTTAGAGAAATGCCTAATTGTATCTTGTTTGGTTATCATTAGGATTTTGGTGAATTTATGAGGGAAAACCGATTAACTCCTTTTCTAGAGCCCAGATATAAGATGGATGGAAGTCTTGAAATTCCATTGGAACGTGCAAAAGATCAGTTAGAGAAACATACTCGTTACTGGCCTATGATTATTTCTCAGACCACCATCTTCAACATGCAAGCTGTAAGTACCTGGGCTGTGTAAATTTTTGTTCTGTTCCTAGATTGTTTCTCCTTGTCACTTGATGAAATATCAGCTCTATGGGGTGATAAATCCCATGCTGTAAAATCAGTTTATTTTCAGGTTTAGTAACTCTGAAGTAACTCTATAGTTAATGCAGTAGACTATTGGAATGCTATTTAAATAAAGTGGTTTGAACCTGACAGCTGCAGTTCTTCTGGGTAAAGAAAGTACCTGCTTAGAGTTAGTGCTAAACTGAGGATAAGAGGGTGGGTTTTGTTGTGTGTTGTTTAATTGCCTTTAATTTTTTTCTCCCTGTTGATCTCCTTTCTTGTTCATTTCTGCTTTTTCTTGCAGGTAGTGCCATTAGCCAGTGTGATTGTAAAGGAAGCAATGACTGATGAGGATGTGCTCAATTGTCAGAAAACAATATACAATTTGGTAGACATGGAGAGAAAGAACGATCCACTGCCAATTTCAACAGTTGGTACCAGAGGAAAGGGGCCAAAAAGGTTAAATGCATATCTCTCTCTGTTGATGCTGGTCTATTTTCAGGAATAATCTGTTGACAATGTTTTCATACAAATTTTTTAAAATATAGCTAAATGAACCAAATGCTGTATCTGTACAACCCAAATGCTGAGAATGCTTCACCTGTATCATTTGGGGGCTATAACAGTACTGATACTGCTGTATGCTAGGGAATAAAGAAACCTCTATAATTTTATTACCTAAGAATTTAAGTATGTTAAAAAATATGAGATCAAAGATAGTTATCAGCAAGGTAAGAAATGAGTACAAATTGGACAGATAAAGTAGAATAATATCAAATTAATAAAAAGGAGAACTTAAGTGTATTATAAATGAACGATACATTGAAATTGGGATATATTAGAAGCCTTTTGGAACAGTTATTTAAAGTATTGGATACTTCTTTAAAATATGCATAGAATATTCTGATCCCTCAGTCATTGGGATGTGTTCCTTGTATTTCCAAGAACTGGTGGAAAAGAAATTCAGCTCCTGATTTGCCTATGTGACTGGGAGTTATTGACACTAGTGTGGTGCAATTCTTTCTTATTGTTTTGACCCAAATAACGTAATGATTAATTTGCATGTCGGTAGATGAGTGGCCCTCTGACATTGCATTGTTAGCAAGCAAGCACCTGAGAGATTTCACAAGTGCCTTTTGGCAGTGAGATCTTGTGGAACAATATAATTTCAATGGATATAATCCATTTCAATTTATACTTTACTGTGTGTTAACTGAGAAGTGTTAAGTGGCTTCAAGTATGGAGTAACCCAAGTGGAGAAACCTCTATTACAGGAGGACAGATGATATCTTCAGAGTTATTTTTGTTTTGGGGGTTCTGTTTTGTTTCTAAAGGTCTGCATTCATTCATTCAGTCAGTCAGTGGTTTAATGATTTTGGTAATCCTACAAGCGTGGTGTGTTTTTCCTGGCCTTTTCAGAGATGAGCAGTACCGCATTATGTGGAACGAGCTGGAGACCCTTGTGCGAGCACACATCAACAACTCCGACAAACACCAGCGGGTCCTCGAGTGTCTCATGGCGTGCAGGAGCAAACCCCCAGAGGAGGAGGAGCGCAAGAAACGAGGCAGGAAGAGAGAAGACAAAGAGGACAAGTCAGAGAAGTTGGGCAAAGACTATGAATCAGATAAGCCATGGCAGGAATCAGAGAGGTACATTTTCTAAAGTGAATTCAAGCTGTAGCATAACTTCTGTTCTTAGTTGTTGACCACTTAGCCAGGTCTTTTAGCTTAAAGAGCTCCTGCTGTTGAATTCTATAATAACCACACCAGCTATTAGATACTAAACTGCTTTATGAAAATCTAAAGTGTGGCTGAAAACGTGAGACAAGCAGCTATTTTCTTTTAAGCTGTAGGTAGTTCGTGATGAAACAACCTAGCTTGGTTTGGCTCCTCTCTTCAGCTGAACATCAGGATTAATGTCCATTTATCTCCTGTCTGTAATTGATGTTGTTACTGTAGCTTGTCTAAGTGACAAGCACCTGTCAGTCTGTTCTCTATTCCTTCTTTGAAACTACTTTCTACAGAGATCCAAAAAACTCATGGTAATAAGCTTAATTTGCGTGTGTTTTGTGCATGCTGGGATCATTTAAAATAGGAGGGCCTTTTCATCTACACTGCTGTCACCATGCTGATGACATTCCATGCCTTCTGTGGATGGCATACCTACAACTTTGCTTTCATATGTGGAACAGAAATGGGGACTGAGATGAAAGGGGTTTGGTATGAATGGGTCTGAATTAGCTTAGAAAAGATAATAGGAAATTGTATCATATTTCAATATGTATATATTTTTATTTAGTCTTTCCTTTAAAATTCAGATGTCAATTGTCTCAACAGCTGAAGTGAAACTGTGTATTAAGAACCTTTCCTTTATGTAATGCTTTATACAGAGGATTATTTGGCTAGAATTCCCTATTGTTTGTTACCCACTTCAAGGGGTCAAAATAAATTTTCTCATGGTATGGGTCTGTATAATTTTGAGGAGTACAGAAAGCTCAAGCATATTTTTCCTCACCCTTTTCCTTCCCTCTAAAAAAGGTTAAAAGGTCTTTTGGATCGGGAGAAAGAAGAGCTGGCAGAAGCTGAAGTTATCAAAGACTCCCCTGATTCTCCTGAGCCCCCCAACAAAAAGCCTCTCATTACAATGGACGAAATGCCCACAGTTGAAAAGGCAAAAGGTAAACCAGAACAATTGCAACAGGTTATTTCTTTTAAAGGTAGATGTTGTTGCATCAATCTGTGTTTTCTAAAGTAATGAGGTGAATCATTTTGGAGGTAAGGCTAAGTAAGTGAAGATCATGTTTAATTAAATACTAAATGTTGAGAAGTTTTTGGAAAACATGTTAACCTTACCAGGTCTGTGAAAAAAGGGAGATACCAAGACACTGTGTGGGTCTCCTGATTGATTTTTGGGTTGACAGGGGGTTGGCCAAGTTCCTGCTGGTGCTGTTTGAGCTACTTTATGTGAGAAATATTGTTTGAGGGCAGGTAGCAGAAATCACGGTCTCTTGCTAATAAGTAATAAACTTGTCTAAGCAATGCAGTTGTCAGAATGGGCAGTTCTCACTGACTTCTCTTTCTTGGTGTGAATTATTTTCTATCACAGTGGCTGAACTGATGCTGAGATTCTGCATTTAAAGCAGAGTCCATCACCTGTGCTGCAACTTCTCATCCATTATCACTTTGCATATTTTCTATTTATCTAGCCCCTATTTTAAGTTTAGTATTAGTGTTGTATTACCATAATCTGTAATTCCTTTAAGGTGTTATAATGATGTCATGTTAATTCAAAAATTTCACCACTTAGACTCTTTTTACTTAAAATTTTAGGGCCAATGTCCTTGCTGTCTTTATGGAGCAACAGAATTAATACTGCCAACTCCAGGAAACACCAGGAATTTATTGGTCGCTTGAACTCTGTCAACAACAAAGCTGAGCTGTATCAACATCTGAAAGAAGAAAATGGGTTTGTATCAGGAAATGCATCACTACCCATATCTTGGCAGTAATCAGTGTGGAGTTTACAGGATTAGATGCTACTCTTTTGATGTTTAAAGTATCTGAATGCATTCGTTTGCTTTCCAGCATTGATAGAAAACCACAGAAATGTTTGATTTTCTGTTTGCATCTGTGCTGACTGCTGAGAGCTGGGCTTTCCTGGGCCTCATGGATTGCCCCTGCAGCAAAACTCTTATTAAACTTCTGAAGGTTAAACAGTAGCTGAGATTTTCTGCTTGCTTTAGCTTCCAAAGGAATGGCTGATACAGAAATATTGTTGGTAATAAAGTGGTTGAACCTTAGGCTGTGCTGTAATGAAGTTGACAGTAGTCCATGTTCTACAAAAAATACTCGAAAACCAAACCAGCCTCCTCTGAAAGAAATCAGATGATGGTAGACAATGAACAGTGTAAGAGGGGTGAAAATGAAGTCCTTGGAACAAATGGCCAAAGCTCAAGTTTTCAAAATGGATTCTCTAGTCACATTAATATTCTCCAGTCACATGAATATTTTGTATTTTGGTGAGGATGATAATGGATGGTTTTTCACAGCTGAAATGTATCTCTGCAGAAACTTCTCTTTATGTACCTACTTCTTCTTAAAGAAGTACTAAGAGAACAGAAGATTGCATATGTTGGGGTAGGGAGAGACAGGACAGTTAGTGAAGTAAAAAATATTTATGAAAGCATTTAAAGCTGTTTTTTTTTTAACTGTTGATTGTTCTTCCAGTAACAAGCCTTATCAATTGTTGTCTTGCCTTTCAGAATGGAAACAACAGAAAATGGAAAAGCAGGCCGGCAGTGAGGATTATTTCTGTTTCTTGGGACAAAACTTGGCCATTGCAAAAATATTTAATGCTGAAATTGCTCTTGGTACTGTTTCAATACAATTGTATAGCTCTGGTTTGATTGGTTTTTACAATTTTTTAGTCCTATTTTTGCTATGAAGTATGAAATCTGCATATCACGTTCAACCAGCTGTGTGCAAATAGGAGCTGTCCTGAAGCGTTTTCCAGTCATGCTTTAGAATGAAGAAAACCTCTGCTGCCATGGAGTAAATCAAGTAATCAAAAATGTTAGTCAGCTTAAAGTCCTTGCCCAGAAGTATTGGATACCATTTCAAAATCAGTGATGACTGTCTTAAAAAAAAAAATTCAAGTAATTCATAATAAGCTGATAACATCATTAATTTTGGTTAATGAATACCTTTTATTTATATAAGAATGTCTCAGGAGCTCAGAATTATGAAGAGATTGCACACTGAGTACCCAGACACGGAGCAGAGAGAGTGCCAGTCTTGGTTTTCATCTGAGGGGTGGGAGGGGTTTTACAGATAAATTTGTTGGTTTAAGGACTTTTAAAAAATGGCATGGAAACGGTCTTTAGAAAGCAAAGCCTTTCAAGTTGTTGTTGTTGGAGTTAAGGCTTTGTAAGCAAAAGTACAATAAACTTTTTTGCTAATAATTATTTTTTTGATGAAGTGTGTTCTGTAAGATACTTGTGGTTATATGTCTGAGAGACTGAGTATGAATGGCTGTGAATGAAAGGGTTGGTGGTCTGTTTTCTGTTTCTTAGAGTAGAAACTCCCAGAATTCTCAACTGGGAAAACTCAGTCGATGTCTGTGATGTGATCCCTTGTCAGATTTTGGGTTTTCTTCCACATGGGCTAAGGAAAGGTGAATTATTCAGCTCTCCTTCCTCTGCTCTGCATCTGGCTTCTGTAAGCAACTGAAGGGCTCACAGATTAGATAACTTCTAGTTGATTTGAGACAAATCTTTGAGATTTTTCTAAAACTAAATCAATTTATTAATGTTCACCTGCAACCTTAATATCACAGTTTGTGATGTATAGATCTGAACACAAATACTCTTCAACATTTGTGACTGAATCCTTTTTTCAGCTTTGCTAAAGTACCATGAATAATTTCAAGGTGATTATTCAGCCAGTCTCATGCAGGTGTGTTTTCTGCTAAATGTTAGAACCATTTTTACAGAGTGATTGAATACTACTTGCATGCTAATATTTTCTATCATATTGTAATGTATTTGTAGCTTTTACAGAAACAACATGAGATCCTGGTCTGAAGACTTTTGTTGCTTTTATTTTTACTACTTCATTGAAAACAGAATGTCCTGCATCACCACATCTCTTGATATCCTAGCTGAAATGTTCTGATGGAGAAAACTGCCTCAAAATTACTGCTTCTCATAACTTTTTGGGTAGTTTTAATGAGATTTTGGTGCTTATCACTGTGGATGTTTCTCTTGTTTACTAGAGGAATTTTTAATTCTGGAAGCTGGGGAGCATGTAAATGTCAGCTCTGCAATTTCCTAGGCTGGAGAGTTAGAGCTGAAAAGCTCATCCTGTGCCTTGGGAACTGTGTGTTACATCTCATGTGCTATTAATATTCAGCTGCTCTCCTTGAAAACATCCACAGGAATTAAATGCTTCATTAGCAGAAGAGAAATTTAAAAGTACCTGCTATTAAAATATGTATTTTAGCTTGTTTACTAACTCCATTCTCCACATTTGGAGCATCTGCCAGGTTGGACTGGTTGGTGATTAAATGAGCAGGGCCTGGGGACTGTGAGTCTGTGTTTTATGTATTTGAGTCTTGCAGGCACACAGGAGACTGCAAGGACTGGTCTTTGCAGTTCTGGAAAGGGCATTCCATACTCCTTCCCTGCATAGTGGCACTGGTGCTGCTTTGCTTCTATTTCACACACTGCTCTCAGGTTAGGAAAGGTTTTGTCAGTTCTAAAAAGAGTTTACAGATTATAATTAAAAATTGTGGATTAAGTTGCTTAATCTGCAATTACGTGCTTGCAAAATGCAGTTCATAATTAAACTATGGATTGCATTTTGTGTATGCTAATCTATTAAATGGGAATGATTTCAAAATGTTTAAAAAGTCCTTAGAAATCCTTTGGCAGAACTTTAGGAATTCTCTGCGGTCTTAGAACTGTTCCAGGTGGAAGCAGACAAAAGACAGTTTTACTGTAAAGAAGGCAAGCCTGGAGCTTTAAAATATATCTTTAAAGGTACATTGCACCAAATTACCTAACAGGAATAATTCAGCAGCTACTATTGCCTTTAGAAATGCTACATATAATGTATTTATAGAAACACTTCAAAAAGTTTTAAAATATTGGAAGGACAGAGATAATGTCAGGCATTTTTTAGAAAAAATTAAAATTCCGAGATGGCCTAGAGACTCCAGGGTTGTAGCATCTCTGAGTTTCAATTGAACCATCATGTTTTGTGGTGATCCTTCTATGACAGTTCTGCCTCTTCTAGTAAAATGTATATTTACGAGTCAGGGAGACATAATGGAGTGAGATTTGCTCAGCACTGACTGTGACCCCTCATTCCTACCAGCATCAGCTTGATGTCTGTTTACCTGTTCTGACTTTTACAGGATTGTAATTCTACCCTTCCATCAACGATCCTTTTGCCTGCTTCACTTGGGTTCTGCTTTTGCCACTGCCTGTTTGTCAAGTGTGGGTCAATTATGTTCTGTTCTAAATTAAAACATGGTAAAAATCACTAGCTGCCTATTTATGTTGGTTTTTCTGAGTGTTAAGGATAGCACCTTGTAATGCAATTTTTATTTTTGTAGATTAGCTCTTAATACCATTTAAAAGTTTTTAAAACTTAAGCCTCTGACTGTTGCCCTGGCTCTGGTGGGTGGTCAGAGCCTCTGGATAGGGGGGAGGGAGTTGGTATTTTGGTGGCTGGAAAGGTGGTGTGGTGTGAGGGATTGGCCTGGGATGCTGCTTGTGGGAGGGAAGTGGTCCTGAAGGTGGGATCCAGAGTGGAGGTGAAGGTGAAGCCCTGCACTCGTGTACAGGGGCTTTGCGAGGCCTCAGGGCATCCAGCTCCACATCAGCATGGCTCAGCTGGGAGTTTGTCTGTGCTCCAGGAATCCTCCTGGGACACCTGCAAAGCCAGCAGAGCACCATTGCCAGCACCACGCCAGCAGTGGCACAAACACTGCTCAGGAAGGCACGAGGGCTGCTCCTCATCCTGGAATCATCCTTGGCTTGGACTGTTGGCTCCGTGCTGCTGTAAGGCCTGGGGAATGGCCTTGTGCTTGCTGGGCAGTCCTCACTGTAGGAAATGCTGAAAGCCACATCGATTCTGTACTCTGGCAGCATTGCTTGGACAAACTGGGGGTGCACAGACCCAGCTGGCACTCTCAGCTTCCCCAGTGCCTGCTGGATTTGGTCTTTCCTGCACCAGCTGGAAGATGTGTTGGCACCTGCACACAGCGAGCTGTTGTACCAGGAGATGAGTGTGGAGCCAGGCTGCAGCGCTGTCAGTGTGATGTCTTTGGGGCTGCTGGCGTTCAGGAAGAGGGAGAGCTTCTCCAGGAACAAACTCACCCTTCTCCTCTCCCTCAGGAATGAGGAGTAGCTGTTCTTGGTCCGCACGGTGAAAAGGTGGCACGGCAGCTCAGGGGGCTGCAGGAGCTCGATGGTGAAGGATTGCCAGGCTCTCAGACCTCCCGAATCCGTGGCAGACAGCACAAACTCCTGAGGGGAATACTGGAAGTCCATCTCCAGGGGATAGCCTTGCATGGCTTGCTGGGAGGTGTTAAACTGCAGCCAGCTCTCAGATCCCACTGGAGAGCCATCAGCTGGGAGGATTTGTAGGGATAACTGAGTGGAGTTGCCATCTTCCTTGTCATAAAACGTGTTGGCAGGTACAGGGAAAAAGAACAGGCATCCGATGGTTGCTGTTAGGAATTTAATGGAATGAACAACCTTTGGGGAAGTGTTTGCTTGTCCTTTAGAGAAGAGGGAGAAAAGGGAAGGAAAGAATTAGAAGGAAAAAATTGCCATCTCTTGCTGAGTGATGGCAAAGGAATCTTGTCAGCCTCAGGACTGTGGAGTGGTCTGAAACTGAAACTTTCAACAATAAAGTCTTGTCCTTGATCACATCTTAACCTCATTTGTTAAGCATATTTAGATATCTGATTATTTAAAGAGCTGTAAATATCCTCAACACTGTTTTGTCTAGTCCAAAATATTAGTCAGGTCTTGTATACCCCTTCCCAAACAATAACATCTAATTCTAGTAACTTTTACACAGAACTACCACAACATGGTATTGTTTCATCATCTATTTCCAACATTAATCAGGGAATTGTTTTTGGGAGCAGGGGGTGGATTTCATGAGAGTATGAATACCATGGACGGGATTGCTGTGAGTGATTTGTGTCTGCCTGGTATGAAAAGTTCCAGAGAATTTGGGAGCAAACACCAGGTAAGCTGGAGGATGATAAAGTGAGGGGACAAATTTGAAAGGAAAATCTCCTCTCTGTGAATGTCAGGTGAAATTTGCTGCCAGGCTCAAGGATTGAAGGATCACAACACAGAGTTCCTGCAGCTTGTGACAAAAATGGTCCTCTCTTCCTGCTATTTCTGGATCTTGTGTACTTGTGCTTTCTACACTTCATGGCAAGAACTAGCAAAACATGCCATATTATCCTCTCCTTGTATATTACCTAATGTAAATATTAGGGAGGGATGAACTCAGAATATGAATATTTCTATTATGATAGTCTGAAGACTGTATGGGTTCTAGTACAGGAAACCAGAAACACCTTGCAGGGTGGATGAAAAGGTTGATGGCAGAAGCAAGAACAGAAAAGTAAACTTATTTTTACCTTGGGTTACAGTCTGCAGCTCTTGTGAAGCAGAAAATGGAGGGAGAATCCATGCACTTTGCACAAGCTGTAGTCTTTCAGATGAGGGAAACATCCAGGTGCTTGGATCCAGGTGTGATGGCAGCAGTGTCTCACCCACCTCTGTGAAAGTGAGATCATTGCAGTTTAAGGTGAAGGATCATTTAGACCTATGTCAAAGGAATCTTATGCCAATAATGTATTACAGGGTTGGGAATACAGTTTGAAAGCTTTTATGGCACGTGATTAAAAACCATTTCTGCCAGCACAGGAAGGACCATGGGAAGCAGGCTGGAGTTCAACCTTCCCTTTTAGAAAATGAGGGAATGGAAGTGGCTTCTATATCTGGAGAAGAAAGATTTATTATTATTATTATAATTTTTTTAATATATTTCTATGTGGCCTATGCTTGCAAGAGTGCTAATAACAGTAATGTGTTAGAGCTGTATTATCCATCTGTGGGCTTTGACAGATCACAGAATAGCCTGGGTTGGAAGGGACCTTAAAGACCATCCAGTTCCAATCCCCTACCATGGGCAGGGACACCTTCCACTAGCCCAGGCTGCTCAGAGCCCCATCCAGCCTGGCCTTGGACACTGCCAGGAATGGGGCAGCCACAGCTTCTCTGGGCAACCTGTGCCAGGGCCTCACCACCCTCACAGGGAAGAATTTCTTCCCAATATCCAATCTAAACCTGCTTTCTGTCTATTTGAAGCCATTACTCCCTGTCCTGTCACACCCCACATGCTCTTGTAAAATAGTCTCTCTCCAAATGATGCCTGCTGGGACATCTGATGGCAAACTTAAATACCTCAGACTACAGTTTGAGTACAGGCTTTGGGTACAGACTTAATGTAGGCTAATAATGTTTTACAAATAAGATGGCTCTGAAGGGCATTAACAAAGCTCTGAATTCTGCACTTCATAACTGTTTGAAATCTACCATGTGTACATTTTTACAGATTTAATGTAAGGTGACTCAGGCATAATCCCACAAATTTACCAACTGGCATTACAAACAAACCATCTCTATTGTCTAGTATGCACTTAATCCAGAGTCACACATTCATGCACTTGGAGGATAAGGCAGACTAAAAAGTGTGTCTGGCCTAATTATTCACTCCAAATGATACTCAACTACTTCTGTGTAATTTTTGATAAGTATTTATTGTTCAGTCCTTAAAAATCCTCCATAATATTCTTCAAGCATATTTTCTAATGTTTTATTATCCTAACTGCGAGAGAAAGTTTATCTAATGTCTAACTTAAATAATCTTAACTGCACTTGAAGGTCATTAGTGCTGTGTTAGTTCCCAGGGGATTCTGAGAATGCATATTTCATCTTTTAAGCAAAATATTATACAAACCCATGTATTTTCTCAGTCTTCTAGACTAATTATTTCAGTTTGATATGTTTTCTAGACCTCTGACCATCCTTGTGTTCCTCTGGAGCTTTTTTTAAGGGTCCACACCTTTCCTTAGGTAGGATGGTCAAAGCTTGGCCTGATCATTCAGATGAGCTGTAATCTGCTACTAGCTAAGCAAAAATAAATTGCATTCCCTTATTGGGAAGATTGCTGCTGGCACATGCCTAGAGCACAAGAAACTGTATTGAACTATTCTAGCAGGACTTGGGGGCAGGAAAGGGGACAAAAGGAAAGTCAAATCTTAAACATACCTGGTTTGCTGCTGGGCAGGTGAGAAGTGGCATGAAATAAAGTCACCAGAGGTGCTTCTACAGCATCTGGCTTGATGCCTGAGATGTTGTGTAACTCCAAGGTAGGCTCGGTGACATTTGGCAAAATCCCATTTGTTCCCAGATCTTTATCTGAAAGCAATTCCTCTGTGCCACTGGACAAAATCTTTGTGGGCTGTGGCTCTGTTCTGTGCATGCTGCTGCTGTAAGAAGGAAGGAATGTGTTTGTTGGTCTGGATAACCTGGACATGTGCAAGGCAGAAAAGTCTTCTGGCACAGTAAGAACTGGGGTGGTGTCAGGGTGGGACAGAATCATCAGACTTGGTTCATGAGGTGCTTCAGCTTGACCAGGGACAGTGCTGGTTAATGTGTGAGGAAAGATGCCTGAGGCCTTAGCACTGAAAATCAATTTGGAATAGAGGGTGTGTGCTTCTCTCTGGGCTACAGAAGAAGCTGTGCTTTTCCCTCCAGCAAATGGAAAGCCACTGGGCTGTGGGATAGTCATAGACTGAGGTTCACAGCCATTAGTGAGCACTTGGCTCAGACTGCTGCTTGCTAAGACAGCTGGGAATGTGTCCTTGATGGGAGATGTAGAGCCAGACAAAGTTGTGGTCCTTACTGAAGCTTCTTGGAATAGTGAAGAGAGTGCTTCTGGACAGAGAGATGCATCAGAAAGCTTTTCCAGTTCTGGAAAGTGGCTTTTTACCTCATTGCTGTAATCTGGCACTTCTGGTACTGACATTGCTCCTGGTAAAAATGGGTGTAATTCTGTCTTGGGAGAAAATGCCACTGCTGAGCTGTGAGGCCACTCCTGAAGAGTGTTTGTCACCCATGGCCTGGAAAGCTGCTCTGAAGTGATGTCCTGCAGGAGATGGTATGTGGACATCTCTGATTTACTAGAAAGGAAATAGGAGTCTGTCTCAGGCATGTGAGGCTCTGGCTGCTCTAGCAACAAGGATGTACCAGAAGCTCTAGCAGGCATCACTTCCAGTTCAGAGAAGAGAAGCCTCATTTCAGTCATCAGTGAAGGTGAAAGATCTGGGAAATGAGAGTCTGCAAACATAATGGATACTGTGGGCTTAGTTGGCATGTCCCGTGCTGGGTCCATTTCTAAGGTGACCAAGCTTTCTTGACTTGCAAGGTTGATATCATTCTGCATCTTGTCACTTGCCATGGTTATACTTTCAGCACAGCAAGTTGATAAGCTCTGAGTAGCTCTAAGTGACAGCACAAGAGGTGTGAGTAACTGGCTTGCCACAGAAAAGAACAAAGGCCTGGAAGCCTCTCCTGCAGCTGGTCTCTGAGTAATTCTGGTTGGTTTTAATGCAGGTGTTGGTGTGATCATTAATTGCCTGCGGTGTAGTCTTGGAGACTTTCTTTCATACCCCCCTCTCCTGAGTATTCTCCAGCCTGCAATTTCATACCCCAGCAGCCATGAGAGGTGATGTGAGTTCATGTTGTGCTGCAGCACCTGGATGAATTCATGGAGCAGGGCAAAGCCTGCACACGTGAGGGGCCAGGAGAGCCCCACGTAGTGGCTGGCAGTGAGGTTGATGTGCCTGGTGTCCTCAGCCAGGACGTGTGAGCCCCTGGCTGCTGGGCCTGTGTGCTGCAGCAGGGTCAGCAGGGATCTGTCCAGGTGCAGGTACTCAGCCATCCTGCTCACCAGGGACAGGCGCTCCTGAACTTCCAGGGTTGCTGCTCCAGCAGAGAGAATGATTTCAGCACAAGTGATGGGAGCTTCCTTCCCACACCTGACATTGAAAGGCCAGAATTAGAGTAGTTGAAAGTAATTCTTTTTACCCCTCCTTGTTTTTATGAAGATCCCTGTTTGAATTTAGTCAATCATTGTTCAAAATTTTACCTCTTAATCCAAAACTTCTTGAATGTATGAATGTTTCTCATTCCACTAACTTCACAGATTGCTAAGTTTGATCCCACTGCTTGTGCAGAACCCAGCAGCATGGGCTGAATTTCCCAAACACTGTCCTCATTATGGAAGTAATTAACTTCAGAGATATTCCCAGTCTGTTAGGCATCAAATGTAGGTACTTACCCAAAGAAAGTACCATCAGTGGTAACAAACAGTGTCTTGTGGAGGCAATTTGGAGCCTCACTGGGAGCCTGCCTCTCTCCCTGCTCACAGAAGAGTTAGGAACCAGAGCAGAGTGGCTGCATGCCACCTGTACAATGGAGACTCAGTCTCCCTGTGCTGCTTGCAGTTTTTATGCTTGTGTTTGCTGTGCACTGTTGCTCTTTGGCAACAAAGCCTCCTGCTTTTATATTCAACATGTGCTTGTTCAATATTTTGTGGGGTTTGTTTTTGGATTTTGTTCCCTAATGTCACATTTCCACAGCAGGAAAAAACCCACTCTGTGTCAATTGGGGAGCACCCATCTCTTTTTCTTAAAAATTCTTTTCCCCTCCCCTCACTGATAAGAGCAGAAGCCATGGAGGCCAGGAGTACTCACTGGTAGCTGTTTGGCATGTGCTCCAAGTTCTGCATTTCCAAGGATAAACTGCTGTCCTGCACGTGGATGGTGAAATTTCCAGCAGCCCTTGGTGTTTCCTGGGCAGGCACCCCTCCAGAGGCAGCAAGGTTGAGCAGGTACACTCCTCCTTCCCCTGCCATTGGCAGCCCTTGCAGCGTGTTTGTTTTGGGGCTGAATTCCAACCATTTTGGCAAATCTGCACCACTGGCTAAAGAGACCTGCTCCATAAGGACAGCGGAGAAACAGGATTAGTGATAGGAAATGGTGTAACTACTCCAGTTTTGCACACTGTAAGCTCTAGCTGAACAAAAGTTCAGAAACAGCCACGACTGATCCACTTGAAAATCCTAGAAACCACAGTGCCTTGGCTTTTCATGTAGTGCTTGTTTTGGGTGTTTTTTAGCATAGTAGCAACACATATTGTCCACTTCCAAGACCCTGCATTCTTTAGACTGCTGGTAGATAAAACACAGGGGTGTGTAGGTTGTTTATTTGCTCAGTAGGGAGCTGCTGCATTGGCAGTGAATGATGGTGAGATTTTTGCCAACAGTTCTACCCATTTCTAATATATCCGAGGCACTTTCTAGAAGGAGATTTTTAGTGAGTTCATTTTAAACATAAAGTGAATATCTTTGCTGAGGACTGTAGCAGGAAATATATTGAATAGCATTACCTTGTACTGAGTTATCGTTCCCTGAAAGGCTGGCACTGGATAATAGAATATTTTTCCCATGAGGACAGTTGCATCTGGGATTATTCCTTGCAGGCTCTTTGTGTCTTCCCATCTGTTATTCAATCCCTTGGCAACATCATCAGGGGAACTCACACAGACAGACAGCAGTGCAAAGAGAAGAGGGAGCAGGGCAAGACCCTCAGCCCTGGGAGCACAGGGGACCCTGAGGTAGGAGAGCTGTGCTGGCTGTGCCCTGGATCCCTGCAGGCATCTTCCATCCTCCTCCAGCGCTGCTGGCAGCCAGGTGCTGCTACTGGAGCTGTAGGGGAAAGAGAAAACCCACATCCATGGGCATGTTCTCCTGAGATCAGCCAGCTCCATCTCCTGGGCAAGCAGAACACTGCCAGACATCTGACTTCTCACTGCATTGGTTACAGCCCTGCAGGACTCTCTGGGCCACAGTGGCACTGGGGAGGGCTCTGGGCTTTAAGAAGCCTTGGTACTCACCATCGCTGCTCTGTTCAGCTGAAGGATTTCCACAGGCAAACAACACGTAGCACAAAGCTGCTCCATGATGCTTTTTAACCCAGTTGCCTTCAGTCTCACTGTTGCTCCCATCTCTGTTGTGACAAAAGCCCACTCAGAGGTGAAATGCTACACTAGGGCCTCATCAGGGGGGCCTCCAACATATGGCATAGGGCAGAGCCAGGTGAGCAGCACAGTAACCTGACCTGCAGGGATTGTGTGGTGAAGTGGCAGCAAAGGGAAAGGTGGAGATGGCAAATGCCATTGATCATGGGGACAAAGGCAGGCTGAGACTCACTGTCCTTTCCTCTGTAGCATCAAGGGCTGGAATTCAATTTGCTGTTTGATGCTGCTTCTTCAAGAGAGGATAAAAGCAGAAATGAGGGTTCTCATAAACCTGTGAGTGGCTTCCAGCTTTTAGATGAGCAGTGCATACAATATGCTGCGTCCGTCCTGCTTAGCTTTATTTAAAAGCATACAAGAAGAAAATAAATTTACCAGTCCAAATGGTGCAACTGAGAAAGCATGGATGATGTTTTGGAGCCAGATGACTGCAGCAGCAGGGCAGGGAGTGCTCCTTTCTTGGTACAGCTTCGACAGCAGATGGCTTGGAAACCACAGCCTGCTTTGCTGTGCCCCACAAACTCTGTGGCCATTTATCAAGGAATCAGGTTTTGCTCTGCTGGTTTTTAACAAGTATTTTCTTCCTTCTGTTTGTGGATGTGTTTGCAGTAGTTGCCAAGCTCTCTGTCATGCTCTCGTGCAGATCCCTTCCATTTTAGCCACGAGTGGAGCATGCTCTGGATAGAGCAAGAAGTAGTGATGCAAATATTACATAAAGACAAAAATTGTCATATCTGCCAAAAGACAATGGTTTGCTATAGCCTGCAGTGTGTTCCTATACTCTGGAAAAAACCAGAAACCCACTTGCCCTACTGATAGGTGTGCAGTGTTTGATGTCAATGGCCAGAGATTAGTCTTTATCCAGCAAAGTCTGCTTCTTTTGCAACCATGATTGGCTCTGAATAAATAAAAAGTTTGTGTTTCTTTGATTACGCTCAGTTGTGCTGAGAAACAAGTTGCTACATTCACCTCTCCATTTTTCACTGTCAACATCTCCCATGTTCCTTCTCCTGTAATCCCTGGAGATAATGACAAGTCCTCATTTACCCCTAATGAAAAGAGGGAATAGGTGGTGGGGCAGAAGTTCAAGTTGGAGATGAGGACTTTTATTTAGAGAATATCATTCTTATGTAAGGGAATGGGTGCTTGACAGCTGACTAATCCCTCCTCATGAATTTGCCTCCTGAGAGCTGAGTAAATATTGCCATGTAACCATGCATGAATCATCAGCATGATGGGAATACTCTGAGATCCCTTGATTGCTGTGACCTGACAGTAGCGCAAACCACCCTTGGACGGGCAACATCTGCCCAGCTCAGGGATCCAAAGCCTATGGACACACCTTTGCTTCAGGTGGGGGAATGTCAGTGAGTGTTTCACCTGTTTGGGTCCTGTCCTTCCTTAGTAACTTTGTTCTCCTGGTTTTGACAGCAGCAGACATATTGTGTATTTACTATGTAGAGTCACGTGAGGCAGAATATTTTCAGTAATTGCTGTTGTTATGTTCTGGGTATAAACTTACTGAAACCTCACATAAATGTACAAGGGCTTAAAATAATTAGATTTTTAAAATTTCTCTGGAGAATCCCTGTAATCCTCATGGTTATATAATTACTGATCTTATAATGAATTGTTCTTGCTAAATTGCAACAGAGGCTTGTGGCAGTCTGTTGGGTAAATGCCTTTTGATAAAAACAAAAATGAGAGTGGGAGAGAGACTTCACACAAGAGCACGTAGTAAACAGGACTCGGGGAATGGCTTCAAGCTGCAAGAGGGCGGGTTTGGAATGGATATGGGGAAGAAATTCTTCCCTGTGAGGGTAATGAGGCCCTGGCACAGGTTGCCCAGAGAAGCTGTGGCTTCCCCTGGATCCCTGGAAGTGTCCAAGGCCAGGTTGGATGTGGCTCTGAACAAGCTGGGATAGTGGCAGGTGTTCCTGCCAATGGCAGGGTTTGGAACTGGATGAATTCTAAAGTCCCTTCCAACCCAAGACATTTTATGATTCTCTGAAACTATCTCAAATGTCACTCTCTGTCTAAATGCAGGGAAACTTGGGAACAAATGTAGCTAATCTTTCCCACACAGAACCAAGAAATATCAAAAGTTTTATGGAATAACTTCCTTCTCATGTGATTTCATGACCAGGGTGCAGAGATAAAGGTGGGCAACCAAATCAAATAGGATCTTTCTGGTGCACCTGTAAGTACTTGTAAAGACAAAAAAAAAATAATGACTTATTTTGTTTCACTTCTAACTTTAGACACTTTTTCCTACAAGCGTATGCTTGCATTCATACAAAAACAATTCTGAAACTGGGGGAAGAAATACCCCTTAATCCTTATCTGAAACACCAAAGGACACAGCTGAAGGATACACTATCTTCTGCTTTCTCTTTGGGTGATCTTAGAAAAAAATCTTGGAAATTGTGGCTGTTTTGTTTCCCTGTGCTGCCCCTTTGCCTAAGGCACTTTCTTGTCGCTCCTTTTTAGAGGAAATAGAGAACAAATGTTCAATACTTCTCTGTCCATGTTTAGCAAGCACACTTGGCAGGGTTTATAGTCTCCTGCAACATCCCAAATAGCCTAGAATGGTTCAGCTTTACAGCATATAACACAAAGGTAATGTTTTTTTGATGAGGTTGTTTTTTGTATCTATTAAATCCCCAGCACCTGGAATCAAGTAACTGCTTGGCAATTTTAACTTCCTTTCAAGTGTCTTTGATATTCCAGCCCCCTTTTCTGCTGCAAGGGAAACCTAGATCTTTTCCCAGTAGCCCCAGTAAACTCAGTAAGCAGAAGGTGATTTCAGAACAGTGTTTTGGTGGCCTGATTCATTATTTTTGCAATGTCTGAATCTGGCAGTGCTGACAGCCCTGCAATCCATACATTGAAAACCTGCCAGGCAGTTTCAGAACTGTTTGTGTGGACATAACAGGAAGCCTGCTAGTAGCACACGTTCTGCTGAATTGTCCAGTATGAGTTTTCCACCTTTGATTTCCATTAAATTCCAGGAAAAGCCTCCAATGTTGGAGTTTCCCAGAAACCTGTGGAGATATGCCTGCAAATTGGCTGTTGGTGCATTGAGTCTCATGCAAAATGTGGGAGATGTTTTTGCTTGGACTGTTGCAATTAACACATTGCCTGTTTCTGGAAGGCAGAATCCTGGAAATGGGGTGTTGGGAAAGACAGAAATTAATATGGTGAAAGGGAGAAAGGAGCCTGTATGTTACAACCTCTGTGTCACAACCATGACACACCTGTGTTGCCAAATGCCAATTAATCAGAAAGTCAGAGTTTTGGTATCAGGGATAAGTGTCAGAAAAAGGGTTGGGTTTCTTTTCATGCCTTTTCTTCAAAATAATAATACACCTCCTCCCCACCCCCAATTTTATTAATTCTAATCGTGCTGGTGTTTTATCTTTAAGTGGCTGCTTCAGGTTTTATTTCTTTCTCTCTTATTTTAAAACAAATGAGAGAAAGAGTGGAAAGGACAAAGGAGCAACATCTGAGGGAAAGCTGCTTCTTAAACCTTGTCTTTACTTGCTTCTATTTCTCATTCTGCTTAGTAGTGGGAAAGTATTTTCACTTCCCATCCCACTTCCCTCCCAAACCCTTATGTTTTCTCTGAGAAATTGTCTACATGGGAAAGTTTTAAACATGAAAGTCAAGGGATGATTTTATACCAAGGTTAAACTTTAACTACCCATGTGAACACTGTTGTTTTGCTACAAGCTTTTTTTTTTTCTTTTTTTCCTCACAAATTATGGTTTTCTTTTAGTCTTTAAAGCTCAGTTTATGACACTGCAAACTGATTAAACTGAGCTGGAAAAGGTTCTACTAAAGGGACTGAGGCACTTAGAGAGTTACAGCTACATATCTAGAAGATAAAGCTTTCCTGCTCAGACAAGCCCTCACTATTTAATCTTAGCTGTTTGTTGGGTTTTTTCCCTAGGGAGAGCTAAAAAGTGAGAAGAAAGAATTTACTTCAATGACTTCACTTTCTAAAGCACCACCTTTTTGTCTTCCATTTCAGCTTCTTTGAAAATGAGGAAAACGGGTTAAATTCAAAATGTTTTTTTTTTTCCTCTCATCTTTTCATAAACTTTGAAGTAATATTAAATTTTGGCCTTTTCAAAGGTATTAGTTATTTAATAATTTCTTTAAGTGAAAGATCACTAGGTGAGTAAAGATGCTCTGTTGTAGGAAGGTTTTGTTTGTTACACTGTGCTCTGTGGCAAGGGAGATGGGAGAAGGTGCTAGAGCTGCTCATAAAGCAGGGCTTTTGCCTTTACACTGGTTAAATTCATTGTGAGACCTGCAAACCTTTAAAACCTCATTAAAACTGCATCTTTCTCCAGCTGTTAATACCAACATGGGCTGTCACTTCAAAGGGATTTTAGAAATCCTGTCAGCTGGTACCACTCTGAGCTGTCTTTCATGGCAAAAAGAGCTATTGGCTGAAGTCTTCTGGCAAAGTCTTCGTTGGTGTTTTGTTTTTTTTTTCCCTCTGCCCTTTTTTTGGTCAAATGGAGGAGTCTGAGCAGAGCTGAGGTTTGCACAAACCCCAGGACAGGATGGAGGCTGGTATGCCAAGTTCCAGCCTCGTGTGATTTTTCAAAAGGGGGTGGGATATGTACTAAACAAGGATCTCAAGGCTTATAATAGCCAGGCTGACAGGACCTTATTTGTGGCACCTGCTCCTGAGCCCAGCCTTTGCATTCAGCTGGCATTGTTCCCTTCCCACAGCAGGATCTCAAACCAGTTGCTGTAATAACCCTAAAATGGTTTGTCTTTCACTCTCTGGTTTCGTCTGGCTCTCAGTTGATGTCACAGTTTGGGACAGAGCTCACTTCCCGTGGCACCAGCCCCAAATTTGGCTCACAGCTCTCTGCTAAACCCAGCACTGTCCCTCCACCAACACAGATGTTGCTGCCATGGCTCTGTCTTTGTATGAGATGGTTTCTGTCTTCTCTGCTGGAAAGAAGGAAAAAACCAAATCACATTTCCACGTGATCAGCAGTGGATCTTCTCACAAGGAGAGTGAACTCAGTTGTGCCTGGATGTGATGGGGAAGCTGCAGAGGAGATGGCAGCACTGCCCAGTGGGTGAGAGGCTGGCTGGGTCTGGGTGTGCAGAGCACCTCCCTCCCTTTTAGGTGCTTCCAGAAGTGCTGAAAACCTCTGCTGCTCTCCCTCCTTCACTTCTGCTTGTTTTGTAAAGCCAATCCTAAAGTTCTCTCCAAAAAGCAAATAACTGAGCCCCCATGCCTTCCTGTGTGGCAGAAGCTGAGAGGTTGTTGACTGATGGGGGAAAGGAAGGAGATTTACAGCCAGAACCCTCTCACCAATTTCTCCTCCCAGATGTTTTTCTTTCGATGTTTGTTTTACTTTGGCAATTGACTAAACAAATTGCTGTCAGAGTGATGCAGCTGATGGAGTCTGGTTTCTTTCAGGTTTTTCTGCAGCTCCCTTTCTTCCAACTTAATGATCTCAGCTTCACCCTCTGCTATATTTTCCACAAGGAAGGGCAGCCAGGAGCTGAGCAGGGCTGCTTTTGGTTTTTCCCTCCCTCAGTGGGGACATGGTTTTGAATTTCTGTCCTTTAGCCAACTTCTAATTCTCAAAAAAATCTTGAAATAACATAATTTCAAGGCATCCATAAGATCCCTCCCCCTCCAGATGCTCTAAACTGTCTAATAATGGGATCAGGCATTTCTGGCTGGGAGAGGACTGGGTTCTTGGAGGGGACAGGCTGCAATTGCACAAGTTTTTTTCCTCACAGCACTGAGGTAGAAGTCAGTCCCTGGAAGCCTGTTTTGTAAAAAGGCCACTTGTTTTCTGCATCCATTGGAACTGTCTGGGTGAGCTGCTCCTGCTAGTGCTAAAAGCACTTGAGCAGAATAAAAATCTGTATCCTCAGCAAAGCACTTGAGGCTGGGCTGCCTCAGTTGCAAAGGAGCAGCAAAAAGAGGGGAAGAAAGCATGGCATCAATTGAAAATAAAGGAGTTTCTATGATACTTCCAGGGAAAGCAGTGTTTATGTTCACTCTTGACAATGTTTATAGCTTCCTTTGGAATGGGTTGCCCAGAGTTATGAGTAGGATTCACTTTCTGCCTCTATTTTTTTTCAGTTTATGCCAATTGTCCTTTTGTAGGTGAAGCTAAGTGTTGCCCAGAAAAACCACAGCTCAGGGAAAGTGTTCTCCTGTATGTGAAAGCAATGATTGAGGCCTCTGCAGAGAGGCAGCTGTGACTGCTTTCATGTCTTTCAGGAATTATATGACTTATCAGTGATGAAGCCAGATCTTTAATAGGGGATTGAAAGTAATCCCTAAATATTTAATACATAAGCATTAAAGACAACCAATTTGTCAGATTTTAGAGTGGGTTGAGACTTGCTCCAAGGCACTGGTAGGTATGTGCTGACTCATGTTGAGAAGCTCCATGGTTTTTATGGAGGCTTATCAGTATAATAGGGAGAAAAAAAAGAGGGATGTAAAGGCAGCTCTTAAGGATGTGAGTGAGTTTAACAGAGGGAAAGTGAGGGAGCTTTAAATTGTGTTGAACTTGGGGGATGGAGAAAACCAAACTCATTGAGTTTGTATAGATGTCATGTACCTGAAATCAAATTATGCATGAAATAATGCAAAAAGCCTTGAACTGAACTTTGTAGCTGCTCTTATAAAAGACAGCAGAGGTTTTTATGGGGCTGTGTTTTCACAGCCAGGTCTCAACAGCAGATTTTGTTGCTATAATAAGGTATTTGATAAACTAGCTAAGTTTTTAGGAAAAGTTCAAGCTCTTTTCTTGCAATCCTTCAGAGCTTCTGCAAACTAAATTATCTATTTACTAGCTCTGGATCTAGAAGCTTTACTTCAGGCACTTATTTCTGCAAATATTAGTCTGGCTATTTTTTTTTTTTTTTTTTTTTTTTTTTTTTTTTTAACTCAGGCTATTGTGCCTGGATGCTTTTACTTGCATACATAATGTCTGTTCTTGTAACAGCCCCTGCTCTTAAAGTTGTCTGGGTAACAGCTTTGTTTCCTTTTGAAAGCAGGGTGAGAGTGGCACCTCCACCCCCTGGTTGGGTGCTGGACCAGGAGCCAGCAGAGCTGGGCTCCATCCTGCCTCGGCTGCTGGCATCTGCCTTTGCCCGAGGTGCCCTTGGCAGGAGCCAGCAAAGCATTTCAGTGGTTCTATTTATTTATTTATTATTTATTTATTTGTTTGTGTGCCCGTTGTTGGGCAGCCACCCAGTCCCTGCCTAGCAACCTCTGGCATCCACAACATTTATTCAGAGGACTCTTCCCACATCCAAGGGCTTTCCTCATGTCTCGCTGTCCACTTCTGACCCTGACTCCTCTTGCCCTCATCCCAGAGGGACTCCAGGCCTCCCTGCTTCCCCCAAATTCCTCTGTAGCTCCTGCCATTTGCCTCTTGGTGTCTCCATTTCCCTTCTGACCCTCGATTTGCCCTGCTGACTTCAGGGCTGTGGCTTTACCTCTGTGGATCTGTAATTGCCACCAAGCCGTTGGGCAAATGGTGACATTTTTCAGGACCAGCTGCTTGGAGAAAGGAATCTCAGGACAGTTATTCTGTTATTGAAGCTCACAAATGTTTTCTTTGTTTGTTTCTACCTACTTTCCTATTTCTCAAATATGCCTGGACATGTCAAAACAGCGATGATCAGCTTGCATTAAATAAATTAGCTTAATACTGCTTGACATCATTATCTTTAGCTCATCCACTGAAAGCACCTAAAGAGAAGGGTTGGTCTTGGTTTTGCTAGGATTTGCATTTTTTGTTGGTTTGTTTTTTGGGGTTTTGGTTGGGGTATTTTTTGGTAGTTGGTTGATGATTTGTTGTTTTTTAAAGAGGAAATGTTTTAAGCTCACCTTGCAGACCAGTGGCAGAGCAGGACTGCAGGCAGGTCTCCTGAGCTTCCTCTGATCCCACTCCTTGATGGATCCACCTCTTTCACTGCTCTGGCTTTGGGTCTGAGAGAAGTCAGGGCTCTTCAGCTGAAGAAGAGAAGGTTGTGTGGAGACCTCACAGCACCTTCCAGGCTCTGAAGTGGCCCACAAAGATGAAGAGGGACTCTGCATCAGGAGCTGGAATGACAGGAAAAGGAGTAATGGGTACAAATGGAAAGAGGGGGAGTTTGGGCCAGATGTAGGAACGAAATTTTTGCCTGTGAGGGCGCTGAGGCCCTGGCACAGGGTGCCCAGAGAAGCTGTGGCTGCCCCATCCCTGGCAGTGTCCAAGGCCAGGCTGGATGGGCTCTGAGCAACCTGGGGTAGTGGAAGGGGTTCTTGTCCATGGCAGCATGGTGTGGAACCAGCTGATTTTTAAGGTCCCTTCCAACTCAGACCATTCTGTGGTTCTAATCTGATTTTGTGGGACCGGGCCACTGAAAAAAGCCATTTATCTCCCAGCTCTGTTTCTGTGTGTCTGCCAAGTGATAATTGGGGGGAAGAGGAGCCCAGCCCTCCTGATGCCCATTTGGTCCATGACTGACAGATTTATGACAGGCTGCAGTTTCCTCCGTTTGTCCGGCAGCGAGCGGCAGGGCCGGGTGATTGTGTGCCGGCCTTCCCAGCGGAGAGCGCTTCCAGCTGGATCCAGGGCACAGGAAATGATCTAGCGAAAGCCTTTTGGTGACAATTAACAGAATTCCTGCTGATAACTGTTTTTTCTTTGTCCTCTCCCTCAGAACATTTTTACAGCGAGCCCTAAGTGGCTGTGGAGAGGCATTGGAGGTGGGTGGTTACAAATATTTGATGAGTGTGTCATGGATAAGGTTTATTTCTGTTGAAAGTATGATTATTTTTTTAATCTACATCTCCTTAGTATTTTACTCGATGACTAGAGCAACATAAAAATTTATTTTTCTTCTGAGATGGTCAAGCTCTAAAACCCAGCCCAGTTTAGCCTCAAGCAAGGAAGAGTTATTGGAAACTGCTCATTTTGCCAGGAACAGCAAGGGGCTTGAGTCCTGGGGTCATCAAGGTGGTGTCAACTTAGGAGAATGTGTTTAAACCCCCTCCTCCCCCCCAGTTTCTGTAATGCATTCCTGTGTGAGGCATCTCTCTCCAAAAGAGGGAAACATAAATATTTATTTGTGTTTGCATGGGATTATCGGTGTAAAGGAAGGAAAATACTGGTGTTGGGTGCTCTCCCTCAGGAAGCTTTTAAGAGTTGCTTTAGATGGAATGTTTGAAACCAAATACCTTTCCTTAAAGCTTCATGTTTTTCAGATTTGAGGCTTTGTTTTCTACTATGGATGAAAAAACAGAACCTGAAATCTTTGGTATTGGTTGTTCTTGTAGAAAAGAAGGAGGAAAACAATTTTTTTGAAGAGCTGATACACATGATACATGAGCTGTTTTCAGTAGATAAATTACAGCTCAGAAAATTAAATTTAAAGTGAGATGAATGTTTGTCCTTGGGAATTTGACACCTGTAAGCAAAACCCCTTTGTTTTGAGAGCTTAAGGTGCTGCTGTAGGCTTTATGCTGGATTTATGCTCGAAGACTTATTATCTCCAGCAATTTTTATTGCACTGGAGTATTCAAACTGGGGTTTACTAGAGAATGGCAAAAGAGAGTGAAGCTGATGGTGTAAGAGGGCTCAGGTTTTTCTGCTGGGTTGTTCGTGTTGTTAGGGGCTCTTGCCATGAGGTGCTACGTGGGAAAATTGCCTTTCCTTGCCTGAGCAGTGAGCAGAGCACAGGCAAACTGCTTTTATCTGCTGTGCAGCTGGTTTGAATACTGACAGCTTGGACCTTTTGATCTGCCACAGCCTGGCTGCTGGTTTTGCCTGTGCAGGAGCAAGCCCAGGAGCAGAGAGTGGAGAAGGAAAACTGCAGTGGTCACAGAGGATGGAAAACAGGCAAATGATGAGACCATGGAAAATACAGTAAGAAAGTGTAGGAAAAACAGATGGTCTGGAAGAGTCAAACATTGCAGTGGTACAGGAGAGGCCATGTCCTCATCTGAAATCTGTGACTTCAATCCAGAGGTAGCTTGGGCTTCAGCTAGAAAAGAGTGTTTTCTCTGTAAGTATACACAGATTTCAGTAATACCAGGGAGCAAAACACCTTGTAAGTGTAAGCTAGTTATTGAGCTTCAGAAATCATCTTGTAAGAATTCCCTTTGTGCTTTTACAGAAGTTCCTGTGCTTCCCTTTCCTTCCCCTGCCTGTGTACAGGCAGGTGAAGAAGGGCTGGAATCTGGCTCATTTGGTTGACTGCATTTTTGGTTCTGAATGAAAGAGTCTGTATAAATCTATCTGTGTCTCCTCAAATATGCTTTAGTGCTGGCCCCACAACAGGCAGGGGGAGAACAGCAGCTCTGCCTCACCAGCACACAACAGGCACATGAAAAATCAAGAGGAAATCTCCACCTTGAATCCAGGCATGAAAGAAATTGTTCCCTGTGAGGGTGGTGAGGCCCTGGCACAGGTTGTCCAGAGAAGCTGTGGCTGCCCCATCCCTGGCAGTGTCCAAGGCCAGGTTAGATGGGGCTCTGAGCAGCCTGGGACAGTGAAAGGTGTCCTGTCCACAGCAGGGGGATGGAATTAGATGATTTTTAAGATCTCTTCCAACCTAAATTATTCTGTAATTCTATGTAAATCCTAAATACTTGCAACTAGACCCAACTGCTGCTGGGTAGATATTGGGGACTGTAAACCTATGCTTCCCCAAAACCAGGGCTCTGTGATCCCCTGGGGATAACTGGAGGTAGAGCAGGTCTGCAAATGATTATGTGAGGCAAAGCTGATCCAGGCACTGCTCACGGGACAAAAATGATGCTGAAAATGATGTGTCAGCTCACAGCTTTGAAGAGAACCTGCTGATGAGTGAGGGAAGGGCCCCTCCTGACTCAAGTTCAAGAACCCCAATTCCCTCAATCCCCCATTTGTAGCACTGGCTTTCAAGAGCTGTGCTCTTGAGGGGCTGCTCTGTGGTGGGATAACCACACTGTTTTTAATTTCATCACCTCTTTTTTAAAGGAGGCTGACAATGTCTTGTCCTCGCTTTTGGCTTGGTGGAAGAAGGAAGCTGAAAGGAGGAGGTGATCTGGCAAAGCCAACAGCTGCTTGAAGTGCTCCAGGCTTGTCTATGCATATCCCTGCTCCTGAATTCCTAGGGTTTCCAGAGCAGCTAGCCAGAATGCTGAAAAAGCTTTCTCTTTAATCTCTTGATCTCTGCTGTGTGTTTTTGCCAGTGCAGGTAAAACAGAGGAGCACGCTCCACGTACCGGTGTTTCCATGGGGTAAACACGAGAGCCTCGGTAATTGCTGAGAACGATCTGAGAGAAACATCTTGTCTCTGCAGCTGGTTCCTGGGACACAGGAGCAGGCAGGGCAGGCACACTTGACCTGCCAGGTATCACCAGTGTCTCTTCTCTGCTCAAACAACAAGAAATAAGATTCATTCATTCTTTGCTCTGGCTAAATTCCAGCTCAAATGTGAAGGGAAGTTTTGTCTGATAGGTTTGCTGGGAGTTGTGGTGGGGATTGCTGTGCTTTCAGAGATCCATTTGGTACACACATCCTAAATTCATGAGGTGGTTCTCCCCAGGAGCTGGCAGGCCACAGCCCTTGGCATCACTTCAGTTCTCACTGTGGTGTTACAGAAAATGACGAGATGCTCCGGTGTTTGCTCAGGTCCAACCCTTAGAATATGACACCACCTTTAAAAAGCCCCAGAGAAGGCTCTACTATTTTATTTTCTCATTTTTAATTTTAAGCAAAGAGGCAACCCAGCTGAAAACCAAGAGGATGACATGATATTAAGGAGAGTGGAATTTGGCATGCAGGTTACAAACCAGTCTAAATCCCACTGTGTGAAAATGTTCAACAATACTGCAGAGCCTGACTGCTTCCTCCCAGGATTCAGCTGTGACCAAGGACAAATCCCAAGGAGAATTCTGTCCATTAGTAGCAACAAGACTCCCCCTCTATGTGTGTATATCTATCTATCTATCTATCTATCTATCTATCTATCTATCTATCTATCTATCTATCTATCTATCTATCTATCTATCTATCTAATGTCTGTGTGTTTTAATTCAATTGGCTTTTCCTTAGGTAAGCTGATGGTGGTGGTGATCCTCGCTTTGCAAGCTGCATGCCAAACTTGTTGTAACTTGCCTTATAAACTTAGACTTTCTAAACAAGTTAAATGGAACTAAGACCAGAATTATTAAAACCAGCTAAAGTTAAGCCATTTTTTTCAGCAGTGACAGGAATGCAAGAATGGGGAACTGCAGCCAGTGACTCACCTGGCTCAGAATCCTCTCTCCCAGCAGTTGCCAGGGATGGGTGCCTGCAGAGAGACAAGAACCAGGTACATGTGCTGTGACAAATCCTCCAGAAAATTCAGGGAACCCATGAACTGGATAAGGTGTCTGTGCTCTCCCCATGATGTTCTATAAGCTTTGGCAGTTTCCTGGGGGAAGGAGCCATGTGGACGTGCTGCCTGTCGTGCCTTTGGTTTGCTCTCTGAGTGGTTCCTCTCTGTGGCTTCACTCTGCACCTCTGAGCTGCATTGTCAGAGATGTACAAGCATCAGTCCCTGGACACCATCCACATGCCAGTCCTGGTGTGGCAGACTGCTGGAGAATGTTTGTGCACTTAATGTTGTGAGTTTTATCGTTATGGAGGGTTTATTGTTTGTTTGCTTGTTCTGTTTTTTAATGGAAGTTAGTTTTATCATGAGATCTGGGCAAACATTAGGTTCATGTGGTGGAATAGAGCCTCTGCCTGGTCTGCTCCTTATTTTTCTCATGACAAGGGGAAAGTTCTAACCCTTAACAACCCTGCACCACTTTGTTGCTGAGCACTGGGACTATCCTCTTAGGGAGTCTGGAAAAGACATTCCCCTTGTTCCAAGGGTTTAGCTGGCTTCAGCCCAGGAGAGCTCCCTGGCAGGAGAGATTTGAAGAAAGGCTGGAAGAAACATCCTCTGTCTCACCCACCCCCCCCCCCCCCAGGACAAATATAATTTGGAAAGGGCTTCTGTTTCTAGACACCTCAGAGTAATTTTGGGCTGGTCAGAGACAGAGCAGTTTATGGGAGCTGTGAAGGAGGAGGGAGCTTCATTTTTAGGCAGTCCTTGGATCTGTTTTGTAGGAGGTTTTCTACAAACATGTCTGTGTATTAGGATTCTCATCTGTTAAGTATGTAGCAAATAAATGTAATTGAGCATGAGGAATACAATTATTTGGACTTTGTCTACATTAGGAATATTCTCCAGCTGGGAGTTCAAGATTTCTTTCTCTCCTTCTTCTCCCATGCTTGAGGTCAGGTGGTTTTGGATGGATGAGGCAGCAAATTTGAGGCAGAGGCTGGAAGTGACTCCTCAGCCATCTTGCAGTGCTCAAGGTGTTTGGTGGAGCAGGGGAGACTTAATTACCACAGAGCTTATTTACCATCTTAACTGGCCACATCTTAGAGGATGTGCAGGTGTTAGAAACAAATGTTTTTGAATCATCATCAATAAATGCTGTAAAATAAGTGCCCCAAGCCAAATTATTTTCCACTCCAAGTCATATTTGCTTCCCTTTTTTCCTGTCTCTAATCCAAGCCATGACTAGTAATGCTTCCCTCTCCCAAATAGCTGTCACATAAGTGTAATGTTTAAGCTTGTTGCAGAGCAGTCACAGCTTGCCTATCCTGCCTGCCATCATCTTCCTGCAGGTTTGGAGCTGTTGTCTTACCCCCAGTGCTCCTGGGAGGGAAGCACAGAAGTGGGTCCTTTGTGGATGTGGAATTTTCATGGCTCTGCAGGTCCAGAAGCAAGGACCTGTGCTGTGGATTTGGTGGGCTGGGATGGAAAAGTGGCTGCCAGGAGTGCAATTGTCTGTTTGTTTGTGGGTTTGTTGCATCTTACTGTCAAGGTGAAGCAGTGATGACTTGTGGGACATCACTCTGGTTCTGCCCTTAGTTTCATGCACACAGATTTGGGAGGGAAGAGAAAAAAACAAAAAAACAAACAAACAAACAAACCTGCACAAAACACCTTCATATCACTAAACACAAAATTCTTTGTGCAAAAGCCTAAAGTTAAATTTACTTCTGTTTAGGGGGGACCTTCAGGCATCACAACACCCCTAGGGGGGATTGTGTGTGATACTAAAAAATAAATTAGGAACCTCATGTTGGGGCAATTACTATCCCTGTCTTAGGGTAATTTTAGCTCAAGCCCTTCACAGTGGTGTTACAAAGCATAATTATATGACTTGAGGTGCTGTTAGATAGATGCAAATCATCTGGGTAGGCTATCTCTCCATTTAATCAGTTGTTTGCCACTTGGGCACAGAAAGTACTTTGTTTAAAAATTAGCTGAATACACTTCCAGTAACAGCATCAGTGAGAAATAATGAAAAGTAGCTGATTTACTACTAGTAAAGAGCATCCAAGAGCTCCCTGGTGTATCTCATTTACTCTGAGATTTAAGCAATGCACAGTCAGCTAATTCCACACACAAACAAGCTGTGCATGGCTCTTGTGTTCTCTGTTTATGCCCATTTATCTGTAACTTTGATAGAAACAAATAATCTGCCTCCTTTATTTGCTGGGTGTTCCCTTTCATTTGAATCCTACTTTTCATTTTTTGTGGATATCTCTTTGCTGTTAACATTGTTGTGTGTTGTACAGCACACTGGTTCTTTTCTGGAAATGGGTTGTAAGAACTTTGCAGCAAGTTCATAGATTTTATTCAGGGAATATAGATCATCCTTGTTGCAACAGTGAACTGATGTGTGATGATGTGGAGTTTGTCAGCAGCTGAGGCTGTGTGTGTGCACACACTGGGAGTCTGGGATACAGCAGTGGGCACCACATCCAGGTGGGAAACTTGAATAAAAAGCCCACTGAAAATGGCAAACGTTTTTCTGCACTTCAGGGGCTGAACAATATGTCTGCAGATTTTTCCTTATTCTTTCACACCCTCACCTGAGGTCACATGTAAAGGTGAAATTGCTGCCTGGTGTGTGCAGGATGTGCATCATGCTAAGGCCCTAATGACTGGCAATGGCTCTGAGACAGAAGAATGAATATTCACTGTGAAGAACAAATGCCAGTTATTCGTTTGGCATCTGAAGGAAAGCAACAAGCCTCTTTTCTCTGCAGAGTAATGTGTGGTTTCCTTTTAGAGGGAGATGCCCTTCCCAAAACCCTGCACCTCCCACATGAAGGAGATCACTCTCTCTCTGCCATATATATGGCAGCCTTTCAGTAGGGATTGTTGCCTTGCAATATAAACCCTCTCAACTTCAGCATCAATGAAGGAATCCTGCTTTTGTGCTAGCTGTGAAAATAGAAATGAGAACTTGTAACACAAAATAAACCACAGCAGCCCCTCCTGGGGCTCTGCACCATGTGCAGAACTTGCTGGAGGAGTATTCCCCAAGGAGGAATATCCTGTGCCTGACCTGTCAAAGCCTGCTCCCTCTGGGCTCTCTGCGTCCTGTTCTGTGGAGTTTCTCAGCAGCTGTTTTAATGAACAGATACTGTAGATGGATGGGGTAAGAATTCTGTTAATTAGGATTGGCATCCTCTTTTTCTATGGGATGGGTTTAAAACAAACATCCTCTCCATGCTCTGTTGTATCCCTGCAATTTAAAGTATGGGATCCAGAGGATTTCCCAGTGCCAGGATTTCCTGGTGATTCGAGCACTAACTTGGAGACACCACCACTGTGCCTTTGGATGAATCATGTTAGTCTCTTTCTGAAAACATTTGAGATTCAGAGAGGAGCCTCTCAGATTTAAGATTCAGATAGGAGCCTCTCAGATTTTTCGAGGGCAGATAGGCAAGTTAAGAGCCAGTGCCTCACTGATCTCTGCAAGTGCTTCAGCTGGGTCACAAAATAAATAAATCTTCATACATGCCTGCTTCTCAGTGGCTTAATTAATAAATATCTTCCCAGATCTCTCAGTTCTTCCATTCCTCACCTGCACTGTACCCTACTCAGGTGATTAATACTTTGCTTTCTCACATGGGGGTTGTCAAGATATGTTCATTAGTGCAGTTTCATTAATTATGTATGGTGGGAATAGGGGATAAACCAGTTTTTCAGAAGAGATGGCCAAGAGGAAACTTTTCTCTCTCAAAATACACTGAAAGATTCTTGGTGTTGGGGGAGGGCTGTTTTTCTCTACGGCTTCCAAAATCCCCTGTGCTTGCTGTTCATAGCTCATGTGCATGATCCAGGGGCTGGAAAGGAAGAATGAAGACATCAGGAAGCAGCAGCAGCCAGAAATGACCTGTCCCTGCCAGGGAAGGATGGAGTGACCTTGTGGCTGTTGCAGAGACTGAAAATAGGAGGTACAGGGGTGATGGAGAGGAAGAGCTGAGCAAGGATTAAATGAGAGCTTGGCAGCATGCTCTGGGAGCAGGAGTGGGCTCATCCCAGCATGAGGATGCTGCAGGAATGGTGCCTTGCTGGTGCTTTTCACTGCTGCAGAAATGGCACTGAGGGCCAACCACATCCTCTGTTCCCTTCCCTGTCCTGGAGAGGGGTTCAGCAGTGTCCTCGTGGAAGCATTTGCCTGTTCCTCTTTTGCTTTGCCAGCCAGCTGCCAGAGAGGCAGATCAGGGGATTTTTACATCCTCTGGTTGCCACGGGAAGTATGTTTTTCTCCTAGATGTCAGATAGCAAACTGTAACATTTTGAGGGGGAAATTTGAGAGAAAACAGCACTTTTTTCCCTTTTTGCCCTTACACCCTGATTTTGACGTTAATAATCTCTCTAATAAACTTGTGGGTGAATGCCCACCAGTCTGCCCTGATGTGATCCTGTCCTATGCCTCAGGAGCCTGTTCTTGGTGCTTGCAGCTGTTGAATAACGAGTGTGCACCAGGCGGGACATCTCCTGTCTGTGTTTTTGTGTGCCTGCCACTGAAGAGGTGGCAATTCCCAGCCTGGCTGTGAAACAGAGGTGCTGATTGTGCTGATGTCACAGGGCAGGCTTCACTTCTATGTTACCCATCTGTTTTCAACCAGCACTTTAATATCTCTGCAGATCACTGAGAAGATAATGTCAAGTGTAGTGCTAAATGTACCCATATGCATTTTAAATGTTGGAGTTTATTAGCTATCTCCAGCAGTTTCTTTGCCTGTGACATGGTAACAATATGTATTTCTTCTGAGCTTTTTAAGCAAAATCCAGTTTTACTGGTAAAATAATTAATCTGCTGCTAACTTTTCCTTTCTTGGGTAGAAAAAATAGAAATGGTGGGTGATGGTTCTGCTTTTTTCTGCTTTTTTAATGCGCTCGTTTGTGGTTGCCCGCGGATTAGTTAAAATCTAATTTCCTAAACACATTTTTCTAACTTCCACTGCTGCAGAGATGCAAAACATCTTGCAAGAGCTGCTGAGAAACTGGAGATTATTTCACTGATTTGAGTGAAATCCACTGAAATAGGGATTTATTTCATCAAGCATCCACATCATGGATCTATTTAAATTTTATTATGCCGGAGGATATGAAATTGCATGTCTCAGCTTTTCAGGATTCAGCTGTTCTGCTAATGTTTGTCATGGCTAAGGAAGACACCCAAACGAGGAACATATTTAAAAACTACCCACAAAATAAACACAAACAGTCCTCAGGGACAAGGCATGAACATGAAGCAGTTTTTTTCTGACTTATGTCTTACACCTTTCATAGAATGTTAAATACTGTTAGGGGATGCAGGCAAATGCACAAGGCATTCCTAAAGGAAAAAAGCAAATCAGGTATTTCCATGTGATTAGTATGCCAGGTTTTTTTTTTTTTTGTTTGTTTTTTAAATTCCAGATAAATTTAGCAGTCCAGCATTCAACATACTTTTAGATAAGATTTTTGTTTCAACCCACTGCATTCTGGACTGGTAGGAAGAGAGAGACTCCAGTGTGGGGAATCCAAATGTGAGTAATGTTTTGATGATGTCCACAATTCCATATTAATTTATTTTAAAAACCACCAAAATTATTTCTCCTTTCTTACTCTTACTCAAGCTCTCATTTCCTGGGCACAGCTGGGCTAAGATGACAGAAATCCTTTGAGAACATCTCCCATATAGGGCACTTCCTTCATCTAAACATAAAATCAGTTTGGAATAATGGTAGTGTAAACATCAAATCTTGGTCCAAATTTACCATCAAAGACATTTTCTGTCTACTTGGAATCACAGCCCAGACATTTGGCTGTGCTGATTAAATAATTCCATAGTGTCCTGGAAAGTAATTAGCAGATTACTTTGGGAGAGGTAAAAGTAGAAATGACCTTGGAAAGAAGCAGCACCGATCAGGTGAGGACGTGGGAGGCTGAGGCTGTCAAAGAGGATTCCTTGGACCTCCCCATCAAAAAAAATCTCTAGACACAGTGACCAATAGAATTCCTGATCTCGAATTTTCCCTTAAAAACACATTTCTGAGAAACACCAGTTCTTGGTGTGAGGGAGAGGAGTGATGGCTTTAAATGGGCTTTCATGACCCCAGACCTCCTTAAGTGACTTCTCTGGAAATGCAGTGCCAACTGCCCAAAGGCTGTTGCCTATTGTTCCCTTCCCTAAAATGGTATTTTCAGTTTATTTTACCCATCTGTAAGCTAGAATGGGCCTAAGGTGAAAATCTGTGGCCCCTGCTTTCATGAGGGAAGACTGGTTCTCTTGAAAAAAAAAGCTGTTTTTCCTGATGTTTCCTTGCCTGAACCTGGACCAGAAAGAGAAATGCACTTCATCCCAATGAAATGCTGGTGTGGCCCAGGAAGGATGGGCTAGGGGCAGCTGCTTGACCAAAAATCATAATTCCCCCCTCCCCACTCCCCCAAAAAAGTAAAAAGCTGTCCACAGCCCTCTTGTTTTCACTCTAAACAATGCCAGTATGCTGGTGAAAGGAGACAATTCTGGCAAAAAACCCCCAGAGCTGTATTTATTTTGCAAAAGCTTTTTAGAAAGGGAAAAAAAAAAATCATTGATCAGAAAAAATATCAAAAGCACAAGGCTTTTTAAGCAGTCCTGAAGTGTAAAGCTTCCACAGGTTTGAAGGATCTTTCCTGAGACTCTGCACAATAAGATTAGGAAAGGTAGGGAGGTATTCCTCAGGTATGCTTTCCAAGCTCCATGGCTGCAATTAAACTGCATCCATACAGCAATTAGAGATATTTTTTCACTTTTTTAGTGAGTTGCTAACAATTGCCACTTTTTCCAGCTTGGAAATACAGCTGCATTTTTTTTAGACCTCTGACTAGAACTGTTGTTTTTCTTAGACTTTACGTGGAAAATTTTGCAAAACTTTCTCAATTTTGGAGTTGAAAAGAAAAAGGCAACATTGAGTTTATGTGGAATATTGCTTGCATGGTTTAAAGTATATTTATTTTAAATAACTGCTGTATATTGCTGATGCTGTACCCACACTGGAACTGCTGCCATTGGCTCAGCCAATATTAATGACAGCACTCAAAACACAATTGCCTTTTAATTATAGTCTACTACAGGAGGCTTTTTTTCCCCCCTTTTTTATGATGATGATTCTCTATTTTCCCTCTGTTTTCAGGTTTCTGAAGTCTCAGGACAGCTGGCAAAAGAGAAAATTCAAACAAGGCATGTTCCCCTTTCTCTGTTTGCTAGGGAAAGGCTTCATTTTGAAGCAGCCAAGCAGCACAGCAGCCCCAGGAGACAGTGGCTGATTAACAAGGCTGTGGGGGCTGGCAGTGAGGGCTGCAAGGTTGGAAGCAAACCCGGTGTAGCCGCTGGCACTTGCTCCCTGCAGGAATAGTGAGTTCATTTTTGTGCGCTTCCTGATGCTTGCTCTGCGGTCAGGAGCTGATAGAAGGCAATGCTTCAACTTCCTGAACCCTCTAAATAAAGCATCCTTTCTGTAGGGCTTGGTTTGTTGGGTTTTTTTTCCTCAGAGAAAGGCACATTGTGCTTTCTGCTTTGGTTGGATTTTCGTGTTTGGCTCTTTGAATGGACAACTTTGGTGGTGGAACAGTTGGAAACTGATTTCAGAGAGGCTCGAATGTATGGCAAGGGGAAATATCTTCTCTGGAATGGCTTGGAGCTGCTCTCAGGAGTTTATTTACATAGCTGCTCTGTCATGCCACAGCTACAAGGGTGGCCAAGCTTCCTCTTTAATCTAAACTCCTTTTACTTAAGGTATTAATTCACAAATAGCTTCAGTTTTCTTTATTTCTAGGTTTGTTTCTTTCAAGAGATTACTATGGCAAGGCAGTGGTTATTTAAATGCTTGAATTAATGCGTATATTAGCTCTTGTAAATTCAGATGTAGCAAAGAGCAGGTCAGACAGCCCCTGTCTGTTCCTTCACACCACAATGTGACCCAGTGAGGATGCAAAACTCACATCCCTTTCCTAGTGAAACCCCCAAGAGGTCGCCTGCAAGATGTGTTCATTTTCTAATGCTAAGAAAAATGTGTTTCCCTCCAAGGGAAAGTCCTTTCCAAGACAAGGTGTTAGGAATTGAGCTGGAATTTCCTGCTCCTGCCTAAGCCAGGTTGAATGAAGTAGGTAAACCAGCACTGAATGCTCCATATTCTGGTTTTCTCATTATTCTCAACCAAGTAATGACGCTTATTTTGCATGATTCACTGCTTTATTACGTTACTAAATCACATTTATCTCCGTCAGGCCTCTTTTTCCCCTGGGTATTCTGTTGGTGCAATTTTTTTTTAAATCGGATGTTTGATATTTTGTATGGCTCCAATACCAACATATTGTTTGAAACAACATCAGAAAGAGTTAACTCCCACAAGGAGAAAAAAGGCAAAATGAGTCCCCACAGCTGGCTATCTCTCAAGAAATCAGCTCCTGCTCTGACGTTTGCTACAGGCGAAGTAAAACAAAGCTCTACCAGCAGTAAATCAATTCCTGTGTGCGGGTACTGTCAAAATGAGCTGTTCTGGAGCTCTCTGATCCAACCTGTGGGCCAAATCACACTGATTTTATACATCCCAGAGTTTTGAAATGCCATTGTGCTCAGGGAAGAGCTTGGCTGGCTCAAATATGAATATCCACCAGGTAATGGGTGTCTTCAGCTGATGTGGGAAACTTCATTGAGTGCCTTGAAAAACCAGGCCTTCCTTAAGTAAGCTTGAGATAAGTTTATTAAAAATACTCCAACTACAGATGGGCTTTAAAATCAGAGTTGGATTTTAAACATAAAAATGTTTGGAATGGTTGTTGCTTGTTGTTGTTGTTGGTTTTTTTTCTTCCTTGTCTATTAGATAGATAAGAAGCAAACCCAAATCTTCGGGTCCAAATTTTCATATAGCTTCATGCTAAAGCTCTGGGGTGCCTGTCTGGATTTTGGCTTGCTCCCATCTACATCTATTGTATTAAAACAGTTAAAGGCATTCTTCTCTTCCCCCTTCTCCCCTGCAGCTGAAAAGCACTCTCCCCTTGAGAAAACAAACATCAATGCTGCCTGTTGTATAAGCCTCTGGTTGGTTCAGTTTGCTTCCCTGGAGTGGCCCATATATCTTCATAATTTCATCCAACAGGGAGGCCGTGGAGGTGTAAGATTAAAACCTTTCCAATCAGACAATTTTCAAGTGCACAAAATGCTCAGCTTCTGTCAGGAGCCTCCTCTGTTTAGACAAGGTGAGCAGGAAATTCAGACATCTTCCTAAGATGTGAGGGGTGGAAAATAGCAGGAACAGGATGACACTGGCCTATTTAACTTGGTGAGTTTTTGGAGTCTAAGGATTCTCTAATATTGTGTATTTTCACATCTAAGGTGGGTGTTCAGTGCTGCAATGGGGTGTTTGTGTTGACCTCTCTGTGGATAACCTGCTTCTCCTCTGTGCCTCAGCACTGGAATGAACATCAAAATCTAGGACCTAGACATCTAGGTAAAATTTCCTGGCATTAAACTACAGTCAAATACTTCTGTAAAGAGACTTAATGTCAGAGTACCACTGCAGAAATTGCTTGAATATTTTATTCTCTGAAAAGAAGTACTAGATTGGAAATGAGAGCTGAGAAAGGAAGACTTCCTCACTTTTACAATGTACAGAGGAATATATGCACCAGGGCAGTCTGTCAGCACCAGCTGATGATTCCTGCATCTGGGTCCTGTTTCACAGCAAAGCCTGTATTCCCAGCTTTGGAACAAAAGATTACCAGAGATAACTGATGGAAAAATATCCCAGTTATTGACTAAGCAGCCTCACCTTCACCCTGCAGCTAATTACAAAGTTAAAACTGTAGTAAAAAAATCCATATTTATCCAAATAACCCATTTAGTGTATTTCTGCTCCAGATAAATGAAGCAATATTCCATTGTAATCTCTGGCCATGTTTTATCTTTTTCTATGTAGACTTGTTATGACAAAATCTCTTTCATTTTAATTAAATTTTTCCAGATACCATCTTCATAAAACTAGCACTCAGAGAGACATAATCATTATTTTTAATAGAAGAGAGTTAATGCTTGTTAAAAATGCTGGAGGATTGTCACTACTTATGTTTCCTGTCTGCAAGGAGAAGAAGAGCAAAGGTTCCTCAGATCTACTTTTCAAGGGTGATCTTTCTACCAGTTTAAGACCTTGTCTACAAAAGTGGGTAAGGGCTGGCTTATTTTGATCATACAAATCACTTTACTTCAATGAGATTTATCGGGATGTTTCAATGGGACAGGTTTAAAATGAAGCCTAAATACATGACTGCCTTCAGATATAACTTTTTCTGCAAAACTGCTGATTTCATAGGGCTCATTTTTAGTTAACAGCTTTCTCTGCTTGGATTGAGATTTCTAGTTCATTCCATGTGTGCCACTGAAGAGCTACAAGGTGGCAACCATGTTCAGCTGCTCCACCATCCAGCCTGAGCCAAGATGAACAAGCTTAGAAGTGAAGGAGAATGCAGCCTGTGCCTTGATTACCTTGGGGGGGAAAAGAAGCAAAGATGACTGCAAGTCCTATCAATTTCCAGCTTTGCCATGGCAAACACAGGCCAAATATTTTCCAAAGTGACCTGAATTAACCTTGTAGTGGCAAAACCTGTGGGCCCTTTCTCCACGTGCAGGCAGAGCTGTCAAGAACACAGCAGTCCTGCCTTGCTGCTGCCAACCCACAGGGATGTCTCAGTACCAAAGGACATTTCCAATGGCCCCAATTACCTGTGTTTAGGCAACAGAGCTGTCCCCTCCTGACAGAATGGTCCCAAATGGAGCTTTGCTCCCAGGCACACCAAGGACAGACAATCCTGCTGCTTGGCTAAGTTCTGAAGTTCATTCTCAGGAATACTCCCACTGCTCTGAGGCATGTCAGGATTTCATTTATTGCTGGGAAATGTGAAACCGCCCTGGCTAAAGTATCTTAATTAGACCATTAGAGCCTGGTATAAAATGGCTGAGATAAACAGGGTCAGGAGGGCACAGGATATTGTCAATGCATTGTAAAGCCTTTGCTGCTCAGCTCAAGCTGTCCAGAACCACATTTCCATGAAATAAAACACCTGAGCTCTCTGTGTGGTGGCTCCTGGAGGGCTCCTGGGTCAGTGCTTTTCACTTAGTTAGCACGTGGGCAGGGAGCCAGAGCTTCTCTGCCCTCTGGTGCTTTGTGCTGCTTGGACTTTCAGTTTCTAATTCTGGTGTGCTTTAAATTAGTCCAGCTTTGGGGTTTGCTGTGTGTGTTTGAGGCAGTTTGGAAGGCCTCATCTTTGGTTTTCCTGTGCAAGGGCTGGTTCCTGAATGAGGGCTCTGGCACCTGCTCTCTTCATATGGCTTTTCCAGGATTTAACAACTGTGGTGATACCAGGAGACCGAGCTGGAAGAATTTGGGGAAGTGTCAGATCTAGGGCCTGTATATGTGTGCACAGAATCACAGGACAGATTGGGCTGGAAGGGACATCAAAGCTTATCCAGTGCCACCCCCTGCCATGGACAGGGACACTTTCCACTGTCCCAGGTTGCTCAGAGCCCCATCCAGCCCGCCCTTGGACACTTCCAGTGATGGGGCAGCCACAGCTTCTCTGGGCACCCTGTGCCAGTGCGTCCCCACCCTCACAGGGAAGAAATTATTCTAATATCCAATCTAAACCCACCCTTTTTCAGTTTAAAGCCATTCTCCCTCCTCCTATCACTCCATACCCTTGTAAAAAGTCACTCTCTGGCTTTCTTGTAAGCCCCCTTTAGGTAATGGAAGGTGGTATAAAGTTTACCCAGAGCCTTCTCTTCCACAGGCTGAACAAACCTCACTCTCTCAGCCTGTGTCCACAGGAGGGGTCTTTGCTGGTGTCTTTATATCCCAGTGGCTACAAAAGAAAGTGACAAATCCAATATATTCAACATAAAGGAGCAAAAGAGGGACCTCTAGAATGGCATAATATACATCTAGATGGTAGGACCCCTTTTTTTTAAATTCGGAGACTCATCATTTCTGATCTCAACAATTTATGTTCAGAAGTGCAGTAAGGTTGGAAGTTATAGATCTGAGAGATTAAATCTAAGTGTGAAACCCTCAGCTTGTTACTCACTACCAGCAGTCTGCACACTCCTGCAACTAGATTAATATTCTTATCATTTCAGAGTTACTACTTGATAAGGCTCTTTTTTCTTATTGCAAACAGTATTTTTTTAATAGAGTGGTTAATGAATATTGTTACTGAGTTTGCTCGTAATTAGGAGAGCTATGTCAGTTAGGTAAATTACACCTGAAAACTCATAAAAAGTAGAAATAGTTTGATTCTTAGAACTGTTAGTGAAAATCCCACTTTTGTTTAAAGAATACAGTATTTTTAAGAATAATAATCCCGTGCTGGGGATAGCCTTACCTTGGAACTGAACACTTCCATCTGATACTGGATGCATGGTTTGGTGGGCTGGCCCATGGTTTTGGGCAGTGAACTGGAGCAGAGTGGGTTTGTGCAGCTCCCCTGAGCCCCTTTGGCCACCAAGGCTGGGCTCAGCCTCTCTGGCAACCGTGCCCTTTTCCAGCTGGGCAAGTCAGGAGAGCCCTGGCAGCGTGGGGAAGCTGCAATGGCCTGGGCAGAAAGAGCTTCCAGAATGCTCCGTACATTGAGGGTGGGGTTTTTTTATTGTTAAATTGGTGGTGACTTTCTTGTGGAAATGTGTGCTGTTGGGGTGAGAGGGGCCCTGAGCCCTGGGTGTCCCTGTGTGCAGGGCCAGGCTCTGCTTCAGGGCCCAGCAATGGCACCAGAGCCACGGGCAGGGACTGAGCCCGGGGGGTTCCACCTGGACAGGAGGCACAACTTCTGTCCTGTGCAGTGACTGAGCCCTGAACAGAGACCAGAGAAGGTGTGGAGTCTCCTCATCGGGAATATTCCAGAATTGCCTGGACACAATCCCGCGCTCTGGGTTGGCCGTGCTAGAGCACGGAGGTGGCACCAGTGACCCACTGTGGTCCCTTCAGCCTGACCCATCCTGGGATTCTGTGAAGACGGCAGCACAGTCTGCTTCTCACTAAAAACATTAACTAAAGGAGCTGTGGTTCCTGAAATCTGCAAGCCATGAAATAGAAGGTGACACTTTTAGCGACCACTCCAAGCCCACTCCCTCGGCGGAGCGGGCGGCTGAGGGGAACGGCCACCGTCCCCTCACGCTCCCCGGTTTCGGCCTGCGCCCCTCAGCCGCTGCCCCCGCGGGCTCCAGCCCGGGGAAATCACTGACCGGGGGGGTTGACAGCCCCTTCCCGGCCGGCGGGGCAGCCGGGGCCGCCTGCCCCGGGCTCGGTGCTCTGCCCGGGGCGGGGCGGGGGCGGGCAGGGCGGAGGCGCCGGGGGCGGGCGGGGGCCGGGCCGTGCCGAGCCGCGCACCGCGCTCCTGTCAGCCCACACGGCACCTCAGGGGCCGCGTTCAGCCCCGCCCGCCCGCCTCGGCCCCCGGCCTCCTCACGGATCGCTGTCATTTGCTTTGATTTTATTTTTATTTTTTTAATTTTTTTCACCTCGAAGGGGAGGAGCGCGGAACCCAGCTGGAAAATGAACCAGAATGTCTGAGAAAATGTCCAGCTTTCTGTACATCGGGGACATCGTGTCCCTGTACGCGGAGGGCTCCGTCAATGGGTTCATCAGCACGCTGGGGTGAGTGGGGGCCGGGCGGCGGAGCCGGGCGCCCTGCGCGGAGCCGGCCCGCGGGCAGCGCCGGCGGCAGAGGGCACAGGAAGGGGCGGCAGCGCTGCTCGGCGGAGCGGGGAAAGTAGGAAGTGATGGGGAGCGGCGGGGGATGAGAGAAGTTTCCGAGCGGGGCCCGGGCGGCCGCGGTGCCGGCGGCGGTGCCGGGATCCCCGCTCGGCTCCTGCCGGGGCTGCGCCCCCGCGCCGGCCCCGAGCGCGGCACCAGAGCCCGCTCTCTGCCCTGCCCAAACGCCTTCCTACGGGCTTCATGTACAGCTGACCTTGTAATTAACTGGGTTTTATTGCCCGTCCGAGAATTTTGGACAAAGACGTAAAAGGCGAAACCTCGTCGTAGTCAGCTCGTTAAATGTGCATCCCTTTATTTCAGGTTTGTGTCCAGCAGTCTGCTTGTCAGTGATGAGATATTTATAATCAGATGTTTAGCTTCATGGGGATATTTTCCCCTCTTTCTCTTTGCGAGATGAAAAGATGTATTTTAGCTGTGGCTGCTTCACTGAACCGCTGCTTGTTTCAGGTTTTTATTTACAGTGACCCTTAAATCATCCTCTTGGAATCCAGGGAGTGCAGAATGACAGAGATACACTGATAGATTTCCTTATGTTGACACATTTTTTAAAACCATTCTGTAGTTGGGTTGCAGTGACCTGTCCCGAGGATGCAGTAGTTCCCTCTGATGTTTGTAGGAGAGCTGCAGGAGCTTCAGTGACTTTGTGGCATGTCCTGAAACCTTTGCCACTGGCAACAGTTCCTGTGCTGCATGATTGTAAGCAATTGGTAAAGAAGGTCAAACTCTAGTAAATATCTGCTTAAACATTAGTGGTACCCTCAGAGTAGCAGTGAAACTAAGACAAGTTAATGTGTGCCTGGGTATTGCTCCCGTGTTTGTGTTGGGCTCCCTGTGTTCTGAGATCCCTGCGATGGGGGGGACTGTCAGTGTGAAAATGCAAACAATCAATGTCTAGGTTAACTTGGTGTGCTGCTGTTACTGGAAAAGAGCTGGTGTTCAAGGTCTTTTATATTTTCTGAAATCTTATTGTTGTGTCCAATCCTTGCTGTTCACTCTTTTGATCTGTTGACAAGTGTTTTTCCATGGTGTGTTCCTCTATTTGTTAATTTGGCGCCTTGTCTCTCCATGACTCCCCGTGTTGTCTCACATCTTTTGTTTTGCTGTCTCCTACAACTTCAAATTCCATCTGAAAAACTTTGTTTTCTGCAGCTGTTAATTGCTGGATGTTGTTTCTTATTCTTGTTCTCCCCAGCACTTCCTTTTTGCTGGCACGGTCTGTTGTTGGTTGGTGGTGTTGTTGTGTCTCATCGCTGGGCTGTGTTATCCGGAGGAAGCTGAGTGCGCCGTGCTTTTGCTTTTCATTGTGTTCCTCCTTTCTGAGAACACCTGCTCGTGTCATGGATATTCCTGCTGTGACTGGTGCTTGTACAGCTGGAATATGTGTTGGCATTGCCCTGTCACAGAATTCAGACTGCTGATCTTCTCCTGAATAAACTGCTTCTTGGAGTTAAGGCAGGACATTTACTCCCAGTCTTATAGAGGAGAAGCCAAGATCCAGCCTTGCCTAGGGCACATGGGAGCTCTTTACTAGAAGAAACAAGTGAGCTCGAGCCAACATTTTTTATCCAGGCTCTCTTTTAGCCAGAAAACCCAGCTCAAGAAAACTACCTGGGATGAGACAGGAGTTCAAGAATGCTGATGTATCTCTGTTGACTTTTCAGTACAGCTTTTTTGTGCCCTGCTCCCTGGCACAGTAAAGGCAGCTGCAGAACCAGGAGGCTGGAGTGGAGGAGCTCTGGGAAGGTTGAAGCCATCAGTGGAAAACTCCCATGGCTACTCAATGGGAATGCTGACCCCTCTGCTGGTGGTACAAGAGCTTGGACTGAAATTTAAAATTGTGGTGCCAAATGACGTTGTGCCAGCTATTGCCATTGCTGCCTTTGGACTGGCTGCAGCAACACAGGAGACAGAAAAACCTCTTCTGTTCAGGGAAAAAGCTTGGCCAGCTGCATTTTTGGTGTGCAACCATTGCTGAATCCTGCCCCTTCTGCATTCCTCCAGGTTCTCTGCAAATCTCTGGAAAGAAGAGGCTGAAGTGGGGTAGGATTGGGAATGATTACTTGCTTCATTTGACTGATGTGAATCCTTGTTTGATTGCTCTTGTTCAGATTGCTCAGGGTGCTGTTCTGAAAAGTTAGCTTGCCCAGCAGCTCTCTTACACTACTGAGCCCACTGGGGAGTCTCATGCTGTTTCAAAAACTTGAAATCCAGCTCAGGGCTAGTGACTGTTTAGCTGAGAGAGAGTCCTGTTTATTTTAATCTGTCAAAAGCTAATTGTTTCTTAAACAAAGCATGAGCAAGGCCATTCTTTAAATAAGGTTAAAAAGTGCACAGCACCTCTCCAAGCAGGGCAAGTGTGTCACATCAGTGGACACCACTCCTTGAAGGGTTGATCCAACTCAACACATGAATTTTGAGGGAGATTTCGAAGCATGTATAGGCTGTTTCTTGAATTTTGGAGTATTTTTTCATCACTTGCCAGTGCAGAAATTTTTACATGCTCAGTGTTGCCAGAAAACTAAAAGCTGAGAGGAAGATGTAGCTGAGCTGTCCAGATCATGTGTTGGGCCAGGTTAATATCTACTGTAACCTGAGTGTGGAAATCTTGCTCTGCTGTAGTTGAGGAGGTATAAATCATCTCTTTTTAGGAGACAGAGGATCTGTGGCCCTGTGTCCAGGTGAGCATGCTGAGAGGTGCTAGGTGAGGGCAGGAGTGCCTTTCCACACCTCCCTCTATAAAGAGGGTTTGAGAATTTCTGTAGCTATATTCTGTAAGTGGGACCCAAAGGCTTGGAATACTCCTTGGAGCTGGAAGGAGCCTGTGTCCTCGCCCTCTCCCTCCTTGTATCTGAATGGTTTCATGCTATAAACAGCTGTTGGATATGAGCATGAAGGCTCTGCTTTCAGCTTTGATCCCTCTTAGTCAGAAGAGGAAACTGAACCTCTCTTCTGCATCTGGGTTAGTGCTGTGGAGTGGGATGGGAGCAGGGGAGTTGGGCACTGCTGCTCCAATTCTTGCTCCTCGGTCTGTGTTTTAAAAGAAAGCAGCTTTGCTCAGTTTTGGAAAAAGAAGTGTAACCATCTGTCTTCAGAATGTTCCAGGCTGTGAATCCCATAAGGAGAGGGGCACCTCTGGATCATGGTAAAGGAGAGGGTTTCAGGCCTCAGCATTCCCTGTTGGCTACTGCAGACCTTTGGATTCTTGAGGTATGAGAGCCCAAGAAATCCCCTGCTCTTTTTTTCTGCTTGGCTTTGGGCTTCCTCTGGGTTTGGATGCTGCTTTGAGGTGCTGATGATATGTAGTCTGGCTTTTCCAACCTCAAGGCTCTCTGAGATTCCTCACCTGCCCTCCTTCCTTTTAAAAAATGAGAACGCTTTTGGATGTGTGAGCTGATAGTCAAGGAAATGTTTGGGTAAAGCAATTTACATCCATTGGTAGCATTCTGTCATTGCAAGATAGGTTTGCCAGTGGATTATTGAACTGTGCTAATTCTGTAGGGCTTTCACTTCTTTAGCTTTTAGTGTGTTTTGGCTCCTGCCCAGTTGGAGGCCTTATGTCCCACAGGAGATGTGTGGCAGGGCCAGGCAATGAATCCAGTGATCTCACATTGTCCTAGGCTGGTGTTGAGACCACCTTTCCCAGTATTTTGGCTATGAATGCTCTCAGTGATGCATGGTGGCAATTAAAACTGCATTAATCACCTATCAGTACAATGAGGGAGGAAAATATTCTTGCCTGGAGAGGTGGGGGGGAAAAAAAAAAAAGTGAATAATGACAATGGCCAGGATCAGCTGTAGGAAAGTTTGACGATGGGCCTGTTAGTCACCATGGGGAGCTGCATTCCTGTCTCACCTCCACAAATGTGTAGTGAGAGATCTCCTGGAACACAATTAATGGAGCATGAAGCAGGACCTGCCTGCTCGGTGATAGATGGCTCTGGATGACGAGGGGTGTTGATTAGCAGCAAAAACTCTGTTGTAAAATATTTTGGACTCATTTCCTTGCATGTAATGTTGATTTTTCTTAAAAAACTTCTCTTGATTTGTGAAACAGTTTGCTGGAATTTTCTTACTCAAAATATTCCAGATTTATTCAGGCTTCTTTGCTGGATTTTTATGAATTAGTTGCCTAGTTGAACTTGGGCTTCACAAAGGGGTTGAGTCAATTATATTCCGTGAAGAGACCAGGTTAAGTAGAAAGTGCTTAAGAAGCAGCATAAATTAAAATGTTGCAAGTATAGCAAAGGCTAAAATATGTCATCTTGGTGGCTTCAGGAATGGTGCTAAGAGAAATGATGTAGTGACTGATGGTAGTTCCAAGACACCAATGTAGTGTTTTCATCAGTACACTCATTTTTAAACCTTTCTGTCCTGCTCTCTCTATGTGTAAGCTATGGTTAAGGAACAGAGTCCTTTAATTAATAGCAAATTTTTCTTTCATGTACCAGCTGGGAAAAGGTAATTAGTCAGAAAAATAAAAAGCCTGAAGAAAGTGAGAGTGGCATAACTAGAATTAATCACCACTTGATTTTGACACATAGGCCATCAAATAATACCTGAGAGACGAGATATGAATTTCAGCTTTTCTGGGGGAAAAAATACTTGCATGTTTAGTTTCCTCTAGACTGATAGAACCAATGGAATTTGACAGTTTTGATTGTGTGATTCGGATTTATTTTTTAAATACTGTGTAGGATTGGCATTTTCAGGAATATATTTTCTCTTGGTTGTCCTTTGAATGCAGCAGCCCTGGTCTGAATTCTGCAGCTGCTTTGAATATATGGTGATGTACACTTTTCAGCTGCACAGTGTATTTCTTTTCTGTGATTACTAATAAGCTCTATTAGATGCATTATTAACTACTTTCATTGATCTTACAATAAATGCCATGTAAGTGGAGATGTAGGCACATAAATACACCCCTGTATGTCTCATACCTTGCTATTCAATCCATATATCAAAGCTCATATCCTCTGTAATTATCCACTCTCACCAGCAATTAGGCACTGCTCCAGCTTTTATAACAACCTTATTTTGATGCTTGTTTCAAATGTTCTAACAGCAGTGCCATCTCTAAATAAACAATGAGACAAAGCTTTCCACAAAGCAGCCTCAGGGGAATGCAGCAGTCCATGAGCCCCAGGGGAAGTTGGTTTGTTTCAGAAGTTTTACTTGTTCACAGAGCACAGCCTCGGTGTGAGGGAACATATTAGACTTAATTACAGCAGATTTATGAGGCTGTATGCTTAAATGTAATATCCTTGGTTCAAAGGGCTCGTTCTCAAACAGAATTGGAGAGAAAATGGGGGTTAGGGGAAGAACTGATTGGTTGATGTGGAAGTGAGTTTATCCACAAGCTGTGTGGTGGTAACTGGAAATGAGAGAGGACTTGGATTTTGAATTGAGACAGGACACACAAGTTCTGTAGTTCTCAGCTGGGCTGTGGGTGATGTGGGGAGTAGTCAGGAAAGAGAGGGGCCATTGTTTGACCTGTGTGACCTGAAGTCTTTTTAACCTTGCTTTTACATAATGAGGGGGTTGAACTAGAACACCTGTGCGTGGTTCTTGGTGTCACTAGAAACCATAGTTACCCTATATTTTAACAGTACTGCAGAGGAAGAAGTCAGTCAATCTCTGACTTCCCCAGCCTGGAAGATTGTTTCCCAAGGGACACATGGGCCTTGGCTCAGCTGGGTGTTTCAGAGCACTGTGAGGTCTTTGGAACCTTCTCCTGCCGGTGCTGCTTGGCTGCAGCCTGAGCTTGTTTGTTGGGCAACAGCACAAAGCCGTGCCCTCTGCACTGGAAAGTCTGGTTTCTGCTTGCTTTGAAAGGTCTGCTGCTTCTTGGAGCAGAAAAGGGATGTGGGTGAAGCTCCATCACTTTGATACACTCGGTATCAAAGTGGGGAAAAGAAAATCAACAGTAATTCAAGGTTTAATTTTTACCTTGTCTGTGCTGTGTTCTGTCACTTGGTCAGAGATGCGTATTTTAATTCCTTTAAGGATATAATCCCCCTTATGACTGATTGCTTTACACTTTCACTTGTTTTTTGTAAATCTGATTCCATGTCATTACTCGAACCAGCAGTTCCACCACTATGTAGATGTGTAGGCTCTTCCTGACATAGGTCCTGGTTTCAGCTGTTTATGGTCATAACCTTGATATTTAGGACCCAGGCTATATGCCTAGATGAATGCTTTGCTGTGGAAAGTTCCAAGTAAAATGACCTTTCTGAGAACAGGTTTAGCCAAAAACCCCAAACAAGCAAAAAACCAAACAAAAAAAGCAAGCTATCCGTGTTTTTTTAAAAACCCCTGAGTCTTGAAGATGGATGTCAGGAGTCTTCCTGAGCTGCAGGTCTCTCTCCAGCACCACTTCTCCAGCATGAATGGCTTGTCTTTCTCTGCCCCTGTGGAGTTTTGCCCAGGTTTAGCAGGTGTAAGCTGAGGAAAGATTTCACCCTAAGACTTTGTGGGCTGTCATGATACCTGCCTCTTGCTGGGAGGGCACCAGTTTTACCTGGCAGGGGCAGCTTCTCTCTGCTGACACTGGGCACCAAGAGCTCTCAACCTGACCTGCATCTGTGTGGGAGGTGAATCCCAATTCCCAGGATTTCCAGATTCCTTTCCTGGGGGGCCACAGGAGAGCTTCAGTTGTCCAGCTGCATTGTGTTCCTATCTCTGGAGAAGTAAAAATAATTTTTTAGTTTAGTTTTAGTGCCTCAGTTCTGTTCAAATACAAAACAAACCGAGAAATGACATTCTTGCCAGGTAAGGCTTTGGAAACAGAGTTAAACAAGAAAAACACAGAGTTGAAGTGTATTCATTCATGTCTGATATTTAGTAGTGCTTGAGGTTTTGAGGGGCTGTTTTGGCTGTGGTAGCCAAAAGGTTGTGACAGGAATTGTCTTGTTACTCTTTTTTCTGGTTTTGTGATTCTTTCTGTGCCTCAGCCTCTGTCTACCTCTTACCCTCGTTTGTTTCCATGTTTTGATTGCTGTTGAGGAGAAACAAAGTGTTGTCCAGAGCATGTAATTTAAAAACACTTCTTTTCTATTGCTTAGTGACAAAGGAAAGAGGACCCTGAAGAGTGGGCTATAGGCTGCAGAAAAGAATATGGGGAAACAGCCTCCCCTGTCCTTCCAGTGCTCCCTTGCTGGATGATGAAAAGGAGGAAGAGAGGTGTGTTGATGAATTTAGGATGAGAAATTAGCAGATCAAATGTTAGAAGGGAAGTGAGGCTGAAGAGGAGCAGGAGCTGCAGTTACCAAGAGATCTGCAACCCCTGCTGAGAGAAAAATAGCTCTGAGAGCTACTGACAAACTTCATTATTTTCAAAGGGAAGAAGTCAGCTCTCCTTTGCCACTGTTTACTTTGCTTTTTCAAATGTGTGAGGCCTGTACTAAGGCTGGTGAGGTTTCAAATACTTGAATATTTGTTTGCTTTTTGTTCTGAAGGTTTTTCACTTTGTCCAGGAAAATGTTTTGTATCACCTTCTCCAAGAGAATGTCTGAGGTAAAATGGCAGTTCCTCAGAAAGAAATTGAAGTTTTAAGATTGCCTGTGATACTTTTTGTAACAACAAAAGTTAGATACAACAAATTGTGCTACTTGGTAATCTTCTTCTATAATGAAGCTGGGACAATTAATTTGAAATGTCCCTTTAGGTCATTGCTGCTGCATGAGTGAAGGTATTGGGTTGAAATTTATATGAAAATACTTGGCAGGAGGAGGCTGGAGGAGCATATCCAAATGTGGTGGTTATCCCTGTGGGTCCCTTCCAACTCAGCTTGCTCTGTGATTCTGTGATTTAACAGCAAGTTAAGCTTCCTCCAGCTCTTTTCTGTATGATATTAAAACAGTAGTCAAGTTTTTTGTTCTTTGACCTCTGACAGATAAAAATCAATGTCATTTAAAAGGAAAATCAACAAACAAACCCTTAAACAAGGCTCTTTATATGAAACTCAAAATACAGAAACTTCTTGTGATTCAATGCTTGGGCTTCTTATCTTGATTTTCTCTTAGAGGCTTGTTTGAATTTCAAACAGCTTTTTTATTCCCTACACTTGACACACACAAGTTAATCAGTGCTGCAGGGGCAGTTGAAAGGACACAGAATTAGGGAAACAACTGCTTAAACTCTTAGTAAGCACCAGATTTTTTTATACCTGCTTCCCACTGTTAAAAGACAGCAATCCAGTTCTTAAGAGTAAATTTTGTGTAGTTGTGTCACATTGAGCACTGTGATGTGGAAAATTTAACTTGGCAGCTTTAGAGGGCAGCAAAGTTGGATGTGAGCAGTATAGTTTTGTCCTGCATCTGACAATGCCTGACTTGATTTGTAAAACCTCAGCTTCTACAGCTCTCTTACTTTTGGATATCCTCAGCTTCTCCCTCATGTGCTTTGCTGAAATAAATCTCAGTCACCTTTTCAGTCTGGCTAATATTTTTTAGCTGTTCAGAAACCATAAATAAAGAGAGGAAGCAAAACCAATATAATAGGAAAGATTGGATATCACTTTTGAAAACACTGAGAGCAGATCTTTGTTCAGTTGAATGCTGAAAAATGTTCAAATGCATAACTAAGCAAGTTTCATTCTTCTGATCAAAGAATAAAAGTTTAAAGCCTTCCTAGAAAATTGGGGTTTTAAAATATCTTTTATGAAAAAAAAAATCAAAAAAAAGAAACAAAACCAAAACAAACCAGCAAACTGTGTGGAGTGAAAAAGGTTAGCTGTGGTGTTTTCTTTGTGTTTTGGACAATTTTTTAGGTTATCACATTTTGCTCAGGTGATCTCAGTTTCAGCTGAATGCATTGTCCTTGCTTTGCTGTCTGGCACTGGTGAGGGTGCCAATCCATAAACTCCTGTTCCAAATCTGACAGGGCTCAGTGAGCTTGGCTCTTTACAGAAAGCTGAAAAGTCAGGGTTTAGTGGAGTGTTTTGTGGAATTTCAATGGAGCAAAATGAGGTTTTCCATCAAGCTTGCTGATATAAAAGGTAGGGCAACATTTATAGTGCTTCCCAGGTTGAAGACAGAGCTCAGTAAGTCAAACTTTACTGTCAAACAGGTTTCCTAAGTCCTGAACTGATGTATAAATATTTTGTATTTTAATGTTGCTGTGAGAACTGTAAAGCTGATTACTTCACTAAATACAGGGAGTTCAAATTTCAAATAAGATTTTCAGGTATCTCTGCAGATATCCTTATGCACCATTGTAGCATGTTATTTATAAAGAATAATTTTGCCTTTAAATCATAAAAGTACAAAATAACACACAGAAAAATTAATGATTTTTTTTATGTTGGTGGTGAGGAAATAACAATTTATTTGTGACAGGCTGGCCAAGCTGATTAAAGGGATGGAACACCTTCCCTGTGAGGAAAAGCTGAGAGAACTGGGATTATTCAGCCTGAAGGGAGCCACAGGAAAGATGGAGAGAGACTCTTTGCAAGAGCCTGGAGTGACAGGACAAGGGGGAATGGCTTCACACTGACAGAGAGAAGGTTTATATGGGATATGAGGAAGAAATTGTTCCCTGAGAGTAGTGAGGCCCTGGCACAGGTTTCCCAGAAAAGCTGTGGCTGCCCCATCCCTGGCAGTGTCCAAGGCCAGGTTGGATGTGGCTTTGAGCAACCTGGGATAGTGGAAGGTGTCACTGCCCATGGCAGAGGGCTGGAATGAGATTGTTTTTAAAGATCCTTCCAGTCCAGGCCATTCTATGATATTATATATTCTTTTCCTCAGAAAAAGTAACTCACAAAATCATTGCAAAGCTTTGTGACATTATTTCCTGTATAAGTGATTGAAGATGTAGGTCTTACACCTGCAAATTTGTTGACTTAAACTGCAAAGATGCCATGAGACAATTTTTTAAAAGAACCTGTTGAATAGGATACAAATTCAGATTTTTTACTTCCCTGGCTAGATCTTCAGGAGTATTACAAGGTAAGTCAGGGCTTGATCAAGAAACCCCTCAGAGGCAGATACCTGGCTGTTCAGAGAGGGCACTGCTGTGGCCCTGGGCAGCTGCAGAGTCTGGCTTAGAGGTTTGGTTAGTTTGTGTTAGCAGTGGCTTCTCTTGCAGAAACAAAACAAGGTCAGGACCTAGCAGGCAATTAAGTCTTGTCTGTATTAACTTTTGTAGTTGAACAGGTTTTTCTGTCACTGAAGGCAAGGACCAATGAATGTTCCACACCTTCTCCCCCTGTAATATCTAGGATAGGGTAAAACCATGGTATGTAAAGTTTGATTATAACAGCTCATTTGAGGCCGTGGAGTCAAACTCTCCATTTCATCTGATCCATTTCCTTTCTGTGCTGGATTAAACTGTCCCTGTGATTAGGCTGTTCTTAATGGAACTGTTTTCCTTGAGCAGAGCTCACAGTGGGACAGTGCTGGTTTGAGTTTCCAAGCATGGATCTAAAGTATGTTTGAAGGGAAACAGTGGATTAATGGGTGGAACACGAGCAGAGGAGTGACTTGCGCAAGGTTTTGACAAATTGTGGAATACAACCAAAGACTCCAAGTTCTGGGCCAGTGCTCTTTTATAAGCATTGATCTGCTCAATGCATAAATTGTTTTATATTGGTTTATCTCACAGTAACTGGGCTTACACCAGTAGTGTCAAAGCTAGTTAGTTCATTAAGGTTCCCATGTGTCAAAAGTTTTGTTGTTTTATTTTGTGTCTAAAAATGCAGAATTTATAATTTTGAGAAATCTCTGTGCTGAAGAGAGTCTTACACTTGCTGGCATTATTGTTATGCTCACCCATTGGGGGGAACCTTGTTGACTGATAAGTATAATTGATGTTCTTCATTTGTGATGGAGGTGAGAGAGAAAATCCTGCTTTTTGCCTGCAACCTGATAAGTGGAGCAATAGAAGTCACTACCCAAAGCACTTATGCATGGTAAAGCTGCATAAAAACTGGGCTGTGTTACCCAAGCAACTTCTTAGAAAGAAATTCAGCATCATCAGGGCAAGGTATACAGGCCTGAATGAGTACAGACAACACAAGACAAAAACATCAGTCATAGACAAGAAAGTCTGCTGATCCAAGAGCAGTGTGCCATAAAATGAGCGTGCCACTGAGCACTCTTCTCTCTGAAAACTTCTATCAAAGAAACTCCTGCTGTTTGAGATGTCCTGAGTTCAGGAAAACAAGAATTCACAAGTTCTCAGACTCATTGGACTCAACGATCTTAGAGGTATTTTCCAACCTAAATGATACTATGATTATATAAAACTATTTCCAAATGACTGATAAAAAACACCTGACACCATCTCAAACTTTTCTTTGTGGCAGAAACAGCCAGCTTCTGACTGACAATAATCATGGGATGGATCCAACTTCCAAAGTGTAAATTTGTGAGTGGTATTTGTGTGGGTATGGTGCAAGAAGCAATCACAGAAAAGAAAAGAGACCAGAGAGAATTGATATTATTTCTAATACAAGGACTGGAAGCCTTTGGTGTAGAATTAAAGCAATAATAAAAATGCCATCTGGAAAAAGAGCTGGGTGCATCATTAGGAGTCAAAGCAAAGAGGTTTCCTAGTGACACTTTGAGTGATGAAAGTGAAACATTTTATGGGCAGCAATTAAAAACTGTCCAGGCAAGTTAGGGAAATAAAGGGCAAATAAAGCCACTCTCAAACAGCAGGGTGGGGTCACTGAGTTGATCAAAAATAAATTTGCTATAGTTGTGATCTATTTTCCCACAAAATGTAGGTGAGTGGAGCTTTGGATTTCTTTGTGTTTGGGCCTCAGCAGAGATCTGACTTTAGGAATGACACTGCAGATCATTTACCAGGTGTGGAAGCACAGGTATGAGAAGGCAAGGGGCAGCTTAGAAGGTGACAAAGTAGGACAGAAATTTTTGACCTCTTTTGGGAGAACTCCTCTTGGTGCTTGACATTTCAGATGTTTTCATTTTAATTTATCTGAGGAAGAAGTGCATAGTCAGTACTGTGCTGAGGCATCTTGAGAGTAGCTGACACATTTGGCTGTGGGAATTAATAGGACTGTGCTTTCATGGGTGCTCACAGATCTTAGAGCAACAGGGTCACCTTGATGCCTCACCCAAATTAACATGTTGCAGATATTGCCTTAGGCAGAAGATCAAGGAACTATTTCAAGGAATGACTGCTGAAAAAGGCAAAGCTTTTTCTTTTCTTCTCATACCTTGCAAAACCTTCTGAATAAGGTGCAAAACCTCCTGAATCACTCACCTGATGAATGTATTGGTCCTGGAACACATTTCAGATCAGCCAAAAGCTTTCACAGGAGACCATTTGGGCTCTTGTGATTATCTGAAAGCGTAGCATCTCCTCAAAGTGGCAAGATCAATGTTTACTGATCTCATCAGGCAAGTTTGGAATTTAGAAATGAGGTAGTACACAACTGGTTATATTCATTCAGAAATTGTATCATGGCTTTGAAACTGCTGAAACTGGGGGTGCTGGAAGAGCCATGGCTGATTTGCAAGATGTATGATTTGGTGGCATGTAAGCAGGAAGTGGAAAATGTTGCAGGAAACGTGACGTTGTCCAGACAGATAAAAGAGAGAGAGCCCAGCTCAGCAGTGTCTTATGGAGGCATCACTGGAGTGTGTGGCTGAGCAGCTGAGGGGTTTTTCTGCCAGAGAATTGGTAGTTATGGCTGTCCATTGACACAGTTGTGATTTATTCCACAAAATCACCTGATGCTTGTGAAAGGGAACTGCAAATAGGAGAAACTTGGCTGAATGACTTTTGTAGGTGTAGAGACAAGAGTAAACCATCTATGGATCAAAGAAGAATTTGTAATTCCAAGTATTTTGCTAAGTCTTTGAGACTGCAGGCTTCCAGAAAAGGCACCCTATCTCAGTGTGCCCACAGGCTGATGGGTGTGGGTAGAAAGGATCATTATGGACTACTGCCTTCAACTCTTTTATTTTATCAATTCAAGGAAATGAGGGCACTGTGTCCCATTCCTTTTGAGAAATTTAAAAATTCAGGAGTGGATGAGAATATGAATTATACTTCAGAAGTTATTTTGTTTCAATATAGACCAAATCTCTACATTATTAAGAACTTTTGGGGTGATGTGGACTGTGTAGAAGATCAAACACTAGGCTGGAAAATCTTGTTCCAGCCTGTTCGGTAACATGAACATCTCTTGGATGGAATTTTACTTCTTCATAAGCAGAACTTATGAAGTCCAGGGATTGACTGGATGTGAGTGAGACATAATGAATCAAAGAGAATTCAGTCCCAATTACTCTTTGTGCTTCCTTCTCCCATGTAGTTGAAATATGTGTTAAAATAGTCCACCCTTGTAGTGACAAGTGCATAGACTAAGAAGACCAAGTTCATGTCCAGATCAAGAATAAAGATTTCCAGCAAGTAGAGGTGAAAGAAAGTATTTTTTTCACTAGCTCCTTTTCCATCTATTATCTCAGTTTAGCAGAGGTCATAGAGGAACTAAAGGAGTTTTATCCCTTTAGCCTGAAAGAACTGAAAATATCTTGTCAGCTCTTCTTTTCAATCGCTTCAGTCCTCTGAGGATAATGAAGATATTCACAGGCTTGCCAGAATGATGAAATGTCTTCAAGTATCTTCAAACTATGTCAGAGTGGTCTCTATACCTTGGCTGTGGGTATCTGTATTGGTTGATGATGTTACCCATTGAAGGAGCTTTGGAATTTCTGTGTTTTGGCTGGGTTTTGGTTGTTTTTATGTCCTGGTAGCTTGAGGGATCAAATCTGAGTACTTATTTTCTGTGGATTGGTGAAGGCACTCATTTTTTCTGTTAAAAAACTGGTGCACTTTTTTTCTCCCTGACTTTTGCAGCCAAAACAAATATGGATCTATTTTGTAGGGTGGACCTTGAATACCTTCTGTGAGTTCTCAGTCCTTCTCCATATAGAATGGGACTGAATTGTTGTGAATGCAATGAGGTGTGGGTTATTTAATGCAGTTGAAGAGGAGAGGGAAGAGGATTTTCCTGTGCATTGTGAATATTGGTAGCTCTTTTCACATGGTTTGGTCCCAGTCTGGGGATGAGGGATTTTCTCTTTGGAGGCTGCTATTCCCACCTTAAACTGGCACCTGGGGTCCAGATGAAACTCTGTGTGTCTGGATTTGTGATTCATATTAACTCTAATGTGGCAGCAGCTGCTTTCAAATGGGTCTTGCCTAGGTGGGATTACAGGGAGTGCTGTGAAGTCTCATTTTACTTCTTCCACCTTGGCTACAGTGTGCTGAGAGGACTGGAAGTTGGATATTTGTGCTATCCCTTGCAGATAGAGAACTGAGCACTTGCTGGTCAGCTGTTTTCTGGGCACTGTGTTGCCAGAGTAAGTCAGCAGAATATCTGATTTAAATACCATTGAAAGTCTGCTCTACAGCTATGACAGGATCTCTTCAAAGCTAGTTGGCAGGAACTTAGCAGAACTTTGGAGAGTTAAGTGCTGTGATACTTTTTTCTGATTTCAGGATGACAAGTTAGAGACAAGCTTTTCTGTTATGTAAACACAGAGCTTTAAACACAAACAAATAGTTATTTTTGGTGCTCTTTTCCTATGACAAAAATTAAACTTGAAAGGTAAAAATAAACAAAAACATGTTCTAAAACTTTTTCAGATTAAAGGTTAGAAAAAAGAAAGAACAAAGGCTCAAGCTCACTTCCAACTCACATACTTGCTGACGCAAAGCTGCAGTCCAGCCAGATGAACAGCACATTGTGAGGTACAGGAATAATTTGTAGTCCTTATAAGTAACCAAGGTAGCAAGCAGCATATACATGCAGTGGAGTGAATCCTAGTCTCTGCTTGAGTTTTTCTAAGAAATATGTGAATATTTAGGTTTAACTAACATTTGTTTCTATTTTAATGGATCATAAGAGAGCAGTTAACTTCTGGTGCTTTATTTAGGGCACTGTACCCATGGAAGAATTTATGTGAGTAAACTGTGGTATCAGAGATGATTGTGTCTTGTGCCTTGGTGAATAGTTTTTCAAACCACTGAGGCTGTGAATGTACACTTACTCTTCAAGCTGTTTTTTATCAGTGGCTTCACATTACTGCTCCCCATCAAAACAGTTTATGTGAGTGTTTCTCAGCCCTCTCTAAGCAATATGAGCTCATATACTTAAGCAATTTAGTAGATGATTTGTGCTAACGGGGTTGACTGTTGCTTAGAGACCCTCAGGCTCTGAAGGGTTGTAATGTGAAATGAATGACCCAGATTAATGTTTACTTTTGCCCTTGCCTGCATTTGGGTCAACTTAGTTCTTTTATTGAATGCTGTGATCTATGGGTCTTGTAACTCAAAGGAGTGTCAGGTATGCTGTTCTGTCTCCATCTGTCAAATCAGAAGAAAGTGGAGAATTCTGCTCCAGCGAGGTGCTGGGGGCAAGGCTGGCAGCTGGGATTTCCAGTCAGGGAGGAAGCTTGGGAAGAGCGTGTCTGTTTTAGCAGGAGGCCAGACCTTCTGCCACTCAGGCTGAAGCGTCTCAATGTCCTCTTAAACGGAAGTGTTAATCAAAATATAGCAGGCTAATTGTTTATGTGAGTGGATGAGATTATCCCAGACAATGTGGTGCTGTTTGACTTGGAGAAGGAACTGTGTAACTGTATGCAAAGCTGCACCACAGCGATAGGCAATTGGCTTTTTGATTAGGTCATAAAATCTGGGGAGGTGATAAAAACGGAGCTGATTTTTGGGTGGGGTGCTGTGCTATCTTTTTAGATCAGCTTATAGCTGTGGAGTATTATTTACTATGCACAAGTGAATAGGGAATAGTAGCTGAGGCAGTGGGCAGGTTTTTAATCTTAATGTGCCAGGCAGCAGGTTAAGCTCTTGTGATAATGTGTCCGAGAGCATTGTGGAGTGATAAGGAAAAGGTTAGAATAGTTTTACTGTGCTAAATATTATTGCACCATGTTAGATTAGAACTTTTTAAATGGAGGTTGTTTGTACCAATTAGTTTGACTTGAAACTAGATGTGAGCTTTGGTATGCTTGTTTTTGTGTCCATGTTCCCTTTGCAGGGAGAGTGTGCAGTAGTGGTTGCTGCTGCAAAGTCTCTATGGGAACAGAGGTGTCATGAAAATAAACCTCAGGATCTCAGGCTTACCTGTAGTTGCATTTAAGACCTTGCATTGACACAAAGAGATGGAATACACAAAGCACCCTGAAAAGCAGAATGCTTTCCTCCTGAGAAGAGCTGCTGAAATGGTATCCCACTTTGTCTACTCTGGCCAGAGAGAGCTGACATCTCTAAAAAGGGAAACAGGTGGCTTTCCATTGCATTTCTGCATGGTCTCCACCATCCTGGTTGAGAGTTGGACATGCAGGAGTAAGGAATGGTGGCTACATGGTCCATCACCCATCACATTCTGATCTTGCTCCTGTTCCTTGTGGGAGCTGCGTGGTCTTCTTCAAACCAGGTAATTTCTTTTCTCCTGTCATCCCTCACCGTGTTTCTATCCCCCTCACTTGTGCCTTTCCCACATCTTGGATTCTGCCCTTCCCAAGCCCTGCTGCTTGAGGGCATCAAGAACTTCTTGCAGGACAAGCTAAAATCCTTTTTGCTGCAGGCAGGGCTCTGCTCTGTGTGCAGAGGAGCTGATCCCAAGGCTGTCCCTCTGCCATGCCTCCTGCCCAGCCTGCCAAGCAGCTGCTTGCCCAGCGCTCTGACAGGTCGTGCCGGTGAGTGGAGAAGGGGAAATGTTATTTTTTCCCATGTATACAATGAAAGGAAGCACTGTAATAAACGGAGTGAGGTAAAAAGGCTTTCCCGGCACATTACCTTCTAACACTTCTTCATCCTGTTTCTCTGCTCCAGGTCCCACTCTGCTGTGGGGAGTGGGACTGAATTCCCCACAGCTGGCTCCTGCCAGCCCCCAACTCCTGGTTTCCTCAGGCAGGGGAGTGCCCTGCTTCATCCTATCAAGGGACAAATGATGAAGGACGTTTCTCCCTTGGAACTGGGGAAAGGAGAGTCTCTTGCACCTTGGCACCACTGGAGCTGGTGTAGGGATGTACTATTTCATTGCTAATATAGCAAAAGGAATAATAAAGTATCCAGAAATTATGTAAAAGACAAGAGGGGTGGGTGTAAGGGTGGAGAGAGGAAATACTTGGAGATGTCTGCAGTGCTTCCTGTTTGCTTCTGAAAATTATGAGTCAGATCCCCCAGAAACAAAAGAGAGGGGTTTGAAAAATGGTGAAATTTTTAAAAAGTAGTCATGCGTGAATCTGTTCTCTTAGTCTTCTGGTTTTTGAGCTTTTAGAGTTGGAGGCCATTTTTCACATTTTTCAGGGTGCTGGTGACAGCAAGGAACACACATTATTTTCCTTTCCAGTGAAAGTAGAGGGGGTTTTAATATCTTTAAATGCAGCATCAGGAAGGAGACCAATAGAAAAAAATACCAAAGGTCGCATGGTTTGGAATAAAATTTGTGATAGCATCACACTTCTTCTAGAGTTGACTGCTTTGGCTTGAAGAGCTTTTGCAACAGGGGTTAGGTGTAACCCTGGAGCTGGTTTGCCTTTGCTTTCTGAGGCATATACTTTGGCACATACTTTGGCATATGCTTTTGTGTTGTGTGTGCCCAGATTGTGTTTGAGACTGATCCAGAAGGAGGAACCATGCTCCTTTTTCCCAGGTCAACCACAGTCTGAATCCTTAAAACCCATGGATTCTGTGGGATTTGTAGCATGAGTGTTGATAAGTTGGATGTGTGTACAGCAGGATTGCACTTCAAAAGGAAAAATGAAGTGGATATCATTGTTCCACTTATCGTATCACCAAGTGCAGGCTTTTCTAGAAAACCTGATTTCTTTGTTTCTCTGCCAGTTAATTCCCAGTAAATGTATGTAAGTGATAAAAGACTCCAGTTCTCCCAGTAGAAAGTGATTATTTGCAGGCGTTTTTCCTCTGTTAAGGTGTCAGGATAAGCTGTGCGAGGAGACCTGGAAGCATTTCCTTCAGCTGAAAAGAATGCTGCCAGACTGGAGGGCCTGAAGGTAAAAGGCCAAACTCATTTCTTTGTAACAGAGCTTGTTGTTAAGACACACCTTAGAAGGTGATCTGACTGACAGGTGACAGCACAGCCAGAGACTGCTCAGCAGAGTCATTGCTGAGAGCTCAGGTGGACCAAAAAAAAAAATCAGTATTAATCAATAAACACCTGCTCTTGTGTGCTCTGGGGTGCTGGATGCAATAGCCTGTACTGCTATAAATGTTTCCTGGAGTGATTTTTGCCACTAATGCTGTCCCTAGACCCTGTGCAGGGCTGGAGGGGTCCTGGAAGCTCCTTCTGGAGTGTGCAGCCACCCTGGTTAGAATGCTGAGCTCTGCTGAGCAGTGTGGGGTTTTCTGTGCCTCAGAGCCTGGGAGATTCATTGGGTGTGTGAGATTGGCTGTTGTGAGTGTAGCCTCCTTGTGGGAGATGCCAGCCTGCCTGGTGGTCGGTTTGAGAAAGGTCTGAAAGAGTTTTGAGGTGTGAAACCTGCTTGTTATGTCATTTTCCTGCTTTAAAATGATGATTATGAAAAGTTCCCACAAGTAGAATGTGCTCCTTTTCCACCTTTAACTTCACACCTGCCCACTTGCACAGGAGTGACTGTTTTGTCACCCTGCCTGTGGCTGCTGTTTGGTTACTCTCCTACTCCCCAGCTCCTTCCTCTGTGGTCAGAGCATTCCCAAGCATTTCCTCTTCAGGTTTCTGCTCTGTGCTGCTCCGTGGGACTCTGTCGAGCGAGTGTGTACAGGTCGAGGGTAGGTGTGGCAAAGGGCTCCCAGAGCTGCTCCCAGCAACTGGGAAAAGCAGCTGAGACAATCTGGAACAGCTCCCCGTAGGAAACTGGCACTTCTTGGTTTTAAAACAAGTAAATAAAGTCACTGTGATTTCTCAGCTGGTTTTTGTTTGGAAGGTTTTTTTTTTTTTTTAACTTGCTGCTGAAGAAAGAGAAGAGCAAAGAGAATATGCAAAAATACCTGGCCCAGCTGCAAAAATGTGTAAACATTGATTGTTGCAAAGTGAAAATAAAAATCATACAATCCTTTGTTGAGAGAATTGGAGCACGTGTTGGTGTGGAGGTATCTCCCGTGCACAATTCTCATTGCCACTAGTGAGAGTTGGACACATCAAGGAGTGAGCAGACCTCATTCAGGGAATTCCTGCCAGCCAAAGTAATTCCCAGAGGCAGAAGTAAAGGCTGGAACCAGCAGCAGCATTTTGGAAGCTAGATTGCATGCTGGCTACAAGTTTTTTGGGGGTAATTCTGTTCAATCTGAGAGCTGTCTCCTTTTATCCGAAGGCAAAACCAGGCTGCACTGTAATTCCAGAGCGCTGCCTCGGCAAGGGGATTGTCAGGAAAGGTTCATGTTTCTGCTGTAAAGGCCAGGTTTGCACCCAGTGCCAGGATATTGCACATCTCATGGAAGGGGGCTGTGGCTGAGGGAGATCAGGATGTGCTGTGTGAGTGTGCTTGGCCTTAAAGAGAGCTTCTGAGACTGCTGAAGGAAGGTGCACTGAAGGAAGGATATGGAAAGTGCTGGGTCAGGTGCTGAGTTGCTGCAGAAAAGGGCTGTTTGACTAATTTCTGTGGAATTACATGTATTCACACTAGCTTGGGACTTGTCCCCATTGCTGGCCTCTGAAATGAGGTGAACCTTTTCTTCATTTGGTATCCTGACATAGAGTTTGTAGCATGGAGGGTTTTGTTATCTGCATGGTCTGAAAAATTGGGGGTTTCTTACTTAAGCAGAAAAAATAAGGCATGTACAGTTTGCCTCTCCTGTGTAAAATAAGCACTGCAGAATGTGTAAAATGTCAACATTTTGGTTGAGCAATGTTTTCCACTCACATTTTTACATAGTGGGACATGGGTTGGCCTGGTGGATTATTGCTGTTTGTGTTACAAAATGGAGAAAGAACTTGGATCGTTTTCCAGGATTTACATTCCAGCCTGTGTTTGCAGGATTGATAATTTTTTCATGTATATTTGTGTATGAATATATTTTGTATGCATGTGTTTGCCTATATATATATGTTGTCATTCCAGATGCTGAGGTTCATTATAGGCCTTAGAGCAGCATCTGAGGCTGGTTTGTCTGCTTAAACAACAATATTTTTACATTGTGCTATTTCAGCAAAGTTTCCTAATTTTCTTCCTTTGCTTATGCTTCCTTTCTACAGCAAGTGTTGCCATTTTGATGAGTAGGTGTTACTGCCTTCATTATGGGGATGAAGTCACTTTTTGATCACTGGACAGATATTGGCATTTCTCAACAGTATTTTTCTGGGTAAATCTCTCCATTTTCATTAAATGCTGTTAACAGTGAACAATCCAGCCTTTCTGACTCATTTTATTAGCACATAGTTCTCCAAAGCTATCCTTTCAAGTGGCCATTCACAAATATGTGCAAAGCTGAGAAAAACCCTCAAATTCTTCTGTTGTAAATGAAACGTAGAATTTCTTTTGATTTGGATTATTTTCCCTATGCTACTGGCTTAGCTTTGCTGTCTGGCTGAATAGGTAACTCTGCAAGGAGTTCTGCTTGGTTTTGGGAGCAGTGAAGCTGTTACTAGGATCTCTTTTCTGAAGTCACTGTGTACCATGGAAATTTGAACTGCTCAGCCTCATAGGGACTGGTTAGTGAGCTACATGCCTAAAATTCTCATAAAAATGCAGGATTGCCTCTGACACCCTCATTTTTGGTTTGCAGTGGTCCCAGTGTCAGGTTTCTAAGGTGTGTTAGGTTGATATATCTAGTAATTCTACTTTTTCTGTGCTTTTTTACATTGAGAGAGCTGAGTTGCAGACCTGTTACCTGTGAGCAAGCAGGGTTAAAGTCATGTGTGTAATCTTGATTTTCTGATTTACTTCTAAGTTTGTGCCAAATCCTGGGCTTGTTACAGTGCTTGCATTCCATATATAGTTAGCTGGATTAAGTGGAAATGCTGCAGAGGTTAGATTGTAATTAAATCTTGGATGAATGACCCCAGTGTGAGCTGCTGACACTTCTGCTTCTTTAAACTTCATCCCTCAGTGCACTTCTGGGATGATGGGGGTGAAATCCTGGCCTCAGAGACATCAGTGAAAATGTTGTCCATTCAAAGGCAGCCAATATCTCACCTAAAAGGAAAATGTTAGTAATGGAAAAATTGTCCAGTCCTCCAAGTGATGTGCATTATTAGTGGGTCTGTGTTCTGCAAGCCACTAAAGAAATTCTTCAGAAAGCTTTCCTAATACTCATTTTATAATTTCAAATTTTTTAGCTTTAATACAAATTTAATCCAAAAGAGGGTTTGCCTGTGGAAGTGTTTTCCAACTAAATGCCTTTAGGCTGTCGCAACATCCTTGTATGATAGACTCTTACTTTTCATATTAAAAAAAATAAAAATAGAAAAGAAACAAAGGAAGAAATCAACCATTTCCTTGGGTTTATGGGAATGTAATTTGTTTATCAAGAGCACTGAGACAGACTGAAGCCAAAACCTGCCTGGGAGCAGGGCACCAGTGTTGTAGAGAAGTACAGCAGGACTGGGTGTGCCTGGGGAGGGAGCTGGGTGGGGAAGCTGGCACACCTCCTCCCATTGCCAATTCCCCATGGAATCACAGAATATCCTGAGCTGGGAGGACCCACAAGGATCATTGAGTCCAGCTCCTGGCCCAGCTCAGCACAGCCTCAAGAATCATACTCTGTGCTTAAGGGCATTGTCCAAACACTTGACCTTTGTCAGCCTTGGGGACTGTGACCAATTCCAATCCCCTTTTGACTGCAGAAAATAGGTGTGCTTGACACCACTAAAAATGGCTTGATGTATGTTGTATTGATGTGAGGATCTTGAAATACTGTGCAAATGTTGATTTACTTGGCAAAAATCAGTATGTCCAAGAAAAGCTCTGTGCCATTTTCTTGGTGCATTAATGGCTTACCTATTATGCAGGCCAAGAAAGTTGCAAAACTGAGATTAAAATCTAAGAACCATGCTTTCTCCTCTCCTCTGTAACCTCCAAATAACATTTTATTCCTTTGTAATAATTTCTTTTAGCTCTGTTCTTATAATTTACTTGAAATTGCACAATGTTTTAAATGTAAATACAGCTATAAACAGGGATAAACAAATTCTACTGAACAGAAGCTTTTGAAAGCTAAAAGCATGGTTGGATATAACACAATACAACAGAATAACAAAATGACATTCAGGATTTATAGCTGGATTACTTAATTGAGCAGAAAAACTTCTGCTTTTACTCCCCCCCTTGACATGCAAGCCTGCAGGTACAGTTACAAGAATATATGAATGCACTATCAGATAAGGGAAAAACTTTAGGGCTAATTATTTGTGCAGTTATTAGTGCAAATGTGGAGCAGCCTGCTTGTGTGGTGGTGTTTTTGTTTCCCAGGATGTGCCTGGGATTGTGCTTTCTGCTCATGTCTCCACACCATTTGATAATACAATTCAAAGTGACCCACAGCATTTTTTGGGATGGTGGGAATGCCTGAATGTTCCCACCCCATGTTGCTGGGATAAAATGCACTCACATCCTTGTTTCACACTGAAGATTGTTCATGGTGAATTTTGTCTGCTGTCTTAAACACCTCGAGGAGTTTGGAATGTTTTAGGTGCATAGAATTTTCTTTTCCCAGCATAACAGTATTTATTAAACAGTTCCTTTCAACCTGTTTTATGCTTTGTGTTTGTGGCAATTGAAAATTTGTTCTTTTTCAGAAGGAAAACTTTTCCAGAAAGGAAAGTATAAAGTTCCTCAGGTTTGAGGCAGGCAGGAGCTAGACTTTCTTGTCTCTGTGCTGCTGTACCTCATGGATATGAAGTTCTTTAAATGTTGTGTTCTGCTGTCCTCCCATTTGTCAAAAGGGTTTTTAGCATGGAATCTTCCTAAATGGTACAGAGTTTTAATAGCCCTGCTATAAGTGAAGGAAGAGCCTTTTTATTTTCTGTGTGAGCTGGGATTAATGTTGGCGACCCTAAAAGAAGTGAAAAGATGATGGCGACAAACCTGGCTTTGCAAAGAGACAGGCAAAAGGACATATTTTATACAGGGTAGCTAAATCATAGAGCTATAAATCATTTGAAGTGGGACTGGTAGTCAGAAAGGAGTATGAACTCACATTTTGGGAAGGGTGAGGTAGGATGACTGCAGATTTTTGGCAGGAGACCACTTGAAGCACACAAGAAGTGGGCTGACCTAGATGCCTGATAAGAGGCTCAATGAAATGAAAAGTGGGTGGACTTGGAGAAGAACTGGGTGGATCTGATTGTTTTGGCACTTAGGTATTTGATGTTTGATTTCCAGGGCAGCAAAATTTTAATCACCTATTGTTCGTTATTGGTTGGTTTCTCAGTGGTATGACTTGCACCTCTCTTCCCAAGTGCTTGCTGGGATGTGTGGAGCACAGGAGAGGCTTTGTGCAGCACTTTGGGAGGAAAGAAGTGTCCTGGCTGGCAGGAGGAACATTTCTGTGGAGGAGATTGTGTGAAGGGACATCTGAGGAGCAAAGCAAGGGAGGCTTTGGGGGCTGCTCCCTTGTTCATGAGGGGATGTCGAGGTTGTGTGGTTTTGGGATGGAACCTCAGCATTCTTTGTGATCAAATATGTTACTGGGCTCCACTGGAAGTTAAAATATCCAGCTTCTCTTACTGATGACTGTCACCAAGTTTGCCTCTCTTCCTGCTGCTGCCCAGGCCTTGTGCTGCTCAAAAAGGCAGTGAAATTTTGGTACCACTAAGAGAGTAAAAGCTGAGCAACTTGTGTGTCTTAGATTGAAGACATTGCCTCTAGCTTAGTTTATTCAGCTTTTTGAGCAGTAAATACTCTATAGATATATAAATTGTACTGAGTGTGTAATAGACATCAGCAGCTGGGTCTTTTATTTTTTTACACACATTATTTTTTACACACATTTATTTACACACACACATGCAGTTCCATGTATGGGAGAGTCTGTGTGCTCATGTGTTTATTCAGGTATTGCTGTGCTTAATAATATTGGCTATGATTATTGGGTGGAAATCTCTGTTGGTAGGAAGAGACAAAATACATTTCAGGATGGTATTTTTGAAATTCAAGGCACAAAGCTAAGATATACTATGTGGATGCTTTCTTTGACAAGCTAAAAAGTATCTTATGTTATGAAAATGACCTAAAATTCATGAAACACACCATAACTCCTTTCCTATTGTTTTCTTACATTGGTTTTTGTTCTTTCAGAATGCAACTCTATCACAGTAGTAAATCTGAAGTAACTCATCACTGGGAACAGTCCTTCTAGGATTACAGCTGTGCAACTATTCCTTGACTCTTGCACTACATCTGCAAGTTCCTAGAAACCCTTGGTGTATTTACCTTTAGCCTGTGTTAGGTAATCAGGGGAGCTTGCAGGACACAAAGAGTTATGGAGCATATATGATTCCTATCTATGAACCCAGACACCATTAGACTTTCCTGCCAACATACCTTGCTTATCAGTTACACTGCTGCTGCTCAGTCCTGCTCCTCCCAGAGAAGGGACAGCTTCACTTCCAGATGATGGGGAGAATGGAAGGAAAGGAAGAGAGGTGCAGAACTCTACAGGTTCATGCTTTGACCACTTGTCATGGAGCAGAGCTTTCTTCCTGTGCAGTGACTGAGCACTGAACAGATTGTCCAGAGAGGGTGTGGAGTGTCATCACTGGGGATGTTCCAGAGCTGTCTGGACACAATCCTGTGCCTTGCTCTGCTGGAGCAGGGAGGTGGGACCAGCTGCCCCACTGTGGCTGCTTCCACCCTGACCCATCCTGGGATTCTGTGGTGATAGTGGAGAGTTGAAACTGCCTTTACTTTCCCCCCTGCCTGTGTGGAGAGGCACACCATATCTCCTAGGCATTGCTTTAGGTAGCTCCAATTCTTGTTTAATGAGCCTTTGTACACTTAGTGTGTACACTTCTGTACACTGTAATGGCTTCAACACCTGCTGGTCTGTGAGGCTGCTGCCTGTGGCACTATGATGAGGAGTTCCTGCTCTTGCTTGCCCTGCAGCAAGTGGAAAAACTTCCACTGGCTTCAGTGGGAGAATGACTGGGCATTTGTGACAAGCAGTCCCATGAGCATTGTTGCTTTCAGCCCCTAATTCTGCAATTAGTGAATACAAAGGGCCATGCCTAAAGTCCAGGGCTGTAATTACTGTTTTGACTTCCCTGATGATTTATCTTAGGCACTACCAATGAACTGTACAGCTTAATTACAGCAGTTAGTTGGAGGGATTGTGCAAACCCCAGGTATTTATTGTGTTCAGTGTAGGCCTAGCTCAGCTAGAGATAATTTCATACATGTGTAGGGATCTCTTTTGTCATTTATGTGCTGCCAGTGTATGGAAAACTGAAATGCAATTGTGTTGTATGTGCCAGGTGCTGAATGACAGCAGAGAGCACAAAGCAGTATTGTCTGCAGTTCAGCTGAGGAATTAAACCCCCTGAAGTTTGTTAAAGCTTCTCTGATATTACTGTGGTTAAGTAGCTTGAATACTGGCACTATAATTTGGATCAGTGTTTACATAGCTTGCACATTTTATGGTATAATACAATAAATATAATACAATAAATTCTGCTTTTATCTGAAAAACCTGGTCTGGTGCACTTTGGCCTCCTATTCAAACCTACAAGCAAGTGATCTTAAAACCTGCTGTGGTGCAGTCTGACAGTCACTGCAGGTGCCCAGGACCTTTTGCAGCCCAGCCTGTTGTTTGGTTTCACACATCTCAAATGGATTTGTTAGCAGGTTACAAAGGTCTTCAATTGCTGCTTGTTTAACACAGCCACCTCGCAGGTGTCACTGACAAACCAGCAGCTGCTTTTGGCTCGCTATAAAAGTGGGATTTGAATATTTTGAATTGTGTATCAGAGGAAGTGGTCTGTGTTTGAAGAGCCTCTTCTGTTGCCTTCCACAGAAGTCTTGCATCATGTGCAACCTGCAGTTCAGCTCTCCCTACGGTGCTGTAACAAGCAGCTCCAGAGTAAACAAGGAGCTGTTGGACTCCCTGAAGGTCATGCAGCTGGAATACAGGATGAATGGCTTTGTGTGGAAATGCTGGGGATTAAATTGTTAATTTAATAACTGCTAAATAAACAAAGCACTACTTTCCTCAGATTTTTGTCCTGTGAGAGCTGAGGTGCTGAGCAAGGGCTCTGGAGGTGATGTGCCTGCTCTGAAATGCCCGTGCCCTTCCACATGTCAGTCAACCTTTCTGTGCTCTGATTTTGTGTCCATAGCATGGGAGCAGCACCATTTCCTCTTTCCTTTGTCTTCTCTGATGTCTTGGTTTCTGAATGCTGCCCAACTAATTTATGGTCCTTATCTTTGTGCCTTTAGAGAATGCTCAATGGCAAGTGCTTGATATTAATTGTTGTATGTCTGTTCTCTGCAAGGCCAGTGTGTTTGAGCACTGCAGGAGACACTGCAGGATCTCATTCATTTTGCTCAGCACCAACACCTTGTTTTCTATCTGGCTTTTGCTACAGTGACATGCCATGGTGAAAGTTTTGTCTTTCCCCCACAGTTGTGGTTGTCAGGAGGGTGCACAAGTTGTCACCAAGGAGCACAGGAGGTTCCCTGTGAGTTATGGTTGGCTTTTCAATGTGCCTCCATCTTGACAGTGCTTAAGGTCAAACCTTGTGGGTTCCTCCTTAAAAACCTTGAGGGATTTTGTTGAGAGGGAGTACTCCTCCTTGGCATTAAGATCCTTTGGCAAAGCTTCTGTTAAGGTAGTCCTTTCCAGTCAGCTCTCTGTGACTCCAGGTTTTAGGTGCTGTTTATAGGAAGCTTGGGCCTATTAGAACATGGATGGAGCACAAGATGCCTGCAAGACTCTTTCTAAGTCCTGCTATCCAAACCTCACTCTGTTCTTGTTAAGCCTGGCCTAACCTAGACTGTGAAGTACACAACTCCCTAAGGCCCCCTGCTCACTCCTGATGCTGTTTGTTCATTTCCCCTTCCTCACTGACACCTCATGTTTGCATCTAGGTCTGTTATGAGATTGGAACTGCTGAATTCCAAAATTCTTTGTAATTTTTCCTTCTGGGAGCTGCAGCCATGGTGGACACTTTGTCATCTTGCTAGAGGTAGAAAATTCATGGGCTTGGGGATTGGCCTCGCTGTGCTCATGGCTGGAGGCAAAGCCTCCTTCACCAACTTCAGTGAAAGCTGAATACATCTATTAAGTAACTTGGCTGAAGCCAGTTTGTGCTTTTTCTGGCAATTTCCAACAAAAATGCTGCTAAGAATGTTGCTCTTAGTAGTGTGTCCTTAAACATGATTTTCCTGAATAATTGTTTGAAATGGGAAAATTATTTACAGGATGCTTCCTGTAAGGAAGCTGAATTTATGTCTAGGAAGTTCTGAGATAAGTTTAATAATTCATATTTTAAATTTTATTGTTTATTTAACTTCTAAAATATTGCAAGAAATAGATTTGTCAGCTAGATTTTCTGCTGTGGATTAAAGAAATGCTTATTAATTTCAGCACAGGAAAATGTGGTTTTGGGAGTTTTGATCAGAGCTGAACCTTAATTCCACATGCCTCCTCAGAGGAAAAAGATGGGAAATGGTGAAGAAGAAAATCTGACAGCTGCAGAGAAACAAACTGCTTCTGATTGAGGGTTAATGGCTCTCATGAAGGAAAACATAAATTTTACATGGAACATCAATGTATGTGGTGTGACAAAAGGGATTTCAACTGGATTTAAATGAAGTGGGATCTGAAACACAGACCATAATTTAATGCTGTCTAAGAAATCCTCTCTCTGGAAGGAAAATGAAGACTTTCTTGGTTATGCTTAATAACTGAATAACAGAGTTTCTAAGGAGTTTCTTGTATTACACTGGAGAAATGTGGAAGCTTTTGGATGTGTGGTGTGGCAGGCGTGTGTGTGCATTTATAAACATTGATGGCATGTTTTAGTGAGTGTGATAACTTTTGTTTTTCTAGGTTAGTGGATGACCGGTGTGTGGTCCAGCCAGAGGCAGGTGACCTTGCTAATCCTCCAAAGAAGTTCCGAGGTCAGTACCTGGGGATCTTTTCTCTCTCATGACCACCTGATGCAGTTCTGACTCCTTGGGCCCTTTTGTCCTGTGACTTCCCAGAGGGTTTGTGTACACAGGGATGAAGTTTCACACTGGAACATGAATGGCAGATTTTGAGAATGAAATACAAAATTTGCAAAGGCATGAGAGGCAAGTGGAAAATATAGGGAAAGGGGCTAAATTTTCCTGTAGTCCAGGAGTTACTTGCTCTGTTCTATACATTGAAAGCTGATCCCCTGCCCTGTGACAAACTTTTTCTTCAGCCCTGCTCTCACTGTAAATGGGAAAGAAACTTGTGAGGTCCAAAGCTGTTCGAGCTGATGAATTGTTTATTTTTTTTTTTCAAGACAAGATAAAATTTTAAGGAGTACCCCAAATATTTTGTCAGCTTTTTGTTTTGTTTTTGCTTAAAACTGTGTCTGATTCTTTTCAACTTGACCTTGTAGATTTGGATAATTCTGCTGTTCTGCTTATTGGAAAAAATAACTGCGCTGACAGTATGTAGTTTTTACTTTTTGACTGCTAAAAAAGTACTCTTAACTGTGCCAGAGCAGAGCTTTACTAGCCTGATCCAGGCCTCTTTTGGTTTTAAAGGGCTTGGATTCCCACTGGTTCTGAGATAAAGACAGTATGACTTGCCTGATTTAGAGCAAAGGAAATGTTTTTCATGGCTGTTTGTATCTATTTTCAATGATCTTTAAGTCCCTTCCAACCCAAACCATTCTATGATTTTCAGGGGTTGCACTGTCATGCTTAACCTTAGTATTTTATTTGCAATGTTTATGTATATGCTACTGTTGCAAAAAATAAAGCATTTAAAACATCAGAAGAGTGAAATTCTGCTTTCCCAGAGAGTTCACGACTTTTTTTCCATTATATATTCAGGAAACATCAGCAGTTGGTTCCAGTTCCAGCTGTGAGCATTCAGCACACTAGCTGTGTGCAGAGAAAGTGAGGATGCATACTTAGAAACTAACAGTAATAAATTTTAACTGCTTGTGTGACTGGATAACTTTAAAGCAGAGCTGGAGGTAGCATCCAGTGTGGCTTTCAGGCTATTTAAGAGTGATTTCACCCTCTCACTGCAAGTACATGTGTAACTCACAGTTTCCAGGTTGCACAAAATATCAGGTGGGGATTCTCTGGAAGATATTTCTGTCACTGGACTACCCTGATGTGTTTCTAAAGTTGAGCATATTCAGGTTTCTAGATGAAACCAAGGTCACTGGAAAAGATTTGTGATAGGATAATTGAATACACCCAAATACCTACAAATACAACTAAGGATCTCAACAGAGCTTAAAAAGACAACTGTAATTTTTTCACGGTCTAGTGTTTGATGGCTTGATTTTATAACTTCATTACGTTAGAGTTCTTTTCTTGCAGCTCTGTGCTGTTAATTTCTAACTTCAAAAGGCAAAAAAAGGAAAAGTTGATAGGTTTCTGTGTTGATGATTTGGACACTTTGATGCAGAGTGGAAACTGATTGAACTCCCAGCACTAATGATTTGCCATCAGTGGTGGCAGCACATGTGGAGCAGATGTGAGAGGGGAATGGGACACTGACATATACAGCTGTTTTCTGCTGCTGGGGAAACCAAAGCTGTACTCCTGAGTTACATCCCAGCTTCTGCAGGGGAGTGGTTTCCATTAGTTGTGGACAGTTTTGGCTCTGTCCCTTATTGTAACCTCTGTCTGTTGCTTGCATAACACATCCCTTTATCTCCAGTTGCTCCCTCTTCTCCACAGCATCAAACTTTTCCTTTCCTCTAGCTCAGATCCTCTTCTTTTTGGGGAATCCCTCTTCTCCCTCTCCTTCCCTGCCCCAAAACTTTTTAGTAGCTACTCTTCTCCTCCCAGCTGCTGCTTAGCTCCCTTTGCAGTCTTTCTTCCAGTCACTTCTTAGCTCTCTCTAATTTATAGTGCACCATAGCTTAATTTTGGGACTGCTGGCATGGTGGTAGCATGCAAATTTGGGTGAACTGCAGCACAGAATTATTAGGATTGGAAGGAACCTTAAAGCCCATCTCATTCCAACCTCCTGTCAAGGGCAGGGACACATTTCACTATCCCAAGTTGCTCAGAGCCCCATCCAGCCTGCCACATTGGACCTGCCATGTGGATGGAGCAGCAACAGCTTCTCTGGGCACCCTGTATCAGGGTCTCAGCACCCTCACAGGGAACAATTTCTTCCTTATATCCAATCTGAATTGACCCTTTTCAGTTTGAAACCATTCCCCCTTCTCCTGCCACTCCACACTCTTTTAAAAAATCCTCCATTCAGCTTTCTTATAAATGTAAATGTAAATTTTCCCTGAAAATGCTGAAAGGTACTATAAGGTCTCTAACACCTGTAGGACAAACTAAATTAGTGGAAAAGTAATTGTCACATTAATTTATGCAACCCACCCTCTGTAACAGCATGGCTGTAGTGTTAGGGGCATCGAATATTATTTTCCTGCTGCTTCAAGTATCCAGAATCAATGTGTATTCAGGAGGATGGCTGCAGGAAAGATAAACTTATCATTTGGATGTTTTCTCCTTCATCCTTTAAGTCAAATTCTAAGTGTGAAAATATCAGGAGCTTTGCTGAGAGCCCAGCAGAAACTTGCTGTCTGATTTAGGTTTAGTGCCTTGAACCACAGAGGTGTCTCTACCATGAGAACAACCAAAAACACATCTCTGCCTTGCTTTGCTAAATTTCTTATCTCAGAGGGCTCAGAGCCCTTAGGCAAAAGAGTTGCTAAATATTGTTCTATTAACCAAGAATCTAAGCAAAATCCATATTTTTCTCCCCCAAGAATCTTCTGGGAAATAGCTTTCAATTAAAGCAGCAAAGTTAGCAAACCAAACAAAAACTGCTTTAAGTAGGTTCTTGACATGAAAGGAAGACTTAGGCATGAATGATTAATTGAATGATTAGACATAAGCAACTGAAAATAGCATGTAAGAGCAGGATGAGTGGGGCCTCTTCACTAAGAGGAACTGTCTGTATGGTTTACAATGTTTTTATCACTGATAGCTGAACTGGCGTTGATTTGAGGTTAGAGCATGACCTGGGAGTCAAAGAAGTATGAGAAAAACATGTTTCTGACAAGATGTTTAGATTTCAAGGACTGACTCTGAAAATTAATATCAGAGAGGACTGTGTTTGCTCTTTTTTGGTAATATTTTATCAACCCTCTCCCCAGTGGGAGGGACAAAAAAGAAAGACTGTGGTTTTGAACTGCTTATATCTCCCCTACAGGGTTCACTCAGAGATCAAATCAAGGTACTGAGCTGTTGGCCTGAACTGAAAGGCTATGTGAAGACATGTCTCAAAATAGCAGTTTCGTTTTTGTTATGTGTTTACTTTCTTTTTTTTTTTTGAGTGGGTGGTTGCTATTCTGGTTGTTGCAGAACATCCTGCAGCAAGGAGTGTTGTTAAGCTAAGAGAAGATGTGGTTGCTTGTCATTTTGTGTCCATATGAAGAAGCTGTGCTCCCCATTCCTTCCCCAGTCACTCTGGGATGAACCTGTGGCTCTGTGTTCACCAGGGTGCACATCCAGATTTGGTTCAGTGCAAAGGAGGATGGAATTTGGCTCCACATGTGTTTCCTGAAGCTGGTGAAAAAACCCCACAAAACATTTACTGTATTGCAGTGGAATAGAAGGGACTGATCAAGCCAGGTGCTGTATTTCTTAATTCCAGCTGAAACTGGTGAGATCCAGGGCACTGAATGTGGTGATGGAAATGCTTAGTGTGCTGCAGGGCTGGATTCACAGAGACTGGGAAGAACAGTGTGTGTGCCAGGATTTATGTACCTCTGAAGAAAAGTCACATCATGAGCACACAACTGCAGGTTTCCTTAGTCTGGGATCCTAAACACCCTTCAGCTTGATGCTCCTATCTCCAGTGAGAAACACTTTCAGTTTCCAAGGTGTAAAATAGCACAGATAAGACTTGTTGGTCAGATTTAGCAGCTCTGGAAAAGGAGCATGAGTCTCTCTCCTATTTCAAATGTAAAATTATCTAAGTTTTTAAACTGGTCTAAACTTTCTTACTTGTATTCCTTTGTTTTCTAGAGGTTTCTGCAGGGAAAGTGATTCTTAGGCTTCTAAATACCCTCCTTGGCCTTTTAGGTTTTTGTCTGATCTAAGATTTTTCTGACATTGTTCTTTGGTCTTCTCTCCCTTCCACTGTATTCCTCTGCACTCTCTCCTTTCCTCCTCCCACCCTTTCCTCCTCCATCTGCTATTTTTCTTTTTACTTGACTTCTACATAATTTTGGTTTATCATTTTATTTTCTTATTGTTTCCCCCAGTTCCATAATTGGTTTAATTTGCTTCTCAGACTCCTGATAGCTTTTTTTTTGTTGTCCTGCCTAGGACTCTTTTTGTCCTGCTCCTCTCTTCCTCAATTTTTTCCTCTTTTCATTTCCACATTAGCTCTTTTAAAGCTTTCTGTATATTTTTTCCCCCAAAACAAGTAGATTTGTACACACTGTGATTTTATAGCTCTGTCACTTCCACTTAGTAATTTTTCTGGTTTTAGTAAAGCCACATGGTAATTTCTCTCATTCTGCAAGCCAAAGAAATCTTCCATGATGGGTAAGAATTGAATTTCCAACACCTAAAAAAAAAAAAAACCAAGAGAGGGCAGGGAGAGAAAGCATCTGACAAATATTGTTCTAAACCATCTTTATCCAATATCAAGAAACATTTAAAGGGCATAATAGGAGTTATTTTCCTTTTCAGACTTCCTGAGTGAAGGTGCTATTTGTTTACCTTTGATATTCCCTTCTTAATTAGTCCTCAGGAAGAGAAACATTTATGTAAAACTCCATAAAGTAATGGATTGGGAACTAGGACTATCTGGGAATGTCTGGAGAAGTCAGAAGAGATGTTCTGTCTCATGAGTGGGTTGCTAGACTGACCTCCAGGAGGGAATGGCTTTTTGATCTGCTGTGTGGTAGAAAGTTGCTTTATAATGTTATGCTTCAGCTTCTCTTTTTTTCCTGTTTATTTGAACTGTAGCATCTCTAGGGCAGGCACTGTTCCACCCCCTTGCAATGTTTAGGATCTTGAAGCTTGAATTTACATAGTGTTGTTACTCTAATAAAATAAATCCCTGGAGAAAAACTATGAGATGAACTGGTTTTAGTGCATCTGGAATCCTAAAAAGTAAAATAAAATAGGAAAAATCTTGTCTGGCAACAATTAACACGATTTTTTTTAGTCTATAAATTGAGGGAAATACAATTTAAGTATACTGATTTGGAAAAGTGCACTGTGGTCTGAGACTCTGCAGGAGGATGGGAAGCACTGTGTTTACTCAAAGTAGCAGGATGTGTGGGGAGTAACTGAGAAATGAAGACTGGTCCTATAAAAAGAAGGTATTGTTACTTCAGAGAAATAAATGTTTCATGAAGCCTTCTGAGAAGGCATGTTAATTATAGATTGTGACAAAAAATAATAGCAGACGTTTATGAGCTGAAATCCTGATATTCAGGTAAAATATCCTATAATATATAGTACAATTTAATGGTACACAACTCTTCAGGGGTTTTTTTCACCTTATTGGTTTCCAGAATATTATAACAATTACCTGGGTGTTGTGTACTCTAGGTTGTGTGATGTAATTGCCATTATAAGTGTGAGAGCAAACACCTTTGCAGAGTGGCTGGGTTTGCTTTGATAAGGATTTGTAGGACTGTTTCCTTGGAACAGCAATTCAGGGCTGCAAGGTGGGGACAAATCCTGGAGCCCTTTGAGTCAGTGATGGGGAAAATTCTGCCCCTGGGGGCAGTTTTGTATGGACAAGCTTTGCTGCTTGAATTGGGGCTGGGTCAGTCCTCAGCCAGTGCCAGTGAAATATGGAGGGCTCATCGTTGGGGACAGACCTTCCTTTGACATCCACAGCTCACCTGGGCAAGAGTTTCACCCTGCAACACCCAGGCAGTCCTGGGTGTCCTTACTACTGCCACAGCAGAACTCTTCCCTCTTCCTGCCTGGTGATACAGGTGGCGTGTGAAAGGACAATTACCAGCATTTGCTACATGAAATGTCTGTCAAGTCTTGCTGCTTTTAGAGCAGCTGATGATTGTGACCGTGCAAGACTAGATGTTGTTTATCATTCTAAAATTAATTGGCTTTGGATGAATCACGAGCCTCTATTTCCAGTTTATAGGTCTGCCACTGGGCAAAAACCAAAAAACAACAAAAAAGCAAATGAAAAGCTCTCCAGTCAGGGAATTTCACAAAATTCAGTTTATTGCCAATTAATATTAACTTTCAATTGTTGATTATGGTATTGGGAAATAAAGATGAACAATTGAACAAGCATTTAAGGAAGAACTCCCTGGCTTCATTCCAGATGTCTTTCCCCTTCTCTGCATCCTCTTCACTCCACATGGGGAGGTGGTGGGGATGGGATGAGGGTTGGTGTATTGAGATTCTCTTTCCTTTGCTGCTCCTCATTTCTTACTCAGCATCTCAGCAGTGGCTGCAGTCTCCTCCTTCTCCTCCTCCTCCTGTCCTCTTCCCACCCTGCTCAGGTGGCTCCTCTCTCCTCACCTGTTTTTTTCCTGGTCTGTTGGACAGTGGTGATATTCAGCTTGTGTCACTTGGATTAAAAAGCCCTAGCAGTAAAAGCAGCTCAGTGAGGGCACAGGTACCCAAGCTCTGTGTGAACCTTCTTGGTGGCTGGCACTGCTGAATTCCTCTGCCACCCTTGGATTCAGCAGTGCCAGGGGGAGCTGGGCAAGCCAGGTGTGTGGCATACAGACAGCAGGACCATTCTTCCAAGGTTTCACATGCCTTCAGACATGTTGGGTGCTCATAAATCAGCAGGCAGATGTGGCAGGATCACAGCCTAGGGCTCTTACAGAGATTGCACAAAGTGGGAGCCTGTGGGGCTCTAAAGGCTTTATGTTCAGCTCTTATGTTGTGCCACCCTGTGTCTGGTATCATTGCCACCAAGCTGACTTGGTGGCTATGTTTAAACACTGGTATCTGGACATTCCAGGACAAAAAACCTAACCAAAGCATACTTACAAATGAAGGAAATGTCTTTCACCATGACTTAGGAGTATTTCTTTCAATCTTTCCCCAGACTGCCTTTTCAAGGTGTGTCCTATGAACAGATATTCAGCCCAGAAGCAGTACTGGAAAGCCAAGCAAGCCAAACAAGGAAACCATACTGAAGCAGCACTGTTGAAGAAACTTCAAGTAAGAGACATCTGTATTTGTAATCTTATCTCAATCTGCAGGCTGCAGAAGTACAATAGCACCAGAAAGAATAATAACAAGTGCCTTGGGAACCACTGTAATAGGTGTTATTATGCCACCATAGCAACTCCATATTCTCCTTAGCTCTCCAGCCTCCTGACGCGCATTTATAGCCCCTGGCCTGGTGTTTATCTGACTTTGGGCTGGGGGCTTTGTCTTTGCTGTAAGAAGGTAGTGCTTTCAGAAGCTTTATAAAGTAAAAATGGAGTTGTTAAAATCAGGATGGAGCCCTGGTTTAAATAATGCTGGAAATCTTTACCAGGAATTAGGCAGAAGAGTGGACAAAGGGATGTCCTCAATGCTTTAGCCAGGAAATTCCTCAAAATTGTGTTTGTCCTTGCCTTCAGTCTAGGTGATTATTTTGTGAACACTTTTGCAGATTCTATTTTGCCTCAAATCCCATGTGAATGGAGCAACTCATCTGTTTCTGAAAAACAGCTAGCCTGATGTTATAACTGAATGCATGAGACTAAATGAAAACAAGGTCCTGTCAGACCTGGATGACAGTTTTGTGGGCAGTGGAGAGGTCACCAGTGCTTCCAGTTAAAAACAGCAAGGAAAGCATATGGTGTGTGGCCAGAGTTACACAGCAATTAGTGCTGGGAGCTGAGAATTTGCTCTGTGGCTGTGTTTGACCCAGTCTATTGTGTTTAATCTTAATGCTGCCAGCTGTGACCTACTGTTTTTGTTTTGTTGTAAAGTCTGTGTGTTACAATTAAACCCCAACAAGTAGAAGGAGTGGTGACAGTGAGAAGCGAATCATAGGCCCTTTTTAATCTTCTACAGGATGAAATAAAGCACCTGGAATTGCTTTTTGAGCTTGAAAATTTTTAAAATAGCATGTGTCTCAAATGTGACCCCTAAATTGTGGCAGACTCTCTGTTTTGGGTAATAAAAAAAATCAAAATCAGCGTCAATATTTGGGTGCTAATATTTCCAGTGCAGTAATGCATGTAGGTTGCAGGATTTAATATGATGCCATATCCTTTTTGCACTGTGTGTTTCAGGTACTTCTTTTGTAGAGTCTAAATAAATAATCATTCTCTTGCAGCATGCAGCAGAACTGGAACAGAAGCAGAATGAAAGTGAAAACAGAAAGCTGTTGGGTGAAATTGTTAAATACAGCAACGTCATCCAGGTAAACCTATTGAAATCCACTGCCTTCTCAGGGTTGGAAAGGAAACAGTTGTTTCCTTTCAAGGTTACAGTGAAAATGAAACTAACTGCCTGCTGTAATCTGGATTGTCAAGGGTCAGGTAAACAGAACTTGGTGAAGTTTACAATATTGTGCTTTTCTGCCTGTTTCAAAGCCTACCAGGAGTGCTGCATGTTCCTGTTTAAATAATATGTCATAATAAAAATTCTTTGTGTATTTCTTGGTGCTGCAGTTTAGAATCTGAATGTCTTTTATCTTCAAGACTTATTTCAAAATCATGCTATAGAGGTGCTGTGCAGCTCCTTTTAAATCATTGAAGTAATCTGTATTTCATGACATATAAATGAGACAGGAGCTAAGTTCTTAAGTGCAGTACAACTTCTCTGCAATGGATGTAATTCATGAAGGGAATACTGCAATGGACTCTTGCTCTGCTGTAAAATTGATCCCTGACACATTTCTCTCAATCAGAGGTAGATCATCTGTTTTCCTAAAGAGTAGCATACTTTGATAACTGCCTTCTGGTTTTATTTTTTATTTATATTTATTATAGAAAATCAAGCAGTGTGAAACCTTGCACCTCCTCCTTTAACTAGAGGGAGAAAAAGCAACTAGAAACTGTACTAATTTTTTTTTTTAATTATTCTTTGTTTCCCAGCTACTGCACATAAAAAGCAACAAATACCTCACAGTCAACAAGAGATTGCCAGCTCTGCTGGAGAAGAATGCTATGCGGGTGTCCCTGGATGCTGCAGGGAATGAGGGCTCCTGGTTTTACATCCAGCCATTCTGGAAACTGAGGAGTGAAGGTGACAATGTAAGTGGAAATACTGAATGTGTTAAGAGGGAAAAGGGAGAAGAATTCCAGGAGACATAATTTCTTTGCTGCAGGCCTATTTCATAATGGATTCAGTTCAGGAAAGAAGAAATTAGAAGAGTGATTGAGACTATTATCTTTCATGTGTAACTGGAAAGTGTTACTAAATGACATGGTCTGGAATCTGATGTGTTGCCATATTCAACCAAACCTTTCCATTGTGGCATCTTTGGTAGTTCTGCCTGTTGTTTGCAGATCTACAGAGCTGACAAGAAGTCATGGTTTATGCTGGAGTCTGGTTTTTTAAAAGTTTTTTTTTTTTTTTATTTTGTGGGCAACGTTTTTTTCAAGAGGTCAGTAGAGAAAGTCTCAAGGAAATACCTCAGGCTTCTTTAAATCTGTATTCCCTTCTGACATGAAAATGGTATCTATGATTGGAGCTTGGTTGGATAGTCTGGCAAGTCTTTTCTGGGTAGGTTTCAGCAGGAGCCTTGCATGTTGATGAGAGGAAGAATGCACAGGAGAGCTCTTTGCTGCAGATCTGAGAGCTGTGCCGTGAGATCACAACTCCCTTCTTCATTCTGTGGCTTGGTTAAGTGCCTGATGTGGAGAATTCAGATCTGCCTCTGGGAAGGCCACATGATGATGAACTTGTGTGGCTTTATACTGTAGACCTGGCTGGGAATGTTTGGCTTCTTTCCTCTGTGCATAATCAGTGAAAGCCTTCTTAGGACTGTAAAAGGGAATGCCTCTTTTTTCATGTATTTTCTCTCATTAATTTTGTGGTTACCCAGCCCTTGGGATGCTCTCCAGGATGATGAGTGTGGTTGCTTGCAACTCCTTTTGCAATCTGTTATGGAGAGGAGAAGGATTGCATTCCCAGCTCCTGGTCAAATATCCCTAAAGTCAGAGTCTTTCCCTGGTCCACATAGTGATCAAAAGGGTATGTGAAAATCCTCCTTTTTCCTGAACCAGAGGAGGGATGGAAAAAAGAAACAAGTCCCATCCCCTCAAAAAATCCTCTAAAATGAATACCCCAAAAAAACCCTGACAAAACTGCCTCTAACAAAAAAAACCCCAAAAACCTCCTTTAATTTAATTTAATTATATTTAAACATTTTTATATTTCTATTTTTAATCTTTATATCTATGGTTTATAATTACATATTATATTATTATATAATTACATATTATATATTAGTATTATATATAATATAGTCTATATTACAATATATTTTATTAACATATATACAATATTCTATATTATATACTATATATTGTATACATCTATATCACTTACATTTATTAATATTTTATATTGATATATATTTATTGTATATTCTTATATTTATATTTTAATTGGGATATTATTTATATAATCTATGAAAAACCCCTGCCTCTAACCAAATAAACCCCAAAAACGTTATCTAAAATTATATTTAAATATTTTTTGTATTTATAATTTATATTAGAATATAATATATATAATAAATTCTAATATACTATAACAATATATGTACAATATTAGTTATATACCATAAATATACATAAACTTATATTAATTATATTCAGTTATACTTTATGTTTACAATTTATATTTATATATGTATTATAGACTTGTGTAATTATATTTCAATTTTTATAGAATTTATATATATATACTTACACAATATATATAAAACCCCTGCTTCTAACCAAATTAAAAAAACCTGTGGACCCTTAGCTACCCTCTATCACTTCCTGGCTAGCCCTAGCATTAGGGTTACTGCCTGGACCTCTGAGGGGTTCTGGCATTTTCCTGCATTAGGGTTGCTACCTGCAAAATCTTGGACATCCCTGTCTCAAATATAACCCTCAGGGGGACCTCTGCATGGCTTTTCACCTGGGGAAAAAAATGTGGCTCAAACATTAGCCTGGTATTTCTTTTCCTTCTTTGGAGAGAAAAAAGGGTGGTATATTGTTTTGGCTTAATTTCTTAGAATAACATCAGTTCAGCATCTTTTAATGTCTCATGCCTGGACAATAAATGTGTATGTCATACTGTTTAGAGGGAGGACCTGGGATTCCTGCCTGCCATCTGCAAAACCTCTGTGAGCTCTTACAGCTGAGAGCAGCAGAGCCATCCCAGGCCTTCAAAGTCATCCTCAGCACTACAGGAATTCTGATTCCATTTTCCAACCCACATTATGGTTTGGGAGCAGACTTGCTGATCTGCAGAGGTTGCAGATCAATGCAGTGATCAGTCAGATCCCATTCCACTTTCCTAGTCCATTCCCTAATCCTCATCCATCTGACATGCTCTGAGCTGTGTGGCAAACTGCCCTAGGCTTATTCCTAACTCAATGCACTCAGTTCCTTTGGAATGGCCTGCTGCTCATTTTCTTTTTCCAGGTTGCCTTTCAGGGCTGGCAACTTGCCATTGTAATTTGCAGAGGGAGTTTACAAAGGGAAGTTGTTTCTTGTTTCTACTAGGCCCAAAGGGATTTAACAATTTTCTTTGCAAATTTCCAGTGATAAACATTAGTCCTCTGGTAGCTGTCTCCTAAGTGCTTTTGTACATTTCTACCTCTTCAACAGATACACAAACCAGGCAGCTATTTCACAGAGGACATGGGTAGCAAGTGATGGGGGAAAATCCTCATTTTCCTCTCACAGATGAAGGAAGGCTCCAGCCTTGTACCCACTCCTTCCTTTTCAGTTACTCCCAGACATGGAAACCTTTCAATTCATGGAATTATCTTGGTATATCAGGCCCTTACTCTGCTTAGAAACTTTGTTATTTTTTTAAAAACTGTATTTCTGTGCTATAATGAGAAAATTCCCTAAGAAAACATGTTTTAGAAAGTTTTTTAAGCAATAGAAATTAATACTGAATTACTGTTTGGACGGCTACTACTGTGTCAGGTAATGCAGGCAAGGTAGAGCTAAATATACCATTATGTCCTAAAAGAAAAGGAATCTGGGAATCTGATTCAGGAATTCATGTGTGTGACCCTTCTGGTAAGCAATCACAGGTTTTTAGCCCTGTGAAATATTTTAGAACTTAGTTTTCTGAAAGAAGGTTAGCTTAGTTTCACTAGCAACTGACAAATTTTGCAAGTCAATGAAAGTAATGAAAGAATATGACTGAAAATTTACAGTAATTGGCCTAACTACAGTATTTTCTGCAGAAACTAAGTCTTCATCTTTGAATCTGCTCTTCAGTGGAAGACAGGACTAATTAAGACTAGAGCTGGTTCCAGATGGACTGAACAGCACAGTCTGCTCTGATAGCAGGATTGGTGCTGTGTGGATTGCACTGCAATTATCTGCCATTTTAGAGTTTGCTTTTTTTTTTTTTTTTTCCTTTTTAAATGAGATGCTTAATGATATGCTCTCTTACTGATTTAGTTGTGATAGTCCTGGTGTACATGCAACAATTTTGAAGTCCTGATTCCACTTTGCAGGATGCAAACCTGGTGGTATTTTGGTTAATGAGTTGTCTGGGCATAACTTCTTAAAACAGGCTGTAAGTAATGTCTGTGTGAAGCATGGCATGCAGGAATGTATTGCATAAAAATGTGTCTTACAGGTGTTTTGTCATTATTTTGGTTCTCTTAGTGAACTTGTTCCCATGACTTGGATCAAGTAGGATTTCTGTGTGTGATCTGAGCATGGTGACACTGTCTTATGCTACTGTTTATTTTAGCTGTGTTGGTGAAGAACAGGCAAACTTTCCTTTTCACCTCTGCAATGCGTGGGCCAAACTCACCTGCACTGAAGTTGCACAAGGCTGGACTGGGCTCAGCTTTTTCATAGGAAATGTGCTGATCAATGCAGAATGTGTTTTTGTTTATTTGTCTTCCAAAAGAAAGCATGGCTTGTGCAGCATTTCATGTAGTAAAAAATCACATGTAGCCACTTGTCTTCATGTCTGTGTGTGCTCAGAATTGCTGTGAACAACATAAGCAAATCAGGACCCAGTGCCAACTAATCTGTGGATTGATATTTTTTTATTATTAATTTTTTTCCCCTTCCAGGCATGAATTGAATTCTCCATATGCATGTCTCAAGCAGTTTTTAGGTTAAAGAAGTTTTTGTATATCGTTTTGTATATTGTAAAGAGTTGCAAGGGCATGGGAATTTGCTTGTAGGGAAGCAGCCAGGAATTCCTCCCTTAGAGAGAAGGTCTCTCAGCTGTTGTACCTGCTGCCTGTGCTGAGCTCAAACATTGTTTAGGGAGCAGCAGCAGAGGGGATGGAGGGGGTTCACCTCTTTCTGAATTTCCAGTGATTTCTGTGCCTTTCTAGGTTGCAGTCAAGCAATCTGAATCACAGAACTGAGCCTGTCAGGACTTTTGCCAACAGATGGTCCATAGAGCTTGGGGCTCATGATTACTTTCTAAGCTTTCTCTGTGATAAAGAGAACTTAATGTAACTTTTGGATGAACTGAGCTGCTCCTGGAATTCATAGATTGATATCTATTTCCCAGTCTGGAGTTTCTGCTGAACCAGAGGACATGCTTATTGGGAGCATGAGGGTTCATTAGTGGGAAATCTTGAACCCAAGTGAGATCATGGATGAACAGACCTGCTGTGTGAGTTGCCTGCAAATAAATTCACCAAGTGCCATTCCTAGAGCATGCATTTGAGTCATTTCCTAAATATGCTATATTACTTCATTTTATTGGATAGCTACATAGGTCTAAGTTGCATTTTATTTCTGACTTCCAGGTTGTGGTGGGAGATAAAGTTGTTCTCATGCCAGTCAATGCAGGACAGCCTCTGCACGCCAGCAACATTGAGCTTCTAGATAACCCTGGCTGCAAAGAGGTGAGTTCAGGGGCAGGAGCCCCTGGCACAGGGTGCCCAGAGAAGCTGTGGCTGCTCCATTCCTGGAAGTGTCCAAGGCCAGGCTGGGTGGGGCTCTGAGCAACCTGGGATAGTGGCAGATGTCCCTGCCCATGGCAGGGGCTTGAAACTGGATGATCTTTGCATCCCTTCCACCCCAGGCCATTCTGTGATCCTGTAATATGTTGTTCTCTGCTGGTAACCAGAACCCACCATGGGCTCAAAGCCAGCATTAAAAACTGGTTCCAGCCTAACCTCAAAAACCCAAGATGAAATATTCTCACTGCAGTGATGCCATGGCACTGAAAACTCTGTGAGATTTCCTTGGGTATTTCAAACTCTGACTGATGTGAGAGTAAATCCTCATTCAGCATCCCTTTGGGGTGTTCTTGGTAGGCTGTCAGCAAACAGAGCAGCATTTGCCCACCCAGTCTTCTCCAACATTACAATCATTAACACTTGAGAGCAGCTTCAGGACCAGTGTTAGGAACTGTACACATATGTAGATAAGCCATGTCTCCTGCCATACTAGATGTGGTGTGGTCTTTGAGAAGAATGGAATGTCTCAAAAAGAAACTTAGATGCCCTAATACTATAATTAGGTCTTTATTTTTTTTTTCTAAAGGTAAATGCTGTCAACTGTAACACAAGCTGGAAAATAACTTTGTTCATGAAATTCAGTAGTTACCGAGATGATGTACTGAAAGGAGTAAGTATAATTTTTAAATTTTGAATTTTTGAATTTTTTTTAATCCAAAAAGTCTTACTGTATTTGACTATAGAGAAATATTACTTGGTGAACAAAAGAAGAAATAAGGACTTTATGGATGTGTTCAAAGTGGTATTACAGGCTTACAGATGACAATAGCTGTAATAAGGTAATATAGCTTTACATGCAGAGGTATTGCACAGTTTCCTGCCTGTAGATTTATCTCTGAGATACTTTACATTTTCATTTTAAAGATAAGTTTAATTTGTCCTCGCATGTACCTTAATAAATCATTATCAACTGGCTATTTTTCAGTAAGTGTCAAGGTAGCAACAGTTCTTGAGGAAGAATTTGAAAGGGAAAATGGTACATTTGTGTAGACCCATTTAAAGATAGTGTTTCAAGTCTTGGGGAGAGGCAGGAGGAAACAAAAATTATTCCAGCAGAGGAAATAGAGATGGGGCGTTGATGTTGATTGCAGAGTAGAAGAGATAAGATAATACAATGTAAGAAAAATCTCTTCACTTCCCTTAAATAGTAAAAGAGATTAGAAATGAAAAAAAATCAATTTAGTAAAGTTAACCAGAATTAAAAATCACCTTTTTGTTAATTTTTGTCCATTGTTCATTGTGGTGCTTTCCCACAAGGCCATGGGTCTCCTGCAGGACTGAATTATCCCATCTGATTTCCAGACTTGGTGCTAAGATTGAATGCTCTTCACTTGATACCTGCTCCAGCAATAAGAAACTCAGAAGTATTTTCTTCCTGTCAGCTCTGCTGGCATCACTGGAGCTGTTACAAATAGAAAGTGGTGGTGGCTTTGCCTACCACTTAACAGTGCTTCTTTTTCATATTTCTTTAGGGAGATGTTGTGAGGCTGTTTCATGCAGAGCAAGAGAAGTTTCTGACCTGTGATGAATATGAGAAGAAGCAACACATTTTCCTCCGCACTACGTTACGTCAGTCAGCCACGTCTGCAACAAGTTCTAAAGCACTGTGGGAAATAGAGGTATTTTTTAATTCTTTTTATAAATATTTTAGGACCTGAAGGCCAGGGCTCAGTAAAAAAACTTCATCACAGCATGAGTCATTCATAGGCTCCTGATATCATCACACACCTCCCTGTAACTATTATTATTTCATGAAGCAGTTTGTGTAGGATGAACCCTGAAGAGCTGCTTTATTGCTCTGTGTGTGTGGAGAGAGGAGGCTTTCTTACTATATTTACCTGCACTAAAATGAGAAAGAGTCAAATTTCAAATTCAGACTTGACGTAAATGGTGTGATTTTATCAAAGCCAATCAAAGGACACTCACCTCTCCTGAGTTTTGAGTCTTTATGTTTAACTTCATGTGCAGCATGAAAAATGGAAATCCATGGCAGACAGGAAATCTCCCAAACATCACACAGCACATCAACATTTGTTAAAAGTTAACCTGAATAAAGGTGATATATCACTTGAATGAAAATTTTTCAGAAGCCTCTAGGATTGTCAGAAATAGAGTTAGTATAATTGATAAAATAATGTAAGATGATTTGAATTTTGCTTTTAAGTAGTGCCTAGTAGTGTGGAACAGCTCTCCTTGCTTTCTTGAGCTGCAGATTCACACCATCTCACTTAAAAGCAAAATTTGGCTCATCATGTTTTCAGGGAATAGATTAATGAAAGCATGGAAAGTAACAGGAGTATTTCCTAGCACTTGGCAAAAAGGAAGTGTGAGTAGTTGTTATCTGTGGTGAACTTTGTGTAAGCACATAATTCCTCTCTTTGGCAGGCTGTAATGATGTAGTTTGCATATTTTTATTAGGAGTGAGCTGCAGGAAATGTCAGTGATCTGAAGTATGATCTTGAGGAGTGTGATTAAAATCTAAATTCTTCTTTTAGGTTGTCCACCATGACCCTTGCCGGGGAGGGGCAGGACAGTGGAATAGCTTGTTTAGATTTAAGCATTTGGCAACTGGAAACTACTTGGCTGCAGAGGTAAGAGTGCCAGTAAAACAAGTGTTTCTGTACTGCCTAACCAAGTCCTGCTGGTTCAGAGCTGCTGTAGCAGTGGGTCAGCAGTGTAGATCTTCACAAAGATCCCACACTGGGCCCCTGCTGGGTCATACTGTGTTGCTGCACCCAGGGATTGCAGGGCAAACGTCACTGGTAAATATCCACCACTTTTATACTGAAAACCCTTGGGTTCATTTATCTCTCTGCTCCTGCTTGCCCTTGATTTTTGGAGCAGTGTTGTGACTGTGGATTGGTGTCATGAGAGTTCATGGTGATTATATAGGGTTCTGCTATTGGCAGAACTCTTGCCTTTTGACTAGAATTTGAATAAAAAAAAGATCTGAGGAAGTCCCTGTCCCTTTTGATGGAATGGAAGTTCCCAGAGGAGAAGGAAGATCTTGCAACTTGTCTGGTTACTATCTGGTACTTTGTATTAAGGCAAAAGAATATTGTAACTTCCCAAAAAAGCAGTTTAATATCTTTTAAGACTCCTTAAAAATAAAATATGGCTCTTGACAAGCTGGAATGCATCAGATAATACCAAGTGTATGAAATGGTACAGCCTTGGATATCTTAATGGTTGCAAGAAGCTGTGAACTTTTTAAGTCATATCTAATCCATATTAACACAGGTCTGTGTCCAAGTTTTATCAATGGAGTGAAAAGTAGGGTTTTTTTCCCAGTGCTTATTTTAACTTACGCTTTGAAGTATGAGTGCAAAAATTTACTGCAAGAAGAAAGTTATAAATTACTGTATGTTAGGGAACCCCTGCTCTGACTGGGTTGAGTTAGATTTACAACAGTGCAACTTCTGTGTACAGACAACTCCTTAGTATTCCCAGGGTGCTGCTTTGATTTTCCAGCTCCTGTAACAGCCTGCACTGAATTCAGAGGAAGAACAAACAGGAACTATCAAACCTTCATTTATTTCTAATTATGTCAAGGCCACTCTCAAAACATAAACAGTGGACTGCTAATAATAGCTAATTTTCAAGAGGCAACCAGTACTCCCACCTGAGAGTGGGAGTATTTTCCTTTTTGCTTAGAGTGAGGGTTGCTTCCAGTAGGAACATTTTACTAGCTGAGCTGATGGAGAGTCAGGAAAGGCACTGAGCATACTGATGGGCTTCCTTCTTCCACCAGGTGATCTGTCTGGGGGATTTTTAGGCAAAAATTCTTCAGGTGAAGAGGTGCCATGCTGCACTGAATGTCAGACCTGAATTTAGGTCCTTTCTACCTCTGGAAAGGAAATCCCCTTCAGGCAGACTTGTAATATGGAGAATATAATTGGCAACAGTGGAGTGAGAGCTGGAAGAGCTATTGGGTTGAACAGAGGTGATGTGCTGGGACTGGACAGCTGCATTAGTGACTGTGTCTGTGAGGTGTAAAATACCTGTGGTGGAGATATTAAAGGTACTGCTGCAATAAAACCCTGTGAACTGTATTTTGCACAGTTCATATGTCAGGCACAATACACCAGCCAGCCAGACACGGCAAAGATTTATGAACAGGCAGGCAGACACCTCGTGTGCGTGACCTAACTTGAAATCAATTGGGCAAAGCCTGCTGAACACTTATCTGTGCTCTGGCAGCACAGGGAGATTACTCATGGTATGGATTATCAACAGCGTCACACATTGCCATGACCTGATTTTGTTTAAGCCTCCATGATAAAGATATCTGGAGTGGAATAAAAATACAAACACAGGAAGAAATTTCACAAATCTTTTAAGCATTCTGTTGTTGGCAAATGATGCGATTTCTGTCGTAAATCGGGATTCATCACTGTTTATAACTTTTTTCTTACTTCATCCTGCCTTAAATCAACTCAATGGAGGCTTATGCAGGGGAGTCTTACATGGGTCAACTCTCAGACAAAGAGCAGAAGTGTCCTTCACCTGGCTGCCTCCCTTTTCTCCTCTCATACCTTGTGTGAGCAGCCTGTGCCTTCTCTTTTCCTTGGAGTCGTCCTGTGCCAGATGTAACTGGTCAGTCTGCTTTGGGATTTGGTGGGTCACTACTGAGGCATGTTGGGGAGGGATGCCCCTGCAGCTTGTTATGGCCAGGGGATGATCTGGGGACTAAGAAAATTGAATATGCTTGCCTCAGAGAACTTGGGAATTTAAAGCTGATAAAGGTGTTTCAATACTCCAGTAAGTGAATTAATAAAAAATAAAAAATGAGGCAATACTGTTGTTCAATGAAAAAGACATACATGAGGACTTGTAAATCTAATTGTTATAAACTTGAGAGGATGAAGTCAGGGTGTGTAAATCCTAAATTCCATGTTCCTTAGAAGTACAATCAGTTGTCCAACTTCTGTTGCCTTTCAAAGACCTCTGATATCTTGGACTTCTGACACAGTCTCAAGTAGTAGTATTTCCTTTAATCCTCTTTCCACTTGGCATTATTTAGCCTAATTTTAATTACTGTGCTTTGAAGTTCTTTAAGACCTACTAATACCTTATAGCAACCTAGGTCCTTCTCCCAGACTTGGGGCTGAAGGTGGGCCACCCTGAAAGACCCACTGCTGAAGGAGTCACAGTGGGAGACACTTGGTGATTCCACACACCTGCATTGCCATTCCTCTGCTGCTCTGCACACCCTGGGTCACTCAGGATGTCTGTGTGCTCTCACACAATTACTTGAACACAGGAGGAATATTCTGAAGAAAGGGTTTCATGTTTGGTGATAAGGTTTGGGACACTGGAAATCTGGGTACTTGATAATGATGTCTGACATTAGGAAACCTTAAGTCACAGGCTTACACATTCCCAAAAAAGTAGAACTAAATATTCAGCTGAAAAATTGGAAAGAGAAATTGACTTCTTTGGAGACAGCGGGGAGGTCTGCTGTTAGTGTCATAAGGGCTTGTTTTTACCCAAAAGAGCTGAGCCAGGTCTTCAGCAGGAGATTTAGGCACTAAGCCACCAGCTAAGATCCAGGCTGCTGAGTTTCATTCTCAGAACAGAGTTTTATTCTCATCTTCACAGAGTCAGCAGTCTTTTAGAAAAAGTTCTGCAGAAGATCCTTTTTATAGCCTTGGTTACAGCCAAATGACCCAAGTTATTTCAAAGCTTTACATTTATAAAGAAAGGCTGTAAGGTTAGGTGAAAATTGGATGTTTCGAAGTAACAAAGATTCCCCCAAAAGTCTTTTCAGTGCATGTAGCCCATGTAGAAGGCACCCAAAGCTATCTGTGCCATGTGGGGGAGTGAGCTGCAGTTTGCTTGAACAGCCTTGCAGATGCCACAGGTTGGGACCACACAGCTGTGCCTTTCTCATGAACATACATAACCTTTTCAATATTCTAAATTGCCAAGATAAAAGTCTCTTTGAACTGAATACCAGCTTATCAATTGTGCTGAACCAAAACATGCACTTTTAATATTGTTCTCCACATGTGTAGCAGGTCTGGTTCTGTGATTTCTAAACTGGGCAATTCATAGTGAAAGTATTAGCACTTGTTTTATGAGGCTGTTAAACAGATGCGTGTACCCACCCACTAGAAATGCAGGATGAGTCTGTCATTTGATATTCACCTTCTCAGGGGTCACTAAAATAATTGCAAAATACATGTGCATCTATCAATCACATGCTGGTCTCAGATATTGCAGTAGATGATAGATAAGCCACAGTATGTTGCTTGTGAGACCTTGTGAGTATGTACATAATCACTGTGCAGAATCTGTAAGAAAAAAATCTGTGATAATTCTGTTTTACTTAGCTGAATAGATTAGAGTTACTAGATACCTTGGCCATAGTATGGCAGTAAATCTAGTGAGGTCTTCAACATCAAATTAGCTCTACTAAACTAAATGAATTAAGATAAGGCAGGTAAAATGGCAGCTTGAATGTTCACATTCTGTGCTTCTCCAGAACTGTTGCTGTAAACAATTACTGCTGTGGAAAACTACTCTGACTTTCTTAGAGAGTTCTCCTTCCTCTCTCTTTAAGAGTGAGAGGGCACAGTTTAAGCTGTAAAATGGATCAACTCTGATCAGAGTTTTGTTCTAAACTCTGTTCTTAAAATCCCACGTGAAACATCCTTCCAGCTTTTGGATTATTTTAGCACTAAATACTCAGTGGAGTTTCTTTTGAAGGTGGGAATGACTGAATTTGGTTGGGCTGAGCAGCACAGGGTTACACACACATGAGATGAAATGACAATTGGATGAATATTAATTGAACAGGAAGTCCAGTCCAACTTGCCAAGGCTGTAGTTCAGTGGTGGAGCACTGCAGGGGCATCACAGGCTTTAGAAATGTCCTTTTTCCTCAGGTATTGGATTGTGCAGACACAAGATGCTGTCCCTGAGGTGGTGTTGGCATGGACTCAGGGCATAGGGAAGAGGGAATAGTCTGTGCTGGACCAGGGTCAGTGAGATAAGGCAACAGAGCACCAATGTTTTGGGTGGGTGTGCAGGGACTGCTGAAGCCTTGCAGGACTGTCAGCTGATTTTCACCAGACTGTGGTGTGAACCACTTGCTGAGAACTCTTGGATCAATGGGCTATATAAGTTACTCATATTTCTCTTGTTTTTCTTGAATGATTTATCCTCATATTACTTCACTCTACTTTTCTGTGAAAATTGTCCTTAACTGCGCCTTTTTTTTTCAGAGAAGTTTATGTACATCATTCACTTTGAATTGAGAATTGCTGTTAAATTTTGCTTTTACAGTCTATGGCAGGGGGTTGCAACTAGAGGATCTTTAAGGTCCCTTCCAACCCAAACCATTCTATGATTCTGTGATTAAAAACATTAGCCTGCCATGTTATAGATATTGTTATGGTATGCATTTATGGAGATGGACAGGGCCATACCTTTCATAGCCTGTTGTAATAATCACTTATTTTGGATAATGGTGAAGATAACTGAGTACCAAGTTAATATTGAGAGACAATAATCCTCTCCTGCCTTCTGAATAGTAAAGGTTGTCACAAGAATCCCACAAGAATAAGAAACAAAGCATTTAATTAGATTTTAAGAAAGAATATGTAATTGTATGGATAATAGCGTATTCAGCATTAGCTAAAATAGAAGAAATGTAAAAGGGAAATCAGTTCTTAAACTTGAGGCTATAAACCAGGATTAAACTCCTGGAACCCTAAAAAAACTGTCTCTGTAGTTTTATGGACTTTTCTTCCACTTCCTTAAACTGCTGGAAAATGGAGTCCTGAATAGGATGTTTTATTAAGGCTTCTGAGATTGATTATTTGAAGTCCATAATTTTGGCCTTTTGTTTTCTACTTGTTGTAAATTGGACTACTGACAGAAATGCTTTATATTTAGGAAGCAACAACAGAACTCCTGTTTGCCAGTGTAATTTCATTTTCTTTTCTGGGTGACATGGATACAAACCTTTGCAGAAGGACTTGTTCGTGCCGTGGTCATGCAGAGGGAGAACACAGTGTTGAATGCTCTGTGTTTCCTTCTGCCTTCAGAAGAATGAGGCAAGTAACTAATAAAATAAAATAAACTAGAAAATAAAAGAAAATAAAGGAAAATAAAGGAAAATGAAATAAAAATGGCCTTTTTAAACTGAGATTTGAGCTTCCTTTTGCTCAGGAGCAGTTTGTGAGCCGAGAAGATGCCAGGAGATGGCAGCATCTACCAAGGCCTTCACACATCTCCTCACAGATTTCATTTCTTGGTACTATGGGACCTCCTCACCTGGAGATGGCTTTAAAATCTTCTTTTGGGGCTGTTTTTTCCCAGTGTCTCTTCATTAAATGTCAACACAGCATTCTGATTAATTTCTGTCTGTTTGGCTCAGTGATTAAAAGTTCTCATAAGAAAGAGGGTTTGCCAAGGGACAGGGTGAACTCAGCACTGGAAGCCTTATTTCAGTTTTTCACTGTCTCATAGGAGTGTGGGTTTGTTTTAAAGCTCTATAAGGAGTGAAGGATAATTTACAGCTATGCATGAAGAGATGGAAGAGATCCAGAGGAGGAGGATGGATTACTGATTTACAGAGCCAGCTTGACCTGTTCTGCAGACTTGGATGTGGCTTTTTAAAGTGATAGATCTAGATGTCTGTTTAGCAAAACCCAGAGCTAGATTTCTCCAAGGTTTTTAAGAATCTTGAGAATGCAGCTAAATTTCTTGACCTGACTTGTCTTGACTTTGGTGAAATCTGTCAGTGTGCAAATACCTTCATAAATCTGAATCTCAGAGGAAAGTTTTTTTCCCTCAACCAGCTGATTTGCATTTGTGACCTGTGAAAGTGTTCAGCTGCCTGAAGCTGGCTGCATTTGGGCCATGTTTGTACATCACAGGCTTTAGGAATAAGGATGTACAAAGACATTAATGCAGCATTTATTGTCATTTAGTCATTACAAGGCTTACTTCTGCCATTAAAAATACATCTTGCATTTTGATGTCTTCCAAACCAGCAAATGTAGACATGTGGTCTGTTCTTAATTGCAATATTTTTGTTTATTTTTTTCAGGATCACTTGAGAAGCTTTTATTCAATTGTATTTGTGCCTCTTTATTTGTGATGCTTGATGGAGGTTTCCAAGACTTTCCTCCTTTATTTTTTATTGGTTTTGGGGTTTTGTGTGCCTGTGTTTTTTCTTTGCTTTTTTTGTTATTTTTTTAACAGTAGAAATGTCAGTCATGTCTAATTCAGTCATCCCTGGTTAGCCCTGTGAGGACCACTGAAAGCATATGGGATATTAATATTTAGAACATCACTCTTGAAGAGATGAGGATGCTTTCTTTTATATAACAGGTTGACATTGTGCTGCTGAAGCTCAGACTAAGGTTATGGCCCAGCATCCAAGTTACATTAAAGGATCTCTCAGACATTTTTCTTTCTTTTGTCATTCCTCTGCAGAATGGGATATGGCTGAGTGGAGCTGAGCACTTGTTTCAGGTTCTCTGCCCTTGATCCCAGTAGAAGAAATAGAATTTCCCAGTCACCACTCATATAACATGGAGCTACTGCAGCTTATGCTGCTTGTGTGAGGCCTTTAAATCTGTGCTGATTTAGGCATGGCAAAATGCTGGCCTGCCATTGCTTACACAGCAGCTGGAAATGCCATCAAGATGATCTTTCTTCTGGTAATGAGGGTCAAAAATCAGGACAGGAAGGTGTTGGGGCTGCTTCTCATTCCTGTTTTTGACTAGCAGGGGAGCTTGAAGCAGACAAAAAGGTTCAGCTTTCCCAGTGCTCCCTGGAAACTTGTCTGATCTGCTAAGACATGGCTCATAAGGAAAATACAATCCTGAAAGAAAAGGCCTTTTAAGATTTGTAGACTTTGCTTGGATGATGATTATCTGAGCTCAGTGAGCTCAGGAGCTCTATGCTGAGAGGAGGGGTTGAATGGAGTTTATCGAGGTAGAGTTGTAGCCAGTCTTTGTCTGGCAAGTTAATAAGATGGCAAAAGTCCTTTGAATGCCACTGCAAGTCTTTGAAATCGTGCAAAAGTCCTTTGGATTTATCGAAAGCTAATCAGTATGACATTAACAAAGAACAAAGCAAGCCTAATGAAGATGAAAGATTTGAAAAGTGGATTATTTTTCTTTTGTCCTGGCTTTTCTTCCCTGAAACACTTGCCCTTGTTGGCTGGGTAACAGGCTGTGTGTTAACAGGCTGGTTATCAAATGAAATGGGGACTGTTTGAGTGTGTTGAATTAGATCCTTTTATTATTTGTCTGTAAGGGTTTCCTTCATAAATGCAGGTTTTAACCAAGTCATTAAAATGCTCATTTAGCTGAAATTTGGCCATCTAATTCTTCCCCTAACGAGATGCTTTAAATATCCTTTACCTAGTCAACAAAATTTGATAAAATCAGCATGGGTGTTTCTTTCCCCAAACTCCTCTCTTTCCTTCTTAATTGAGTGTCCAAAAATAGCCTGTTTGGGTACTTTCCATGCATTTTTCCACAAAAACAACATTCAGTAGAAATGTGGAATTTCAAACTTCTTGGCTTGTAAAGGATATCTAACTATGTGAAGATGCAAAAGTAAAATTAAAGCCAGGAATAACCTGTGAGATGATCTGCACAATAGTAGAACCCCAGGAAATTATGTACTGTGGACTTGTGAGGTTTGAAAACATTAAGGTACCACTCTGAGTAGCTTTAATCAGTAGACATGACAGAGCTTGGAACTTCTGGTGCTCAGTCTAGTGGAATCCCTCTCAGGATTTGTATGTCACTTGCATTCTCTGAGCACCAAATACTTGAAGTAACACACAAACACAGAGAGATTAAAGTTGTCTTCCTGCTATGCAGACTTTACAGATTTTGTAAAGTCACGAGGTGAAAATTCAGGAATGAGATTCCTTGTCTTCCCAAGTAGTTTTAACCAGCAATAATTAAAGATATTGTCAATAATTAAAGATTTTGTCAATACCTTAGTTTTCCTTGTGTACAAGCTGACTACTGTTATGAGTTTGTCATACATACTCTTTCCTGGAGGCCTTCAGCTGCTCCCACAGGATGAGGATGTTGATATATGTATGCATTCAGATATGTAATCTTTTCACATACCACTGTGTACCAAGACTGAGCCCAAAATCTGAAGAGACACCAATTTTTATACTCAGGAGGACCACCTGCAGCACTGACCCTGACCTTCAGGGTCTCTCAGATAGCCTGTGTGGATCACAGATCACAAATTGTGAATTTGACTTCTTGCAGAGGAGTGTGAGTAAATGATATTTAAATGTAGCTTTAAAAGAAGGTATTGCCTTCTCTGTAGTTGCAAATCTGTCTCTAAACTCCAGAACTGTCAATGAAAAACTCTTTTTGTGCTACCTTTTTCTCTCCCATTCAAGGAAGGGTAAAAAATGGCTTTACCTGAGTTTGTTGAAAAACAAGCAGCAGAGGATTAGAACTTCTGGATTATTCTTTACTGGAGAAGAAGCTGATGGAGATATATACTCTAAAATAATAACATATAATGAAGCTATTGCAATAATAATTTATACAATTGCACTTGCTTAAGCTCTGCAGTTTACAATTCATCATGTTCTTGGTGTATATTGGCTGCATGCACCTTCCAGTGGCATTTTGCAGGAATATTCACTGCTATATTTCAGCTACAATTCAGTAAATTGCAATTTCAAGACATCCAATGCCACAAAATAAGCTTTAAAGTTGTTGAGCTTTATTGAGACCTGTTTTAGCATGGCATTCTTACTTTCTAAACAGTTGTAGAAAATTTTCCTTTATTTCATTAGCAGCAAGATAAAAATATTAATGTAGTTCTTTTCAAAGCTTCTTTTGTTTTGGCAGTTTATTGAAGAATGTGGAAGTGATCTTACATAAATCATAAATAGCAATAGATTTTGGAGTGCTGAGACTGTCACTGTGTCCTTAGGTCGTGCTGTGCTGGGATATTGAAAGGGCCTTAGAGCAGGTGTAATATGACACACAACACCAGATGATTTATGCCCCCTGTACCTGGACAATGTAGCATGGGATAATAGCTACTGGTCTGGTTTTTAGAAACCCTCAGTGCCAGCAATCTCAATTGAAATGAAAATGGAAGTGGCAAATGCCGAGCAGAGCTGAAAATGGGGTGGTGGATGTCAGCCTGAAAACTGAGTTCCACTGTGTTTATGGCTTAATATGAGCATCTCAAAACTTTCTCTAAACAATGTGGCTTTGGTTTCACTATTTCTGTAACAGTAGGGCAAGAAAAAGCATCATTAAGGATGTACTTGATTTCTCACCTGAGCCTTCTTTCTCCATCACCCTCAGCCCACGGGTGGCCTGATTTGGAAATTTGAGGGCAGTCTGCTCAGTATTTTTCAAGAAGGCAAGAAGTGTCAAGGGAGGGAGATCCTCCTAATTTCTCTGGTTACTGCTATATAGTTTTGGGTTTTTTTAATCACCATTATGTTGAAAGCAAACAGTTGAAGGATATGAGAATTCAGTTCATACTGGGTAGACAGCTGTGTTCACTTGAGCCCTTCAATGAAAACCTGTAGGATCAAGTCCTCGGTGCCAAGTTTTCTGTGCTGAGTCTAGTGACAAACCTGAGGTAACCCAGAATTTTGCTTGCTTGCAACCAGCAATATTTGAAGGTAGCATAGTAATTTATCCTTTCTGTACCTTCTCTGCACCTGTGATGGAAGGCCACAGTGTGTGGCTGGGACTGAGGGGCACTGCCTGCTAATTTTGTCTCTTCTTGATGGGGGACCAAAGGCAGAGAGCTCAGCTTGGTTGCTAAAAATGGGACACCAGGATTATTTTAAGGTGTCAGGGGAACAAATGTCATGCTGAAAGAACTGTGGCAACTTAAGAAGGAACCAAAACTATGTGAAAACAGTTACATATGTGCATACTTCTTCAGAAAATTATATACTTGTATGGCCTTTAAAATCACACAGCCAAGAATCTTTCTAGCAGGAGCAAGGAAGTCTCACTTTAACCATACAGCACACAAAGAGAAGAGCAAGCTAAAGGAGGCTGACTGTGAAGCAGTCTTCCATATGTGAGAAATGATGAGTGATAATGGTTTCAAGCTACCATCCTCACTCTGGCTGCAGGGTGCCTTTCTGACTGATAGATGTGCACACTCTGCAATGTTTTCCAACATAAAGCTTTACAGCTTATACAGGGGCTGGAATGAGCATCTACTGAGCAAGGTGGAAAGAAATGGAAATTGTAAATCATTCCTCAGACTCAGTAATACTGAATATTTTTTTTTTTGTCACTGGATGCAAAGAAAAAACCTAGAATAAGTTATGGATGACGTGTTTCAACATGGCAGCTCTTTCCTGCATACCTCAAGCAATTAACCACATGCTATCTGCCTGAAGCTCTGTTTTAAGATTGTCTATCAGGTAAGCTTGCCTAAGGTTCACCTTGTTCCACCAAAAAAAATGAAGGAGGAATGCACATCCATTCCAGCTGCCCATTCCATAAGGCTTTGCAGTGTAGAGTAGGTTGGTGCTAAGATATAGTTTATAGTGCCCAAGAAAGAAGGGTGAAATCAAGTAAACAGACTGAAATGCTATAGACACCTCAAAGACCCCAAAAAACACCCTGTGAAATTCTTCAGCTTTTTCTATAATGAATATAGAGATTCAATGATATTTTGACATCAATTTATTTTAGAGGCAGATAGAAGCAAAAAAAGGTTAAACTCAAAAGTCTATTTAATCTTCCTCAGTCTTTTCATTGAAATTTTGATTCAGAAATACAGATTTTTATTTTCTTTCTCAGGGACAGAAAGAGCATAGGCTACTTCTCCTCTTAAAAGCTGGCATAGTTTTGAACAATGAACCATATAAAATCAAATTGTAAAAGTCTCTCCTAATTAATTGATTGGATAATTACTTAAATAATTAGCTAATTCGCCAATTTTTGGGTGCTGTCACTCATCTAAAGATCCACCTCTTGCACAAGTCCAGCCTCCTTCCAGCCCCATCCCCTGCCACATCATCACATCTCGTGGCCTTGCCCCCGCTGCATTATCGTGTATAAGTTCTAGATTTTTGGTGTTCATCTCTCATTCCTTTTGCTGAATTGCAGTAGCAAGAGGGACTTGGAGTTGGGAGACACTGACAATTTCAGGGAGGAGCAAAATGCAGGATTTCAGATGGATTTCAGCACCGGGAGGAAAGCAGGCTCTATAAATTAGGTTTGTAGTGGTAATACAGTGGCTAATGCAAAAAATGAAATGGAGATAGAATAAACCTTTGGTCATTTCTGTTATCACATCAAGTGGTGACACACAGGGAAGGTATTTTCAGCCTTTTGACAAAGATTTGAAAATTTTCCTCCTTTCTTCAGGCTCTTGTTGTGGAGAGGAGCAGGCATTTTGAGGGGTTAAAGAGATATAAATAATTATTTTTAAATAAAAGTCTTATCAACTCAACAAAATCTCTTCACAACAGTTGTCTGTGTAATGTTGGATGTATGATAATGTGATATTGATAAGTTCCACGGGGATTCATGCATCTTGCCCTGTGCAATTCTCTTCTGACTCTTCCACATTGGTAATGCCAAATTCAAGCCAAGAAAATGACAGTACTCATCTGCAAGATGCATACACACTGTAATTGCCTAAGAACAAAATTGTCTTATATATCTTATAATCTCACTTCAGCATTTTCAGAGTTTTGATGGCAAATCCTATGTCAGGGAATATTGGTAAATATTGATGCAAAATTGTTTCTTCATGTAAATCAAGTCTTGAAAGGCTTCTTGTGCAGCCAGTGAGTGGGTGTGTGTGTTTTTGTTTATTTGTGAATCTATCTGCCTACATAATGCCTTATCATATAGGCTACATATTTCCCTTGTCAAAAGTACAATGATATTAAACAGCTGTTAAATAGTAATACTTTAAATTTTTTATTGTATAACATCTTTCATCCAAGCTTCTCATTTTACTTTAGTATTAATTAATGCTTGATAATCCTGATACGACATAGAAAATATTATCCCCATTAATAATGGTTAAATGGAATCACAGTGTAATTAAATAATTTTCTCTAATGGCATTGTCACTCCTGTTTCAAAGATGTGTTAATTCTGAGTTCACTGTCTTCTCATGTCAAATCTCAGTAGACATAGAGAACATTAGTTTTTTATCTCAATCTGTCTGCCCAGGGTCAATCCTGGAAGTGATTGCGTGTGCATGTGTGGGTGACTGTAACTGGCTGCATTTAGAATAGCAACTGTGCTTTCTTCATCATCCTTTTTGGCTTTCATTATTTGAGATTCCTCTTGAGTTAACAAGTTTGGTTGCAAGATGCTTTATCTAGAGGTGAGGACGTAGCCAGCTAGGTCAGCTAGAAATCAAAGCAGTAAGTCTTTTACTCCCACACTGCTTCTGAAACTCCACTCTCCTTTTGCAGGGTGGAAACATAGTAGAACCAAACCCTCTCCCCCAGTTATGAAATGTCTGAAAGCTGTCAAGATAGTATTTGACTTCTTTTCTTTTCCAGCTTAACCCACACTACCCAGAAGGTAATAATGAAGGCAAAGCTTTGGTAAGTGGAATTTATATGTTGCATATAATCTGGGGAATGCTGTATCCTTCACCCAGCATGTCCTGACATATGGAAGCCCTTCATAGCTTTCCTTTTCCTTATGTGTTCCAGCTGCTGGGATTGTTTTCCATATCCTGTGTAAGGTAGGATGCATCTCAGAACTGGCAATTCAGAAAGTTTTCCCCCATGTTGAGGCAAATGATAAGAAACTTTTTCAAATTCTGCATCAAAATGGCATTAGTTGAAGCTGTTGTGCTTGTTATCTGACTGCAGATATGCAATGTATTCATTCTTCTCAGCTCAGATGTGTTACTTCATGGCAACAGCCTTTGCCTGGTACAGCTTCAAAAGCATTTTAACTAATTCTGACTAATGAGGCAAGGTCAGACATGGAGATTATACTGAGTGAAGGAAGTGCAGTTAAAACCTTGGGGGAATCTTATTGTTACTAAGTCAACAAAAATTCCCAAAAAGAGTCATTCCTCCATCAAATTCATGAGATTGCCTTGGAAAGGCTGAGATATTCTTCAAAAAATTCAATTTAATTTCTCTCTGCTTGCCTTCTGGCTTTTGTTCTTTAAGAGGATACATTTTCAAGTTTTTCTCTGCACAGGAAAGAAATTTTTGATTTTTCATGACATGAAACCCAAGATTCTTACATAATCACATGCCTTGAGGACTGCAATTTTAATAAAAATTGAGACTTTCATAGGAGATGGCAACATTGGTTTTCCATCTTCACTGATATTTGGCATTAGTGGTGATATTGCAATAACAGCTAAGCTGTCTAAAGAAATGAGAATTCTCTCCTGTGAAAGTACAGAACTTCCACCGGTTGTTTCTCTTTTGTATTGGAATGAAGCTTGAGGTCTTTGGAACTTTGGAATGGAAATCAAGATCACTTCTGGAATTCCCCAGTGGGTAGGTTTAGGCCCCTGTCACTGAGGACCCATTTCTGTTGTACCACACCATACTTATTTATGGTGCAGGTTTTCTCTCTGTAGCCATTTCAGTTCATCTAAATAGTTAAATATTCCCTGGACTGGATAATGACAAAGGCACAAGAGTAATCTAAGCATGAATGTTAAAGATGGCTTCACTATCAGTTTGGCTTATTCCTCCTGGATATTGGTTTCAGCTAAAACCCTAGATCAGATAAAGCATTAGAGAAATACTTCCAATAAAAAAGAAATCAGATCTGATTGATGATCAGAACTGATGTCTCTGTGGAAATTTTAATTTACGTAGTCAGCACTTTCCTGTGAAAGATATTTTGTGAAAGAACTTCCAGCAATTTTTGGTAACACCTCCATGTAAATCCAAGCCTACAGGCTCTATTAGTGTGGCAGAAATCCCTTTGGATCCTTCACCCCTTTATAATCTTGTTGGAAATGCCATGAGTCAGCTATTTAAGCCTTCATTCTGCCCTCGAGGAACTGAACAGAGGAACTTCACATCCCTGTGCAGGAAATTTATTTTATGTTACAATGATGCAATGTATTGAAATGTCCCTTGAAAGTCAAAGAATCTTATAATATTTGTAGTTCTTTGAGGGTCAGCTATGGCAGTCTTGTATCCAATAGTACATAACCTGGAGCACACAGGTTTTCTCTGCTCTGTGGTTGTCATTGAGTGTTTCCTCTGCCTGGTCATTGCCTAACTGGCTCACTGCAAAGGCATCTTCTTTTCCATCTTTTGAAGCAATTAATTTTGAAATACTGCCCATGAAGTGAATCTGGAGTGGGGAGGTCGAAGTGGACCTACCCCAGCAAAATTCAAAGTCTGAGTGGCAGGGAAATGGGAGATAAATAAACAAATCCTTGTGGCTGAAGGGCTGAACCTGTAGCCTGTGCCCTTGAGGCCAAGAAGGCCAATGGAGTCCTGGGGTGCATTGGGAAGAGCAGTGCCAGCAGGTCAGAGTGATCCTGCCCCTCTGCCCAGCCCTGGGAGGCACATCTGGAGAGCTGGGTCCAGCCTGGGCTCCTCAGGACAGGAGGGACAGGAAGCTCCTGGAGCGGGGCCAGCAGAGGCTGCAGAGATGATTCAGGGCCTGGAGCATCCATGGCAGGGAGAGGCTGAGGGAGCTGGGGCTGTCCAGGCTGGAGAGGAGCCCCAGCTGAGAGGGGCCTGTAGTAGAATAGTTTGTAAGAATAGTGCAAAAGGCAATCTCTCCCAATGAATTACAGCTGTACTGATTACTGAGGAGTGGAAACAGCCTTGCCTGCCCAATGACGATGGGTGTTAAAAAAGAGTGAGTTAGCGGCCTACAAATTGCTGTTGGAGAACCAGGATCTGCTGCAGTTTGGGATGGAAGCTGTGCTGTGAGGGACATGCAGTTATACAAGGGGCGGAGATGTGTGAGGGGCAGACAGCGTTAGATGGCTGGGTAAGGGACAGGTTGGGTTTTAGCCGGTCATGCGGAAGGAAGAAGGAAACGTGAGGGGAAGGAAAGAGTCAGTGCTGTGTGGAGCTGCCTGTGAGGAAAGGAGTCAGAGTTGCCTGAGAGAAGTTCACTGAAAGAAGACATGGAAGTTTTCAGTTAAGGTCTGGTAATGATGCTAGTCCAGTCTGTATTGCCATAATTAATACAGGGCCCTCAGGCCTGGGTGTCCCTTTGTGAGGGAGAGGCAGAGCAGGCCGAGGCTCTGCTCCAGGGCCCAGCAATGGCACCAGAGCCACAGGCAGGGACTGAGCCCAGGGGGTTCCACCTGGACATGAGGCAAAACTTCTGTCCTGTGCAGTGACTGAGCCCTGAACCAGAGAGGGTGTGGAGTCTCCTCACTGGGGATATTCCAGAATTGGACACAATCCTGTGCCCTGTTGCTCTGGGTTGGCCGTGCTGGAGCACAGAGATGGCACCAGTGACCCGCTGTGGTCCCTTCAGCCTGACCCATCCTGGGACTCTCTTTTCCCTACTGAGGTGTTGGATGAAAGAGTAGCAGCTCCTTCTCTGCTATCTGGGTTTTAAAGGCAGCACAGCCATCTGTGTGTTCTGTGCCAGCCTGAACTCCTCAGTGTGTGCTGGGGCTGCTTGTGCAAGTTCACGGCCTGGTTTACAAGGCCCAGTTGCTCAGGCAACTGAACTTTGGGAAGCAGCAATGGAGAAGGATTTTCCATGATGCAGCAGTGGGCACAGACACTGAGATTCTGCTTAAGCACATCTTTTCTGCCTTGCCTTAAGTGACTCCAGAGTCTGGAAGGGTTTCAGCTCCAGAGAACATAAATATTACTGGAAGTCACCAGGACTTCTGTTCCCAAGCATTAAAGGTACATTTGGAGGTTCATTGCTTGTTTATGACCTGCTTCCTGACAATTCAGCCAAATTGTCTTGTGAAGCACTGCTTTTAATTCTGGCAAAATTTGGCCTTACAATGAGTTGATTAATATTCCCACATCTAAGCTTCAGAAGTCTTTTTTTTTTTTTATGGGAAGACCTTTTTGTGATTTAAGGGCCTTATAAAAAAAAGGCTTCTTCATCTCTTAAAGTCTAGGAGATTGTAATGTATCCTGTACCAAAATGTAGTGCTCTGTGTTACAGCTCCCACTAAATGCAAAATTGGTGGTTTTTATGCTCCAAATTACTATTCTTTTTCTAAGGAGAGAAATCTACAACATCAAGAAGAATGCTACAAACTTCAGGGAAATGTCAGGAACAGCTGGCATTTGTCAGTGCCTTTGTGTTGAAGGCTGACTCTGGATGGGTACCTTATCTCCATTTGATGAGAGGGCTAATTCAGTTCCAATCTACCTTTTGTTGTTGAGATTTTTGTTAGGATTGAGACTGATATGCACTTACTGATCTTGAAGTTGGGCAGTTCTATCATGGGCAGCCATGTGCAATTTGATGTATCTCCTTTGACTTCTGTTTATGAATTCCCAACATTCTGCAATTCTAATTTTTCTGTCTTGCTGCCAACCTAGGATTTTTTTTTTCCTGATAAACACTGTACATTAATTTTTAAAAAAATTACCTTCCAGAAATGACATTTATTGAATTATATATTTCACATGGGTGATGCAGTTTAAACAAGTAGAATAGACAATCTGAAAAAAACACTGAAAAGAAAAGAGAAAAGGAAAATCATCAGCTTAAAAATGGCAGCTTATATAAAGTCAGCAGTCAGACCACTGGGGAGGCTGGGGAAGAAGGGGAGACACGGATGCCGGCACATTATTATTATTCTGCTGTTGCACACGGGTCTGAATCAGCTCTGGAAATGCATACATTGTTTCTTACAGAATGTCTCTGGTGCCTAACAACAGGATTGCAACGTGATGTCTCTGCTGAAAATGCGATGACTCACAAATGAGTCAACAGTGAAGGTGTTACAGGAGGCTAACTGCTGTGCTGTCTGCCAGGGCTCCTAGCAGGCAGGAGCAAGGCTGGCCATTCATTTACTCCATTTTCTTCTCAAAAAGTATTTTTTAAATAATCTAACCTATGGAGTTTTGCTCACATTACTGCTCTGTGAATATGCTGTTTTTTTTAACAGCTTCCTAAACTGGGTTAACATATTGCTCTGGATTTAACAGGCATTTTCAGAACTGTTTCTGCTATTAAATTTAATTTCTGCTGAAATCTATATTACAGCTTAATGTATTCATTCAGGAGCAAGGCATTATCCTTGTCTGCCTCCCTGCCACAAGAGGTGTCTTCACCAATTGGAATTGTAGATTGGGTTTCTGAAATAAAAGATATTTTGGGTCTGTCATGTTTTTGTATTGCTTTTTTGCAGTTGAAATTAAGGCCCTTCTGTAAGCAAAACTCCATGTAAATCTCTTGAATTTTAGGTATGATGCCCAGTTGAGTTAAATAAGGAAGGCTTAGGATAGGTAGCAATTAGTAGAAAATTCTATTAAGAGCTGTCAAAAGGGTTATCTGCTGGGCTGTAAGTCTCAAGGAAGACAAATCTAATTGTACCTGATTGTTTTGTCACCGATTCAGCATGGGATTTGTCTTTCCTTACATTTGTCCTCCACATGGCAAGCAGTATGTGTTATTGTTTTTCTCTTTTCTTCTCTTTAAATCCTGATGCACTGTAAATCAGTGGTTGTAGCCCAGGAGTTACAGACTTTGCTGTGGGCCTGGATCTATATTCTGCCTTCTCACTGTGGTGGTTTTTCTCACTACCTAGGACTCTTTTTTTGAATGTTCAGCCTTTGCTTCCCTAAGTGGGTCCCACCTGGAGAAGTGCCCTGACTGTGTCATGGGGGTTTGCTCAGTTCCCCTTCCTGGGTGTGGTTACTGAGCTTTGCTGCTGCAGAATAAGGCTGGGGGCTCACATCCCTCTGTGCCAATGTACAGTGAAGTTTTCTCAGGCTGAAGGAGCTGACTCTGCTCTTTCTACCATTGATACTTACCCTGGGTTGTTTGGAAGGTGTGGGTCCAGCTCCTGCCGGGCAGAAGCAGAACAGAATTTGTGTCTCTTTCATCCTCGTGAGTGGTTTAACCAGTGCACAAGAATGAGGTGATTGCACCTTCCTCACCTTGGATATGTGTCTGATGTCACTTGTGACAGCCTGTTGCTAGTTTGTGTACTTTGGGACAAACAAAGCTATATACATTTTCCTTCCAGGAACCTACTATTTAGTAATTTTGTTTTACCCACTGTTGTCTATACTTCTGGCATGTAATTCACTTGGCTTTTTTGTTTTTTGTTAAGTCTTGGGAGTGCTTTCTTTGGCTGTCACTGACCACATTGCCAACATCTCTGAAACTGTTCCATTGGCTTTCTCTTCACACTGCTTTAAGATGAATTTTCTTCTCTCTGCATTTGAGTTTCTTTGCAGTTCTTTTCTTCCTTTCTCTTAATTGAATCCAGTTTTGCTGGCTGCATCTGCTCATATGCCAGTTTCTACCTGAGCAAATGTCATCTTGTTTTCATCTGCTTAGGAATGCAGTGCTTCTCCTGAGCTATTGTCTAATTAATTTAAGCTAGCCTAGTACTTTCACTTCTTTTCACATCCTCACATGGACTCATCTGCTGATTCAATAATGGCTGGCTAAAGTGCAGATTCTGATGGCTGCTTACTAAATTTATTTTATCGTGAGAAGCTTTCAGTATGCAAGTGTCTGTGCATTCTCTCTCTCCCACACAGGCATGTGCACGTGCACTGGGATGTAAACTGAGACATAGATACAAATCCATGTTGGTTCCTGTGTAATTGGCAACATTGCTGTCTCTCATGCAACCCTCGTATGCAGCTTTCCAGAGCTGTCAGGTTGGGGGTCACTTCTTGTTAGATTTTTTTTTTTTTCCCCCCATGAGTAGTGCTTAATTCCCATAACCCAGGTTGAGTTGTGAGATTCAGATTGTAAAATAATGCTGCAAGGAGAGTTCTGAGGTTTGTGGAGGAGTTCAGCCTGGAACTGCTGTACAGCTCTCATGCAGGTCTGATTTTGCTCAGCTAAACTTGGCATTGCAGTTAGCAATGTTGCAGGCACTGTCTTGCCCTCTGTTGAAGTGGAATTTCTTTTCAGGCTAAAAACCAGATCTTGCTGCTATGTCTGCCAGCTGCTAAGCCTGGTTGGTGGGATTTAGGGCTGGTGAGCCAATTCCATTGCTCAACTGGATCTGTACAGCTGTTGGGGAAGCCAGAGAATGAACAGGGTTAGCACCAACCTCCTGGGTCAACTTCTCCACAGAACTAATGGTTGATGTGAACTCCTAAAGCACAGGAGACCTGCCTTTGCCTCCTGCCAGCTCACCCAGTTTGTACACTGGTCATGGTGTTCTGTGGTAGGGAATATCCCTTTGCCCGATCTGGGTCAGGTATCCTGTCCATGTTCCCTCCTGGTATGGTTTCATATTTTGGTCTGTATTTTACCCAGAGCCCCAGGATAAAAAGAAAACCATACAATTATGAAGTGTCCTGGCCTTCTGTATACCAGTCATTTCAGCTCAGAAATTATAGTGAAGTGGGTAGTTTCTGAGAAACTCTACCTAGATTTGAATGTAAGTTGTGGAAAATATCACAGAGTTTGGCTTCTGTTTTAAACTGTCCTGTGCTACTTACCCCTTCAGACTTCTTGAATTTTAAACTGAATTTCCAATTTTCTGTTTTGTTATGAAGTGTAGGAAGTAGTTTTCCATTTAATATTAGACTCTGACTCACACCTGTTAAGCTCTAGAAGGATTTTTTTTTTATTCTTTCTATGCCTTTTCAGTTTGTGTCTCATCACGAGTATATAAAGCAAAATATGTGTGGAAATCACAAAAGCAATTTGCTATTTTCTCAATCCTTGCATATAGGTTAAATTTCTTATGTGTTTTTCTGTAGTATTTTTGGGCATGAGATACAAGAGTATGCAGGGACTGTCAAGTGAGTTTATTCTTGTGCAAGTCACAGGAGATGGTTCCTCTTTGTCTTAGCAAGCCTTCCTCTCAAACACTTGTGGCAGTACTCTAATGACTAGAGGTGCCTAAGAACAATTTCTTTCTGTGTTTTTTTTTTCTGCCCTCTCCATCCTTGATAGTAGTAATGGGATAGAAAGCTGGCATTTTGTAAGCTTGATAATGGAAAAATGGATGTTTTGGAAGGATTCAGATGGTGCCTTGAAATGAGTTGATAACTAACCCTTTCTTCCATAATTTCACTCCTGCTTGATTTTGTTGTTTAATCTCAGTTGGCAGTTTGGATAATCAAAGCTTTGCCCTTGGTTATCCCTTACAGTTTGGTTTTAATCAAGCTACTAATAGAAACCAAGTACAGCCTGGCCTTTTACATTGTACAGCTCTTCCTTAGTGGTATATTGTAAATCATTATAATAGCATTTCATGCTTCCAGGGTTGGATTTTTTTTCTCTTTTGGATTTCCTCATTCCTCTCCTCCTCTGCCAGTGTGATGTATTTTGTGTATGTGAAGGGCCCTGGGCTGCCAGTCTCTTAATTGGTTATCACTCACACCAGTAATTCTGTTTGTTGCTGCATGGATATGGGCACAGACTCCAAATAACTCTGTAAAGCCAAGAAATGTTCTCAGGCAAGGTGGCATTTGGAGTCTGTAGGCAAAGATATGGAGATGACTAAAGATAGGGGGATGGTGCTGTGGGGTCAAAATTTCCATGGACTCTCAACAGGTGTTGGGAGGAAGATCCCACCTTAGCTCATGTGCCTTGTTTGAGTAACTCTGTCCCTCAAAGGGGACAACTCCTGCCCTTGCAGGGGATAAAATCAGAGCTGAGCTGGACTGTTGTTATCAGCCTGTGCTGAGATTTGTAATAGAGTCCAGCTGGGGCTTTGCCTGTCCCCCTTGCCATGACAAGCTGGTCCTGGCAGAGCAGATGTTCTGGCTCTTGCTCTTTGGAGTGTCCACAGGACAAAAGGAAATGGCCTCAAGCTGCTCCAGGGGAGATTCAAGTTGGGCATCAGGAATAATTTCTTCTTGGAAAGGTCTGACTAGCATTGGAAGGGGCTGCCCAGGGAGGTGATGGAGTCCCCATCCCTGGGGATGTCCAGGAAAAAACTGGATGCGGCTCAGTGATTGACAAGGTGGTGATCAAAGGCTGGACTTGAGGATCTTGGAGGTCTTTTCCAACCTAAATGATTCTGTTATTCTCTGAAAGTGTGCTGCTCTGATTCTACCATCTGAGAGAAAAAAGCCATCCAACTTACATAAAACAACAATGGATTTAGGCAAATTGCTTACTTTTAAAGTCCATCCTTGTCTTAAAAAAGAAATCTAATTTTCATTAATTCTCTTCTTTCAAATATGGCCCTTTCCAGACCAGCACTGTGTAGTTGTATCAGCTGTGAGTGAGCATCTACTGCAGGTTTTTTGAAGTTGTAGGTGTCAAATAAAGCATATCCTGTGCTGCAGTGCCTCTGTAGCTTGTGGCCTGCTGTTGTTCTAATGACTGCCTGAGATCCCACAGAGCAAAGTGCATCCTTTGTGTTACTCCAAAGCCAGTCATGGTAGATTCTTGCTAGAAGGTAAAAAAAATTTTAAAATTAAAAAAATAAAAAAAAATCCAATTCAGATGTATTACTTGTCTGCAAGGTAATTGAAGATTTTCTAATGGGCCCTGATGCAAGCAAATAACCCTTGTGCCTAATCAGCAGAGAGACGGCGACCTTCCTGCTTCAAAGAAGAAACGCCAGGCAGGGGAGAAGATTATGTATACTTTGGTCTCTGTGCCACATGGAAATGACATTGCATCTCTCTTTGAACTGGATGCCACCACCCTTCAGAGAGCTGATTGCCTGGTTCCAAGGTAAAATAAAAAAAGGAAATGAAAAGAGGGCAAAAAATAGTGCTGCATTGGCAGGGTTTCTTCCTGGCATTATGCTGGTGAGTAAAGCAGAAAAATCAAACATGAGCGAGTATTATCCTTCTGTTAAAAATTGAGGTGTGTTCATGGGTAAATAAGGGATGCATAAAATATGATACTGCTGCTGTGACTGGGTAAAATAATTATAAGGATAAAAAAAGTGACACTTAGAGTCTATGAAGAGACAAAGTAATGGTCTAAATATTGCACAGATCTGTGTGAGGATAGAATTGAGCTCTGTGCACCGTTTGAAAAAAATGTACTTTTAATAGATTTAACTAAATTGTTCCCAACAAAATGTGTGGGGTGAGCTGGGCTTCTGTTTCCCTGACAGATTATTATGCCACTGAGTGCATTTGTTATTCAAATGTATTCAGCAAGTGGCTTCTGGGTTTTAATTGTCAATATTTGAAATTTTAGCTGTGTAGCATAGCTGAGATTGGGTAGATAAGTCACACTGTTGGCTGTGACTGAATGGGCTTGCAGACACTTGGGGCTGGTTGTTATGAGGGTGGATTTTAAAGCTGGGTACCCACAAATACTGATGTATGTGACTTAGAAGTGTGTTTGCTGTGCTAAGTTCTGCCAGATAATTTGCTTACTTGAATACTCAAAAGCCCATCAGTGTGAAAGGGAGAGCGTGAATGGAGAGCACAGTGAATATATTTCAAAAGTAAAATTCAGAGTTAAAATTGTAATTCATTTCTCAGCTCTGCTTTTTGATAATACCACAGATTATCATATGGAAAGAATTTAGAAAGACCTCATATCTGCTCTTTGTTCACTTGATTTTCAGTTGAGAACTGGTACTGTAAATGCTTGCTCTGGAACAAGGGTTTGCAGATCATAATGGTGAAGCTGTGAAACCGTGGTCAGCTTTACTTTCTGGCTTTTGTGCTATGACAGCTTAAAAGGGTTTGTTATTCTGCAGAAAGAAAAGAGAACTGGGTTTATTCATGAAATGTATTTCTATTCAGATGGGTTTTATAACATCTTCCTTTTAGTTTTTTTTCCTTTAAAGAATATTTTACTCCTAGACTTACATAAGTACTTAAACCCAGCATTCTGCATAATCCCAAGATGCTGGCTGTTCTTGTTGAAGCTTTGCTCTAGGTGAGAAAGAAGGAGCCAAGGGAAAGGGGTACTGCAGTGTCCTTTAGGTCCACCTCCCCCTTTTATTGTGGTGGCTGGTGTGGCTCTTGCTCTCCAGCCTCGTGCCACAGGCAGGTGTTGCAGGACATCCCACTTGTCCATGTGGGCTCAGGACTGATCCATCTCAGCTGCTGTTTGGTCTGTTGCTCTTTAGGAACTCCTATGTCCGACTGAGGCATTTGTGCACCAACACTTGGGTCACCAGCACCAGCATCCCCATAGACACTGAGGAAGAGAGGCCTGTAATGTTAAAGGTAAACAAAATCCCAGACTCATTCCTGAAGCTGTCTCGCTTCTAACCTATGAAATGTACATAACAATTAGGGTAAAGTTAAGAGGACTGCTCACAGCTTTAAACCAAAAACTATTGCAGATTGGAACGTGCCAAACCAAAGAGGACAAGGAAGCTTTTGCCATTGTATCAGTTCCTCTGTCTGAGGTCAGAGACTTGGACTTTGCCAACGACGCCAACAAGGTTTTAGCATCAACTGTTAAAAAGCTGGAGAATGGAACAATAACCCAGAATGAAAGGAGGTTAGTGACTTTGATGTTTTCCCCTGCTGAATTGGTGTTTGGTTACTCGTGATAACACAGTCATGGATAGGTGATATCCACATGGACAGAGGCTATTGGGAGAGGGCACTTCAGTTCTGAGAGTGCCAGCCTGGAGTTAGATTCTGCCTCTGTTGGACCATCCTTGCTGTACCTCAGGCTGATCCGTGTATCTCCTGTGTAAAAGGAGGGTAAACAGCCATCCCAGCTCACTGGCCACATAAATACATGTGGTAATAATGGCCCATAAATACATGGGTAATGGGCAAATGTCTTTGTCTGGATTTCCTTTAATAATCTGCTTCCGAGCTGTCATGTGAGGGTTCGTGGCATCTTCGTGTACAGCACTGCAGGGCTCTTGGCTTGTGTGAAGTTCACCCCACTGCAAATCTACAAAACCCTTGGAAGGAGGTCTCAGTGTGGCTGAGAAGCTGCTCCAATAATCCCTTTGCTTTCTCATTTTGGTTTTCCCCTATTCTCCTTTTCTATTTTGTATCATTTTGGTGTTTCCCCCTTGTATTCATCCCATTTTGTCTGTGGCCCTATTAGAATGTCTGCTCCTCACACCCGCCCCTTAATGAAAGGATTTTGTTGTACATTTGTTGTACATTGTAGCCAGATATATTCCACTGCCAGTGATGTAGTTCACTACTTGTCTTCAGCTGCCTGTGGTTAAGCTGAATGTAAGACTGCATCTCTGACAGTGTGAATTCATAACTGTGGTACATCATATACATTTTTTTTCCCTGAAAATGTTACTTTTTGGTGATGCAACTGAGTTTTTGCAGTCAGTTTCCACTAGCAATTAGACCAGATGGTTTAATATCCTAACAGGCAGATTTTTAGTGATCTGGGTGTTGGGACTCAGCCTTGAAAAGCTGTGAGGCCATTTCATGATTGAATTGACCAAGAGAGGGATACGACAGTGTCCAGGTGGGATGTCCCTGTATGAACCTTGTGTCACTGTCTGTGTTGTCGGGTTTTGATGTTGACAGATTGGCACAGCAAACATGTAAAACATTTCAGAGCTGTTTCACAACAGTGCCCTTATTTGTTTGTTCTTGTGATTTCCTTTGGAAAACCCCCCAAATCTTTTTCCTGTCTTATTACCTTCTGGCATAGAGAAGTAGGAGTCCTAACAGTTTATTCTTCATTGCTCCATCCTACAGCTGCCTTTTCTACTTTATTTTGTGGGGGTAACACCCACCTTGCTGTTTTCTACTATGGGCTGAGGCTTTTAGAGCTAAAGCTCACTCAGAGGGTTTAGGTGAGCAGCCCAGCTCACTTGTGGATAATGTGAGCCTTGTGTCTGGCTCCCACAGATGACTGAAAATCTCTTGGGGATCTTCCTGCCTCTTTCATAGCTGGCAGATTTGTTAATTATAGACTAGACATTGACCAAACTGAGATGATCCTGAGTTTTTGATGTGAAAGATTGCTGGTGCTGTTAAGGGATATTCTTTGAAATCTGTGGGCATCTGTGTTTCTGACTGCATGTCTGCCAAGGTGTTAGTAATAAGGAGGCAACAGTGACTTTGTTTTCTTTTTTTTCCCCATTTATATTCTGTCTTTTTGCATTTTTCTGAAGGTGGGAGAGAAGGAATTACTACTGCCTCTGTTTTTTTAGCACCTGCTGCTGACAAATATTTTGTTTAGGAAAGAGTGAAACAAATACAGTTTCTTGGGTCAGTATACATAGGAGAACAGTTATATATGAATATATATATATGAAAAAGCATATATATGAAACAGTTTCATGGGTCAGTAGGGAAATTATCTAGTGGCAGAATGTTTTTATTCCTCTAGTGAGTCCATCATCTTGTTTCATGGACCCATGATAAAGCATAAAAATCCTTGCTAGGCTGTGGAAGTTTCTTTTTACTGCTCCTGGGCCTTGAGGCCAGCTGGTATAGATTTTGGGTCTCTGAATACTGTGTATCAATCCAGCAGCCTGTATCTTTCTCTTGTTTTCCCTCTGGTTGTTGTCTAATGCCTTGGTAAACAGCCCTGTGATTGATTTAAGCTTCTGCTGAATTGAGGCTTGGAATCCTTAAGCGCATGTCAAACTTAACTTTGCAGTGGTGGAAGTTCCATTGTGCCAGGTAAAGCTTGGCATAAATGTGATTTTTGTTCTCAATGAATCCTAGCAAGTGTTGAGTGACTGTTTATAGTAATGATTTGTCTATTCATTCTAGGTTTGTAACCAAGCTACTGGAAGATCTCATTTTCTTTGTTGCTGATGTTCCCAATAATGGGCAAGAAGTTTTGGATGTGATTGTTACCAAGCCAAACCGGGAACGACAGAAATTAATGAGGGAGCAAAATATATTGGCTCAGGTATGTCCTTCTGTGCTAGTAACTTAATATAATTATTAACTCAATTGTATTTGCAAACAGATGCCAGGAGAGCATGGTGTGAGAAAGTTATTTTTGGGTAACTTGGTTTATGCCAAGTTGGTATCTGGTTGGATTGGTTGGAAATGACACTACTTGGTCAAAGCTCATCTCTTGGTCCCTAAATCAGAGTCAAGCACAAGGGGCTGAAGAGGGCTCCTAATTTCATGTGATTCTGATAAAATTTAAGATTGTATTTGAGAGCAAGCTGTTCACAAAATTTGAGACAAACATGAAATATGGTTCCAATCCTTCAAGTGTTCCCCTTATAGTGCCCCTATGGAACTCTGACTTTGTTTGCACGAGGGTAAACTTGCAAGTAAATAAAACTAATGTCCTCTTTGAGATGGCAACTGAAACAAATTTACAAAAAGGGAGAATGATGAAACTGGACAGCAGCCAGAGTTATCCTCCTTTTTCATCATTAAATTATCAAAGTTAAGACTTGTAACTAAAACCATTAAAAGTTGGGGACAGTAAAGAGAAAGCAATGTCAATCATGTTGGTGGGAAATGTAAAGCTAACCCCTGTGGGAAGAATAGTTTGTAAGAATAGTGCAGAAGGCAATCTTTCCCAATGAATTACAGCTGTCCTGATTACTGAGGAGTGGAAACAGCCTTGCCTGCCCAATGAATTTGGGTGTTATAAAAGTGTGGGCTAGCTGGCCACTAGTGACAGTTGCAGTTGCAGCTTGAAACTCAGAGTCTGCTGCAGTTTGGGATGGGCTCTGCTGGCTGTGCTGTGAGGAGGTGAGTGACATGCAGTTGTGCAAGGGACAGACAAGGTAAGAAGATGTTGTGTGCAGAACATATTTGATATATTTACTTGACGTATTTACTACAAATCCCAAATGCATAAAGCTGTCTCAGACTGTGTCCCCACTTCTGTTTAGTCAAAGCTGTTGTACTGTGTGAAGAGGACACTTCTATTGAGTGCTGTAAGTTCAGCAGCAATCTGAGTCTGGTTTTCACTTTCAGTGATCTTGATTTTGAACAGATATTTGGCATCCTCAAAGCTCCTTTTAAGGACAAAGGTGAAGGATCAATGCTGAGACTTGAAGACCTGGGTGACCAGAGATATGCTCCCTACAAATACGTGTTAAGGTTATGCTACAGAGTTCTAAGACACTCCCAGCAGGACTACAGGAAGAACCAGGTCAGTGGTATTGAGGATAATTTTCCTCCTGATTTCTATAATTATATGTTCTGGGTTTGTCATGGCTCTCTGCACTTAGAAGTGGGATTCTGTGGTAATGGGGAAAGGTGGTTTTTTTGTGTGTGTAGCTTAGTAGTGTGTGAATTCAAAGTTTAACAATGAATATCACAAGTTCACTTTGGGCTTTTGCAGGCTGAGACTGAGACTGGGATTTACTGCTTCATTCATGAGCTTTTTGTTATTAAAAGTATGTTCTTGGAGCCTGGATTGTAAAGTGGGAAATCTGCAAAGCTGTCTGTTTCTCTTGCTTAAATATTTGTAGAGGGATGGTAGTGAGTCAGAGCAGAGGCTGTTGTATCAGGTAGCCTGATTTCTCACTGCTGGATACTCCCTGTGAGCAAGAGGTATTTCAGAACATGGACTAAAGGGACTGGAGATAAAAGCCTGAACTGCTGTGTGGCTTCTTTGTTTTTTTTCCAGTGTTTTACAGAAATATTTCCAACCTGAAGGGAGAGAAAAGGAGGAGGGAAGACTCAGGAAAAAAGCTTCTTAAATGCTATAAAAATCTTTCAGTTTTTCCTTTTTTTTAAAAAAAAAAAAAAAAAATGTTGCAGTTTCTTGAGTTTATTCCTTTGGTTAATTGAAAAAATGAGAAGAGTTAGTCATCCCTAATACGGAATCTGTTTCTCAGGGTACGTGTTTGAGGTATTCAGAAGTTCTTTTGTTCAGTTCAGAGAGGAAAGTTTTGAGTGTTGTTTTGATTGCTAACTGTGCTGGATGCCTCTGGTTCTAAAAGAGAAAACATTACAGCTCAACAGCTCATCGTGGGAATGTTTCCTTTTTTCAGGAATATATTGCTAAGAACTTCTGTGTCATGCAGTCTCAGATTGGCTATGATATTCTGGCAGAAGACACCATCACAGCTTTGTTGCACAACAACAGAAAACTGCTAGAGAAGCACATCACAGCTAAAGAAATAGAGACGTTTGTGAATTTACTCAGGAGAAACCGAGAGCCCAGGTTTGAAGTGGTCCTCACAGCATTTTTGCAGTAGCTGTGAATTGCATGCTATTCATTTGCTTTGATGTCTCTTTCTCCCTGTTTTGACCCTGCAGACAAAAACCCCACCTGTACAGAAAATATTAAAACTACCTGTAATTCTTGGAATTTAACCATATCCACATTTTAAAAGCTAGAGCTTACTGAAAAGAGGGCTTATACTTGACAGAACAACTTTGAAAATATGGTCTTAGTTCTGATTGGGGCAAAGAGAAATGAAGAGAAAGTTTAATTTCTCCCAGCATTATGAAACTGCCACTTGAGTTGGTCCTCCTGCTAATAATCCTGGTGTAAATTATACTCACATGTCAATTTTTCTAAGCTTTTATTACTATCAGTTTTTCTGCAGGTTCTGATTCCAGGTCAGACCTGAAAAGAGCCTAAGACAGTGAAGATCCCATAAACCTATGCTCTAGACCAGATTTTCTTCCAAATTTAAGTCTCTGGCCTTGAACTACACTCAGCTGATTTTTTTTTTTTTTTTTTTTTTTTTTTTATAAGCTTCAGGTCAGAATATAAAAGAAATTGATTTCTTTATTTTTAAATGGAAAAATCTCTTTAATGTCAGATTTTCAGTTGTAAAATTAACCAAGTAATACAAGTATAAGAAATGAACATACTGAAGGCCAAATATTGTTGTCTGTAATTGTGAATACCATTTTCCAGGTAGCCATTAAGGATATTGCTCAAGGCTTTGGTGCCTCAATTATTTTCTTTATGCCTCTTTTGCCTCAGTAATTTCATGCCTCTCCCATGCTCTGCTGGGTTGGGCTTTGTCAATATGAAGAGGAAATCACAAGATCAGCTCTGTCTCTGAAGGGTCTGTGCTTACTGGAAATTGCACCTTGTGTTTTCTTGTGGTGGAGGATGTAATGGAATTTGTGCCATAACATTGTGCAACTACTGTGTATCCACTTCTTTGAGGAGTTCAGGAGCAAAAATGTTTCAAAATTGCCCCTTGTCAGAATGCTGTAATCTGAACAGTAAAGACTTGATCTTGATACTGATTTTCATGGGGAGTCTTGTAGATTTTCCCAGCACTGTTGGGGTGAGTGAGAATTGTGGCATTCTGCTCTAAAACACAAGTTACAAAATTAAACCTTCCTGAGTTTTGGCTCCAACCAGGTGACTTCCCCAGCATTCCATGTAATTATGTGCTATTTGCTTAATTTTATCTTTGGATTGCTATGCACTTTTAATTACTGGTTGCCACAAAGCTTCATTTCAGTTATGGGTATTTTTCCTAAGTCTACCCTAAAAATGCTGTCTGCACTCACCCACTACAGTTCCCAGAATTTAGTGGGGGCTGTGGTCTGTGCTAGAGGTTCAAACTGTTGGATCATTGGATGGCTGATAGCAGATGGTCAGAGTTTCTACCTGGAATTCTAAGAAAGTGAAATATATGATCTGTGTGTGTATTGCCTGCTCACATCTGTTCCCCCACCAGTTCTTGAGCACCTTGCTCAGTTTTAGTTATTTTTGCAAGTGGAGTGGTGGGCTCAAAGATACTTAATTTCTATGGAAATTAATCATGGAAAGTTTCAAGAGTATGAACTGGCAAAGATCATATGTTGATAAATACCCTGATACAGAGTCTCTCTAGTCTACCCATCCTCTAGTGCTGAGTGCTAGAGATTTCTACTGCAGTTCCCCAGCAGTAGTTTAAGTCTTATGTTCTGCTGCATCTGTGTTTTTTCTGACTGCAGATTCTTGGATTATCTGTCAGACCTGTGTGTATCTAACACCACTGCAATACCAGTAACTCAGGAACTCATCTGCAAGTTTATGCTGAGCCCAGGGAATGCTGACATTCTCATCCAGACCAAGTGAGTATCTGTAGTCAGAGCATGCCAGCTTTTTGTTGTCTGCTCTCTTAAATTCCCAGCCTTTTGCTCGTGGCTCCATTGTGAATGGTTTGTGTTTGCAGGCTGGTTTCAACCCAGATGGACAATCCCTTGGAATGCCCGGTCATCTCAGATGACATTGATGAAGAGGAAGTGTGGCTTTACTGGATTGACAGCAACAAGGAGCCTCATGGCAAAGCCATCAGGCATCTGGCTCAGGAGGCAAAGGAGGGCACAAAAGCTGATTTGGAAGTTCTTACCTACTACAGGTAAAACTGCTTGTTCAAAGGGAAGAAAATGTAAACTCTGTGAAGACCCCCAGTGCTATTCTTATCAAGTTCATTTGCCAATATCAAAAAAGAAAACCAAGTCATTCCAGAAACTGAGATTAAAAGTTAATTTTAAGTTTTTCTTGTGGAAATCATCAGTCTCTGCTGCCTATTCCAGGCAAATCTTGAGTTTCCTTTGCTCATCACATCTCTTGGTGTGTCTTTTTTATTTCGCCTCTAGCCTTCTATTTATTGGGCTTTAATTTTAGATTGTGCTGCCCTAGAAGCAAGGCACGCTCTGAGGACAGAGTGCCTAAGTGTCTTGAGGATTAGAGAAGAAATGGGATCATGGAATAATGTAATAATGTTTTATGAAATTGAAACAACAATTGAACAAATAGTTTTTAATGTCAAGTTGCTCCCTTGCTTAACGAAGTTGCTTTGTTGTTTTTTAGGATTTATATCAGAAATGCTCACAATGGACTTGTAACATGAGATTCTGAGGTGTGTGCTTTCATTTCCAACCAATTTCCTTGAATACCATGTTATTATATATTTTTTTAAGGTACCAGCTGAACCTCTTTGCAAGAATGTGCCTGGACCGCCAGTATCTCGCCATCAACCAGATTTCTGCCCAGCTGTCAGTAGACTTGATCCTCAGGTGCATGTCTGATGAAAGCCTCCCCTATGACCTGCGGGCTTCCTTCTGCCGCCTGATGCTGCACATGCACGTGGACAGAGATCCCCAGGAGTCCGTGGTGCCTGTCAAGTATGCCAGATTGTGGACTGAAATTCCTACCAAGATCACGATTCATGAGTGAGTTGAAAGTGTCTCAAACTAAAGTACAAAAGCTCTTTGTAGGGTTAGCCTCAGAACAAAATGGTTGGAGATGTCCGGTGTCCACAAAACATGTGTGGAAAGGCATTTTGTTGCAGAACACAGAACTATTAATTATTGTTACTCTTGGAAACTTCCATGGCCAGCTTTCAGTTGTTAAATTTTTTTTTTTTTTTTCATTATGTTGTTTTATTGAACAAGATGGGGAAGATGGAATGGCCTTTCCTCAGACCAGCTGCACTCCAAGTCATCCAGTTGTGTCTCACATGACAGGTTTGCTAGGCTGGAAATCGGTTTTATATCTCAAGTTCAACAGAAAGCCATAGCTGGGAACCCAGAACTAAGACACAGCTGCTGTCCAGAAACAGCTCACAAAGGCTTTGGCCTTCACTTAGTAAAGTACTTAATGATATGTTAAATTTAATTTTAGAGAAAGGACCACTGATGTCAGTGTAAACCCTGTCTGGCTCCACTGATTTGATGGAGTAGCAGCACTGGGATGCTCCCAGCCAGGGAGTATCTGGCTGGAGAGACAGAGGAAGAAGCACAGC